>SKCR01038860.1:0-118816 GCA_019454045.1 Zanthoxylum bungeanum | reverse complement strand
TATTTCAATAACAAACATACCAGAGGCTGGTGCCTTGCCTGCCTTGATATCCGCCTTGTGTCCTTTGCCCATTCGGCAGTCCCGTTTCCAGTGACCCTTCTTGCCGCAATTGAGGCAGACATCTTGATACTTGTCCCTAGGCTTCCCAGAAGCTTTTGTCAACTTGCCTTTACCCTTTTTCTTATGTTTCTTCTTCCTCACACCTCCAGTAGCTTTGGGCCCAGCCTTTGGCCTCTGAGAGGTCGATGCAAAGTGCACCTCGCCCGGGCCCCCCCTTTTTGGAGTTCTTTTTCAGACTCCTTCAAAATGGATAACAATTCTCCAAGAGTGTCATCCGTATCCATCAACTTGTAGTTGATTATGATTTGTTTCCAAGTATCAGGAAGTGACTGTAAGATCATATCTATGGTCAGCTCAGCCTCCAAGACTATTCCCATATTGGCCAACTCATCAATATCGGCGATCATTTGAGCCCCGTGGGCCTAAACTGATGCGCCTTCAGTCATTCAGGCGCGGAAGAGTTTCTTCACCAACTCATATCTCCCCATCCGCTTATTGGAGCGGTGGAGATCTCGCAGTCTAGCCATCATATTATAAGGATCCAAGTCCCTATTTTGGCGATGAAAGTGCTGAGTCATCGAAGCTAACATAATAGCCTGAGCTGTGTCACAATCACTGCTGTGAGTTTTCCATAACTCTAGCTCAAGTGGGTCAGTGGGCTTAGGCGGGAGAGGTATCTGTATAGTGTACAACATCCTCTCAGCCCCAATGACTATCCTCAGGTTCATTTCCCAGTCAGCAAAGTTTGTGCCCTTAAAGACATTATCACCCATGATGATATCTCGGACATTTCCTTTGCCTGCCATCTTAACTACGATAGTCCAACTATCTAGTTAACGATAAAGTGGGTACAGTCAAACTGTTACAAAAAAATAACAATGTATTAGTCCAACTAATTATAATAAATAGACGAAAAAATTTTGAAGAACGCGTAAGGCAAAGTATCTGAATGAAATTGCAAATTCACATACTAGCCTCCCACTATTTTCATCAAGTCTCTAACCCTCTGTTGAGAACTCGGGAAATCCTATTTCCTAGTGGGCTAGGATCCCGTTAATAACACACAACCTTGACTTTGGCCAACAAGCTGTATGCTATTTAACTAGGTAGATCTCACAGATCAATTGGATCCAATCCAATTCCTAGATCCGGTTAGGTGGACATCCAAGTCCTAAACATATAGCGTATGCCAATGTATCTAATACATTTTCTAACCATATCCTCCGAATCATCTAGGCCTTGGCTTTGGCACAACAACCTAATGATTCCAGTTAAGCGGGACCCATTGACAAGGATAGTTTCGTAATCAATGTCGTTGGACAAGAAGTGATCTTGACTTTGGCCAACAAATCACAACTTGGACAAGACACCGATGTGGAACAAAACTCTCATGATTCAAGTACATCCTAATTGACAAGGTCTTGACTTTGGCCAACAAACCAATGCCAATCGGATCTTGAACAAGAATCATTCAATGGAAGGATAATCGCTTAATATAGATTGAGGGATTTTTGCGTAATTGGCAACCAATTTATTATCTTTGTTAGGTCTCATCAACATACACCCTTAAGCATGCTTCTAAAACATCATAAAGCGCGTAAAGTAAATTAATAGTGATATACGGATGGATATATAACACAACTTGTTCCTAGAACAAATCACTCCTTTCCTCCCTGCTAGCACTATTCTACTACTACCCAATTACATAATACAATAAGAGAAACCTCATTTGCATTGAGGGGAATCAGGTGAGAAGAGAATACAAGAGATAAAAGAGATAAGGCTGACACGCAGGTCCAATTTATAAATTCTAAATTTACAATAATTTCTAAAATTACCCTTTCCCTTCTAATATCCATCCGATATACACTATTCATTCATCACATACATATATATTCAAACAAGACATGCTTTTACAACCAATCTAATCCAATTAATTAGTCTTTGTTTAAATGATCATCCAATGTTCAAACAACGGTTTTGATTTTGCGCGAGTCCAACTCGTTTGAGAATAAGTACATAAGGTACGAATTCACGAATTATATCGAACTACTTATTAAATCTAATTTAATTCGTATTCAATACTAATTCAATTATTTAATTCCAAATTAAATGTTTACACTTTTAATGTGCTTTAAAGACTTAGATTCTAAATCTAATCTAATTGGGTCTCAAAGCCCAACTAACATCCAATGTTTGTTTAATTAAAGTCCGATGGGCTTTCAATTGATTTATTAAGGCTTGGGCTTTGGTCAATGTGGGTCAAACCCAATTACCAAGCCCAAAAAAGGAATCACCCTTAAAAATGCCACAAAATCAATTTCAAGCCCATAAGGCCCAATTAAACTTTAAAGCCCATTATGCTACATTTGGACTTAATGGAGTGATTTAGGCCCAAATTGGATCCAATCCTTTTGGCCCAAATCTACTTGGCCCAACCAAGCCCATTATGCCCAAATATAATATTACAAGCCCAATTTAACAATTAAGCCCATTAATTTAAATTTCAATATTCCAAATTTTAAAATTCAATTAATTAAAGTGTAAAACCAAGATTAATACATTAAACCAAATATTTCAAATACCAATTTAATTTATTAATCATCTATTGTTCAAAACATATGTCCAACATTAATTTGAACAAAAATCAAGTCCATTTTCATGTCCATTAGTATTCGGCCAAGTGAGATTTTTGTGTCGATTTGTTTTTCAATCCGATTGAATCACTAATCTACGTCCCGTATACATTTTAAGTCATCCAATGATCTTGTACACAAAAAATTCCAACACATCCAATGTTCATACCCATTCGGCCAAGGTTACATTTTTGGGAAAAATCATCCAATGCATTTTTCTCAAAATTGATTCCATATAATATCATTTTATATACATGTAAGCATACTCATTCATCAAATTTCACAAGAACATGCTTCAATCAATTTACCCAAATTTTAACCTAATATATTTCATGCTTAACATAGCTCTGATACCATTGTTGGTTACTAAAATTAGTCCCAAGGAAAGATTAAGCATATGAAATACAACAAAATGAATATATATAATGAACTTGAAGCATGGCGGAATCATACTTACAAAGCTTTTGTGATGAAAAGATGAACAAAGGTTGAAGCTCCAAGATCCTTGAAGTTTCGGCCAAGAGGAGAAAAGAGTTGAAAGCTCCAAGCTTTGTGTATTCCAAGCTCCAAGGTGGTTTCCCTATCACCTCCTTTGATTCCTTGCTTGTGCTAGCAAAAATGGAGAATGAGAAAACAATTTTCTGCCTTGTATGTGCAGCTCACGGCGTGAGCAAGAGAGAAAGAAGAGGAGAGTGTTTCACTTTTATTTTTGTTCCTTTTGCATGCCAAAAACCGTGAGAGACAAAGAAATGAAAAGTGATATGATATCTAATACCAATAGAATTTTTTAATGCAAAAAATCCTTCAAAACCGTGCATGGCTTTCCCTCCAAAATGAAATCCATCATTTGCCATCATTACCACACTTTGAGATTAGAGACAATGTATCATCCCACAAAGGTGACTAGATACATCCACCATCTATTCGTATTAAGTAATGAGATATCGCGATGTGATTTGCGGATATCACTCGATTCAAAATACGAATGTGTCCGCAAACACTTTCGGGCTCGGTTTCGTCAATTCCGAATTAACGAATTTCCGTCGCGACGTGAATTAAATAATTACGCCTTGCGAAATTACTATTCAGTTCGCTAATGAATAATTCTAAATTAATTCGTTTGCCCGAATTAAAATCCGATTTTAATTCCGCGTCGAAATCTAATTTCGTTTAATAATATATCGAATATATTATTTTATCGATTAATTCCAAATTAATCGATCTCTCTCTCTCTCCTAATAAGGCATTTTATCCAAGATAAAGTTTCTCCGTTATTAATCCAAGATTAATAAAGTTCGAATCAAACATCATAGGTGAATCTTCAGGAAGCGACCCAAGAGATCTCCGGATATGTTGGCAGTAAATACGGTCGTTGGATAATCCAAACACGTACGTACCTTGTACTACGTTTTTACCGATTTACAAGACAAGGTTGGCTTCTAGCAAAGCGCCATGCCTACCCAATTCTCCAGAAATATTCTTACTGGAATATTAGATCTATATCAAGCGTAGTATACCGTAGTATTGCGTACATCGATCCAGTATCGGACGATCACATGTTAGGCCTGGGGCTGGAAATGTGTCTGCCCCGTACGAAACATATATCGGACATCAAGCAACTAGTCTCTTTAAATCGGGCAATACTGACCTAGTCATATTGTCCCGACGGTTGCAACCTTTTATAGAGCACTAGTTCTGTATCCTGCGTGATCATCAACTCCATATGTCTGAAGTGACACTTCCATCTTGACATCACACCCAGTGCACTACGATTCCTGATAAACCCAGAAGAGGTGAACACAGAACCAGTTAAGGTCCCCCAACCACCAAAACCAAAGTTTACCTATTGTCGCAAGTACTAGCGATGCAAGTCTCAGGTTAAGACCATATACACCTACCCTGATGCGGCCTCCCATAGACACGCAGACATACTACCAATGGGATTCCGCGGGGTCTATCCAGAGCGAAGCTGTTTTCGTACCATCGGTAAAACACAACCTCCTATCGCACTTGCATAAGTATCCTATACTTAAATATATGAGAACTATGCCGTTGTGCCCTCTCACAACATGCACAAGTGCAATACTAGTCTATTCCGCATTATCGATGTCCGATCTCGATAATACTCCGACTAGGGATATTCAATGATTTAAACCTTTATGTATTGATACTGTCTCATATCATCTCAATACGGAATTAATCATATGGACTTTCGCCATTTATATATCAAAGTAAATAAATTACAAAACGGCAAAAGGCAATTTCATTATCACATAGTTAATTTTGTACAATAATACAATATCATTTACAAAACAGTGACGCTATGGGTCATAATATCTAACAAGTTAGACTATTGCAATCGAGATGGCTAGAGAGATTAGCGTTAAGGGACATAATCCTGGGTGAAAATGTCTTTAACAGCGTAAATTTTCAGATTGGGAAATGAATCTCAGAATATTCGTGGGAGCTGAGAAGTTACTCTATTGGATAGAGAAACCTCTCGGGCCCTGAGCCCGGAGTAGAGCATGAGCTTAGGAAGACTCATCGTGATGATAACTTTAGTGCTCAATCCGTTATGTTTGCCGCAATGACTCCTTAATTTCGTCGTCAGAACTAAGGATTAGATCCTTATACCATGATGTTGGCATTAAAGGATCTTCATAGATCTAACCTTAGATCTTAGAAGTACGAATTGTAAAAGAATCTAATCGCTCGCGTATGTTAGATAATACATATGTCGAGCACTAGGTGTCGCAGATGATTACTGACATCAAATAGCTAGGTTAGTTGGGCATTACCTACGAGGCCAAGACTTCCATAGATTTGATCTTACAGTCTCTGCCCGAATGCTGGGGCGGGTTCATCATGAACCAAGAGAAAACTCTTGGAGAGTTAATGGCTATGCTTAAGGAGGCAGAGCCATAGCTTCTAAAAGGGTAAGAAGCACAAGGCGCATCTTACTTCGACATCCCAGAAGGCCAAGGCTTAGCTGAAGGCTTATGGGGTGTGAAAAAAACAAATAAGGGAAAAGGCAAAATCGTCACAGTCTTCTGGGAAAATAGATGACATATCCCAAGATGTATGCCTAAACTGTGGCAAACGAGGTCACTGGAAGCGTGAATGCCATATGGACAAGGCATACATGAAGGAAGTGAAGACGGGCAAGACTCCGACTTCAGATATGTTTGTTATTGTAATAAACGTGTCCACTACTGGTTTTTTAAAAAAATGGATTTTTGATACTGGATGTGGTACATACATATGTACTGATGTGTGGGATCTAATGACTAGCAGGAGACTGGCTTCAGATGAGATCGACCTGCGAGTCAGAAACGGGACGAGAGTCGCTGTTTTGGTTGTGGGAACCTAAGTTTTGGAACTGCCATTTGGGCATGTACTTAAATTAGGAAACTGTTATAATATACCTAGTTTGACTAGAAACATTATCCTATATCTAGTTTAACCTGTTGCTGGTATACCTTTATGTTCCAGAACACTGGGTGTTTTGTTTATGAAGATGATATTGAGATATACACATTAGATGTGAATAACAGTATTTATATTTTGAATATAAATGAATCTCAAACATATAACATGACAAACAAAAGGCTCAAACTGAGTAAATCACATGAGACTTATTAGTGGCATTGTTGTTTGGGACACATTAACAAGACTCGTATATCCACTCTTTGGAAGAATGGATACTTGGACGTATTTGATCCTAATTCATATGATGGCTGCGAATCTTGTTTATTAGGTAAAATGCTTAAAATGCCTATTAGCAGTAAAGGTGTATGTGCCACCGAGCTGTTAGCTCTCGTTCATGATAAGGTAGTGGGCCCATATCTAGCCAGACAAGAGGTGGATATGAATACTTCGTAACCTTTATGGATGTTGCATCATGTTATGGTTATGTGTATCTTATGAAACACAAATCAGAAACTTTTGATAAATTCAAAGAGTTTCGACACGAAGTAGAAAAATAGACCGGCAAAAGTATTAAAAATATTGCGGTTGGACCATGGTGTAGAATACTTATGCAATGAGTTTCAAGATTACTTGAAAGAGTACGGTATTCTTTCATAGTGGACTCCTCACGGAACACCTCAATTGAGTGATGTGTCCGAATGGAGAAACCGAACTTCGTTGGACATTGTAAGGTCAATAATGAGTCACACTGAGCTACCAATTTCCTTCATGGGATACGCATTGAACAGTGCAATACTTATTTCGAAAAAGGTTCCGACAAAGTCTGTTGGACAGACTCCATATGAAAAATGGACAGGAAAGAAACCGGGTTTCTCATTCCTGAAGATTTGGGTATGATGGGCATATATTAAACGTTTGGATGGTGCCAAACTAGAACCCAAATCAGATAAGTGCCTATATGTAGGTTGTCCTAGGGAAACCAAAGTATATTACTTATACAACCCATAAGAGAACAAGGTATTTGTTGCTCACCATGCGATTTTCCTTAGAGGAACTGTTAAATGCAGTGGTAAGTGGGAGGAAAGTAAAACTCGATGAAAATCAGAGTGATACTGTTCCTGGCACTGATCCCCTCACGGAACATGAACAGTTCATCAGGGATGAGACTGATCCACAATCTGCTAATACACAAGAACCGCGTTGGTCGGAGAGTGTCAAAAAACAACCTAAGAGGTATGTGTATCTGATCTCACCTCACGTAGACATTAGTCTTATTAAGGATAATGAGTCGGCTATGTATAAGGTAGTGATACAAGGTATCGACTCCGCATATGGCTAGGTGCCATGAAGTCCGAAATGGATTCCATGTATACAACCAAGTTTGGACACTGGTTGATGTATCAGAAGACATTGCGCCTATTGGTAGCAAATGAGTCTTCATGGTGAAGACAGACATAGATGGTAACAAACAAACGTACAAAGCTAGGCTTGTAGCGAAAGAGTATCGTCATCAACATGGTGTTGATTACGATGAAACCTTTTACCCGTTTCCATGATTAAGTCCATTTGGATAATGCTTGCTATTGCTGCATATTTCGATTATAAAATATGTCAGATGGACATCAAAACCGCTTTCCTTAACGGAAACCTTTGGAGGATGTTCATATATAACACCCTGACGGTTTTTTCATGCCAAAACATGCAAACAAGGTTTGCAAGTTAAATCGATCATTTATAGATTGAAGCAAGCATTGCGTTCTTGGAACCAACGTTTTGATGAGATCATAATGGTATATGGTTTCATTCAAAACGATGATGATTCTTGTGTATATAAGAAGGTTAGTGGGAGTGCACTGACAATGATTTTCCTATATGTTGATGATGTATTGCTTCTTAGCAATGACATTCCCATATTTAAATTGGTGAAATCTTTGCTTTCATTAAAATTCTCCATGAAAACTTGGGAGATGTAACCTTTATTCTAGGAATAAAGATCTACTGGGATAGATCTAAAGGTTGTTGGCACTCTCCGAGAACTTGAACATTGAAAGACATGTATGCGACCTGGTGTCTCATATGCTTTGAGCATGTGGAGTCACAATCAGGCCGATCCAGGTGATGGTCACTGGATTGATGTTAATAAAATCCTTAAGTATCTTAGACGAACTAAGGATGCTTTCTTAGTATATGGAGAAGAAGAACTTGAGGTGACTGGGTTCACCGATGCAAGTTTCCAAACCGATAAAGGCGACTATAAATCGCAATCAGGATACATATTAATTTGAACAACGTAACAGTGAGCTGGAAATATTCCAAGCAAGATATTGTTGCCGATTAAACAATAAAAGTGAATTTTACTGCTGCGGCTGAAGAATCAAAAGAAGCATTTTGGATCTATAAAATTCCTAATTGGATTAGCAGCTGAGCTGGGCTACAGCACAAGCTAAAGAATTACGGTCTCATCAATGATTTAAGTATGTACTTCGTTGGTTTCATCTGATTCGTCAGATCATACATCGTGGTGATGTCAAGATCGAAAATATCGTTTTAGATGATAACCTTGCAGATCCGTTGACGAAAGCGATATCTCAGTAAAAGCATAAGTGACCCGTACATAGTTCAGGTGTTAGACACTTGAGTGATTGGATATAGGCCAAGTGGGAGATTGTTGGACAATTATGACCCATAGCATCATGACCGGCGTAAACACACACGTATAACGCAAGCGCACGTATCGTTCAAGTAGTATAAAAATATCGATCCCACGAGGACTTAAAACCTTTTTGTTATTAATTTATGGGGCCAAATGATTACTAGTATCTAACAGGTTGTTTGATTGATTGGTTTGAAATGGCGATGATTCTAAATTTAAAACAAGAAAACAAATTTGTCGAAAATAGGTTTTAAGAAAATTCAATATTAAAAACTATCTAGGGTTGTGATTTCTTCCAATATCATTTTAAAGATGAAGTAGTTATCTTAAAGTTGGGTAATATATTGATTTATTAACCTGGAACACTAAATTATGTGTAAGCCTCTGTCGATGGTCAGACACAAATACCCAGTTTAACCCAATGAACCATATGTCTATGTCAACCAATTATCTGGATTCATTAAGTTTAAGTTCCAATTATGGCTACCCCCGCCCGACAGGTATATTCCTATCCTGTAAGGAAATCTATTAAAGGGTTATCTATCCTCAAGGAAGATCGTGGGCTATTGAGTCTAAGGCTGAAACCTAAAATCCCTATGTCTAGTTCATTTTAGATTTACCAGTTCAATTTTATTAATGGCCAGTTAATAAAAAGCATTAGGATCAAGACTCAATAAATAAACCTTTATATTACCCAAACTATAATTTAACCCCTTATAAACCGGTGATATTGGATTTCATCACAACCCCAGATAACTGGCTTAGCTACGACACATATTACAGGTGGTAAAAAAACTTAAATAAAATAAAAGACATAAAGTAAAATACTGAAAATGAAATACACTGAAAAGTAAATGCTGAAAAGTAAATGCTGAAAAGTAAATAAAGTAAAATTACAATAAAAGAAAATGCTGAGGTAAAAGGATCCACTTTTATTATTTCTATTTTAGATATCTCCCTTAATATAATATATTAACTTTGCATGATAATTACCAACCAGCCATATAGGCGGTATCCAGATTAAGTCAAATTAATAATTAATTACCAACCGACCAATCAGGCGGTATCCAGTTTAGTCAGGTTAAAACCAATTTAAATAATTACCAACCGACCAATATGGCGGTATCCTCGTTAAGTCAGGTTTTAACTAGTTTATATATTATAATTAAGGGAGATTAATCTAAATATTAGTAATAAAAGTTTTACCTTTTACCCCAGCAAATGGGAGTTACCTCCTCATTACTGAAAAGTAAAAACTGAAAATTAAAGAAAGAAAAGTACTGTGCGTAAAAGTAAATTGCGGAAAGTAAAAACTGAAAAAGTAAAGAAAAGAAAGTGCGAAAGCGGAAATTAATTACTGAAAGCTGTAAATAAACAAACAAGATACAATCTCCTTAGTATTCTTAACCCCTTATAAACCTTTATATTACCCAAACTATAATTTAACCCCTTATAAACCGGTGGTATTGGATTTCATCACAACCCCAGATAACTGGCTTAGTTTCTCGGATTTGATGAACGTTTTGATATGTTTTATTTTATTTTGCAGATAAAATAATATTGGGACTCAATGAAATCATTTAGGATGAAATATGGGTCAAATAAGGGCAATTATTGGACTTGATATATTAATTTTGGAGATTGGAAACTTGAAAGGGCGTTTTGACGAAGTGCAGTTTTGGAAATTCCAGTTTTGCGCATCTGTCATATTTTGGGCATAACGTTTTACTCAGATATCGGATTGAGCTGATTCAAGTGCCAGATTAAAGAGACTCAACGATCTACAACTTTGAAAGAGAAATTATTTTCGAATTCTGAAGATTTCATGACCGAAATTGATGAACCATGCAGTATTTAATTTTTAGTATTTTACTTTATGTCTTTTCTTTTATTTCAGTTTTTACTACCTATAAATATGTGTCGTAACTAAGCCAGTTATCTGGGGTTGTGATGAAATCCAATATCACCGGTTTATAAGGGGTTAAATTATAGTTTGGGTAATATAAAGGTTTATTTATTGAGTCTTAATCCTAATGCTTTTTATTAACTGGCCATTAATAAAATTGAACTGGTAAATCTAAAATGAACTAGACATAGAGATTTTAGGTTTAAGACCTTAGACTTAATAGCCCACGATCTTCCTTGAGGATAGATAACCCTTTAATAGATTTCCTTACAGGATAGGAATATACCTGTCGGGCGGGGGTAGCCATAATTGGAACTTAAACTTAATGAATCCAGATAATTTGGTTGACATAGACATATGGTTCAATTGGGTTAAACTGGGTATTTGTGTCTGACCATCGACAGAGGCTTACACATAATTTAGTGTTCCAGGTAATAAATCAATATATTACCCAACTTTAAGATAACCACTTCATCTTTAAAATGATATTGGAAGAAATCACAACCCTAGATAGTTTTTAATATTAAATTTTCTTAAAATCTACTTTCGAACAATGTTATTTACTTGTTTTTAAATTAGAATCGTCACCATTTCAAATCATTCCAACAACCTGTTAGATACTAGTAATCATTTGACCTCATAAAATTAATAGATTAGATATTAAGTCCTCGTGGGATCGATATTTTTATACTACTTGAACGATACGTGCGCTTGCGTTATACATGTGTGTGTAGGGATGGTTATCCTGTAATAAACATTAGGGATGGCTTGAGTCCAAAAACTTGACCGGCGTAAACACACACGTATAACGCAAGCGCACGTATCGTTCAAGTAGTATAAAAATATCGATCCCACGAGGACTTAATATCAAAACTATTAATTTTATGAGGTCAAATGATTACTAGTATCTAACAGATTGTTTGATTGATTGATTTGAAAATGGTGACGATTCTAAATTTAAAAGCAAGTAAATAAAATTATCGAAATATGTTTTAAGAAAATTCAATATTAAAAACTATCTAGGGTTGTGATTTCTTCCAATATCATTTTAAAGATGAAGTGGTTATCTTAAAGTTGGGTAATATATTGATTTATTAACCTGGACACTAAATTATGTGTAAGCCTCTGTCGATGGTCAGACACAAATACCCAGTTTAACCCAATTGAACCATATGTCTATGTCAACCAAATTATCTGGATTCATAAGTTTAAGTTCCAATTATGGCTACCCCCGCCCGACAGGTATATTCCTATCCTGTAAGGACATCTATTAAAGGTGTTTTCTATCCTCAAGGAAGATCGTGGGCTATTAAGTCTAGGGCCTTAAACCTAAAATCCCTATGTCTAGTTCATTTTAGATTTACCAGTTCAATTTTATTAATGGACAGTTAATAAAAAAGCATTAGGATTAAGACTCAATAAAAAAACCCTTTATATTACCCAAACTATAATTTAACCTTATAAACCGGTGATATTGGATTTCATCACCACCCAGATAACTGGCTAGTTTACGACACATATTTTATAGGTAGTAAAAACTTAATAAAAGAAAAGACATAAAGTAAAATACTAAAAATTAAATACCTGAAAGTAAATGCTGAAAGTAATTCCTGAAAAGTAAATTGCTGAATAGTAAATTGCTGAAAAGTAAATAAATAAAATTACAATAAAAGAAAATGCTGAGGTAAAAGGATCCACTTTTATTCTTTCTATTTTAGATATCTCCCTTAATATAATAGATTAACTTTGCATATAATTATTCCAACCAGCCATATAGGCGGTATCCAGATTAAGTCAAATAATAATATAATTACCAACCAACCACCATATGGTGGGTATCCTCGTTAAGTCAGGTTTTAACTAGTTTATATATATAATTAAGGAGATTAATCTAAATATATAGTAATAAAAGTTTTACCTTTACCCCAGCAAGGGGAGTTACCTCCTCATTACTGAAAAGTAAAAACTGAATTAAAGAAAGAAAGTACTGTGCGTAAAAGTAAATTGCGGAAAGTAAAAACTGAAAAAGTAAAGAAAAGAAAGTGCGAAGCGGAAATTAATTACTGAAAGTTGTAAATAAACAAACAAGATACAATCTCTTAGTATTTCTAAGGAATTCCTTAGAAGAAAGTATGAATTTTACAATGAAATGGCTTGGTATTTATGGCAAAATTTGCCCACCATCAAATCATCAATCAATTTCTCCACCAAATCCATTATTAATTTCTCCAATATTACTCCTCCACCAAATCCATAATTGCTCCACTAATTGCTTATCTTGTTTGGTGTGATTTGATAATTTTTATTAATTATTTATTAATTAATATTTTGCTTTGAAAATGATTGATAATGACTTTTAATAATTACACTCCACTCCACACACTTCTGGATGGTTCATCATTTCGGTCATGAAATCTTCAGATTTTGAAAATATTTTTCTTTCAAAGTTGTATATCGTTGAGTCTTCTTTAATCTGGAACTTGAATCAGCTCAATCCGATATCGGGGTAAAAGGTTATGCCCAAAATACGACAGATGCGCAAAACTGGAATTTCCAAAACTGCACTTCGTCAAAACGCCCTTTCAAGTTTCCAATCTCAAAATTAATATATCAAGTCCATAATTGCCCTTATTTGATCCACATTTCATCCTAAATGATTTCATTGAGTCCCGATATTATTTTATCTCTGCAAAATAAAATCAAACATATCAAAACGTTCATCAAACCCGAGAAACTAAACAAAATATTAAGTAAAAGGGCGTAATTTGATATATTTTCCGCTCATCACACCCCCAAACCTAACATTTTGCTAGTCCTCGAGCAAAACAACAAAATAAAATTAAAATTAAACTAAGCCACTTTCGTAGGGATCACGGTTGCATTTAGCATATGCAACAAGCCTTTAAAAACCATAGTGTCCCTAGTGGACGAGTTGTAGTCTCGTGAGGGTTTACAGCAATGATACCCACAAACATTTACAAAAGTAAAAAGGTATTAAACTAATGCACACAAAAGCAAAAAGACAAGCGAAGAGAATAAAGAAATTTAGTGACTAATCAGGTAAACTTTTACTCCATTACTAGTTGTTTTGTTTCATTCTAAATTACCGAATAAGTAAATTCTCCGATTATTTTTAACATTCTTCATATACACAGCCAACAAAATATTAAACAACTCATTTTTGCCCACAACAGTCATAAGTGCAGTTGATAATAGATAATTTTTTGTCTCCTAAAGTTCTATCAGATTTCACATCTTTTTGGAGCAATAGAATAATATTTCTGATTTTTCTGGTATAAGGTTTTGACACGAACTATCCACCACCTGAATTCCAACAGCAGAACAAAAGCCAGGAGCAGACAAATGAACCAGGCATAACAGAAGTGCTGACTCAGTTAAAAAGTTTGATGCTATATTTCAATCTCAAGCGGCATTAATTCAAAGTCAATCTGCTTCTATTAAAGCACTAGAGAATCAAATGGGACCACTGGCAAATGCTCAGAGTTACAGACCGCTAGTACCCTTCCAGCAACACAGAGCCAATCCAAGAAACATGGGGAAGGAACAATGTCATGCCATCATGTTAAAGAGCGGTACTGAAATCACAAGATGTTGGAGTCAATTCAACTGCTGAGGAAGTTCCAAAAGAAACAAAGCAACAAATGGAAGAAAAAGAAGCAAAGGAAAAAGAACAGATCACTCCACCTCCACCTTTTCCTCAACGTCTTCAGAAGAATAAATTGGACAAGCATTTTCCCGGTTTCTCTGGAGATCTTCAAAAAGCTGCATATCAACATTCCATTTGCAGAAGCGTTGGAACAAATCCCCCTATGCCAAATTCATGAAGATATTCTTTCACGAAAGCGGAGATTGGGGGATTACGAGACAGTAGCATTAACAGAAGAATGCAGTGCTATCATTCAGAGGAAACTTCCCCCAAAGTTGAAAGATCCTGGCAGTTTCACTGTTCCTTGCGTCATAGGAGAACATAACTTTGGTAAGGCTTTATGTGATTTAGGTGCTAGTGTTAACTTGATGCCTTTTTCTATTTTCAGGAAATGCAGATTGGAGAAACAATGCCAACTTCAGTCTCACTGCAACTTGCTGATAGAACGCTCGTATTTCCAAGAGGCGTAGTTGAGGATGTGCTGGTCAAGGTTGACAAATTCATTTTCCAGCAGATTTTATTGTCCTTGATATGAAGGAGACGCAGACGTGCCAATCATCCTCGGGAGACCGTTCTTGGCTACAGGTCGAACCTTATTGATGTACAAAAGGAGAAACTAACCATGAGGGTACAAGACCAAGAAGTAACATTCATGTTTTCAAGGCCATGAATTTTCCAGATGATGAAAAGAATGAGGAATGTTTCAACTCGATGTGATACACTGTACCATTCAGAACTCTGATAAAGACAAAGTTCTACTGACAAACTAAAACATGTCAATTGCCTGTGGAGCCTAAAGATAAAGCATCTTTTGTGCACTGAAAGAGCCAATTCTTGCTCTACAAGCAACAGAAGAGAAAAGTTCCACCCTCAACGAATTGGAGGAATTTCACAATCAGCCTTTTGAAGATGCCAAATTGTACAAAGAAAAGGGCAAGAAAAGACATGATGAGAAGTTAGTGCGCATACAACTGGAACCAGGGCAGAAGGTACTGTTAAACAAATCAAGGGTGAAAATCTTCCCATGGAAGCCAAAATCACGGTGGTCAGGTCCATTTGTGATCACCAAAGTTTTACCAATGAGCCGTTGAGATAGATGAGATCATGATCCTACGCTAACAAAACTTTCAAGGTTAAAAACAAGCGTGTCAAGCACTACTGGGAGAATCATTTGAGCGACAAAAAGAAAGTGTTACACTTTTAGATCCAGCTTAACGTTCGAGAAGTCATGTCTGGCTGACGACTTTAAACTTAGCGCTAGCAGGGAGGCAACCCATGCAATTTTTGTATATATTGTGATTTGGTGTGATTTAATTTGTGTGTTTAACTTTTGCAGGTTTAGTCATTTCAAGATGGAAGAAGCTTTCGCAAATCTTCACAAGCAATTTCCTTCTCTCCCTCCAAAATCTCTGATGAAAGTATACAAAGCTCGCTTGGAACGGATGAGGTTATTAACAATCCATGGTATTCCTAATGATATTCGTTGGGGTAATTGAAGCACGAGTCCGATTGGCAGGTGAGTCTTCTGATTCTTTTATTTCACATCTGCCTGGTTTTGGAAGAAGCACCCATGCAAAGAAACGTAGAGCTAAGAAATGGTGTTTTTGTTGAAATGTGCACGATTTAATTGCAACACTCGTTGTCGTTCTTTAGGAATGGTGTCTGATAATCGCGAAGACAAAATTAACTTCATTAGGGATGGCTTGAGTAAGGAGTCTTTAGATGAATATCTTCGACTCTTGAGACGCATCCCAGTGGATATGTTCATATAACCATTCGCAAATTACATACACAATTCCAAAAAGAAAGACAATGTTAAGTCTCGGGAATCTGACTCAAAAAGACCCTGTTTGCCAATTTATAAGAAAATTGGATGGGAAACTTGTTCCTGACGCATAGACGTTAATCAAGCCGTTACTTTTCTTGTAAATATTATATCTCTTTGTCTTTTCTTAATAATTATGATTTGTTTTGTTTTTTTCTTTTATTTTCTCCGACAGGATCCAGACCTTTTTGACTATCACGATATTATTTCGCTACTAATCGTCCTCTGGAAGATACTTGTGCTATTTTTACTCACCCTTTTCAGGTACTATAAATTCAGCCCGTCATTGCACTTTTGAAGGCATCCAGAGTTGAGAAAGAAATACATAAAAATGGAGCCACTTCAAGAAAACGAGTTGAAAATATCTGTGTATTTTGCGGTACTAGTGTTGGAACTAAGCCACAATACCAGAAGCAGCACAGGAATTGGGTCGAGTCTTAGCTGCAAGGAATATGCACTTAATATATGGCGGAGGAATCTTGGACTTATGGGGATCGTTTCAAAGGCTGCAGGAAGGAGGCAGTCATTTTTTTGGGAATCATCCCAAAACCCTTGGCAGAGGCAAATCTTATTGGGTCATCAAACGGAGAGGAACTGATCGTGCCAGGTATGTCTGAACCGCCTGGTAGAAATGATTAATCGTGCTGATGCTTTTTATGCTTTGCCAGGTGGTTTGGGTACATTAGAGGAATTTTTTATAGTTCTATCTTGGGCAAACCTGAACATACACCAGAAACCACTTGTTGCTTAACGTTGATGGATTTTATGATTTTCTTTGTGTTTTTCTTGATGATGCTCGGAGAAATGGGTTCGTGTCAAAACCTATGAAAGAACTCCTCTTTACTGCCAGAACTGCTCCGGATCTAATAGGTCAACTCTTAGCTCATGAGCCACAAGTTGACCCTATCCTATCAAAGATAAATTGGTCTGAGGACGATCGTGGTAAGGGCGTAGAGTTAATCTGGATCTTAACCTTTAATTTCCTATAGATTTCAGCTAACCAGGTACGACCTTCTTAACTCTCATTTTACTGTTTAAGACATTGGGGACAATGTCTCATTAGGTTTTGGGGAGTGATTTAGTTGATTAGTACCTTGTTTTTAGTTTGTATGTTGTAGTTTGTATGTTGTTTTTATTTTTAGTCCAAAATTTTTCGAAAAATACAAAAAAATTGAAAATTTTTCAAAAAATTACAAAAATATTTGTGTTTTTAATTTGACTAAAAAAGTGAAATTGGTAAGAGATAGCCGAGTAAGGAGTTTCCACTCCTGAGACGTATCTCAAACCTATTTCGAAACAAGTTAATTTTTGTTTATTTCATTTTGAATTATTTAATTTGTGAATTCTCCTTAAAACTGACTAAAAAAGAATCTTCATATGTTTAGTTAGCAGATATTATCAACATATATAGTAACATACGGACATGAGTTAAAATTGAAAAGTTTGTAATATTCAGTGCTCTAGTTTAATTGGAGGAAACATCCCAAAAAGCAGTGGAGTAAAAAAAAAAAAAAAAAAAAACGTCTGAGATCCGAGTTATTAAGTCTGTAAGGGTGTTTTAACACCTAGTGCCCTAAAGCCAACTGGTTTGGGAGTCACTGGCCCAAAGCTCGTTACATGGATCGAAGATGTTGCAAAAATATATATATTTGAAGTCTGAGTAATTAAGTTCGTAGGGGTGTCTTAACACCTGGTGCCCTAAAACCAACTGGTTTGGGAGCCACCGACCCAAAGCTCGCTACATAGATGGAAGATATTGTATATAAATAAAAAAAATAGAGAAAATCAAAGAAAAAATCAGAAAATCAGAAATATTATTCTATTGCTTCCAAAAAGATGTGAAATCTGATAGAACTTTAGGACAAAAATATTACTCTCTTATCAACTGCACTTATGACTGTTGTGGGCAAAAATGAGTTGTTTAATATTTTGTTGGCTGTGTATATGAAGAATGGTAAAAATAATCGGAGAATTTACTTATTCGGTAATTTAGAATGAAACAAAACAACTAGTAACTTGGAGTAAAATTTTACCTGATTAGTCACTAAATTCTTTATTCTCTTTTCGCTTGTCTTTTTGCTTTTGTGTGCATTAGTTTTAATACCTTTTTACTTTGTAAAATGTTTTGTGGGTATCATTGCTGTAAACCCTCACGAGACTACAACTCGTCCACTAGGGACACCTAGGGTTTAAGGCTTGTTGCATATGCTAAATGCAACCGTGATCCCTACGAAAGTGGCTTAGTTTAATTTTAATTTTATTTTGTTGTTTTCTCGATGACTAGCAAAATGTTAGGTTTGGGGGTGTGATGAGCGGAAAATATATCAATATTTACCGCCCCTTTTACTTAATATTTTGTTTAGTTTCTCGGGTTTGATGAACGTTTTGATATGTTTTATTTTATTTTGCAGATAAAATAATATCGGGACTCAATGAAATCATTTAGGATGAAATGTGGATCAAATAAGGGCAATTATTGGACTTGATATATTAATTTTGGAGATTGGAAACTTGAAAGGGCGTTTTTGACGAAGTGCAGTTTTGGAAATTCCAGTTTTGCGCATCTGTCGTATTTTGGGCATAACGTTTTACTCCGATATCGGATTGAGCTGATTCAAGTTCAGATTAAAGAGACTCAAAGATCTACAACTTTAAAAGAGAAAATATTTTCAAATTATGATGATTTCATGACCGAAATTGATGAACCATCCAGAAGTGTGTGGAGTGTAATTATTAAAAGTCATTATCAATCATTTTCAAAGCAAAATATTAATTAATTAATAATTAATAAAAATTATCAAATCAACACCAAACAATGAGCAATTAGTGAAGCAATTATGGATTTGGTGGAGTATTAATTGGAGAAATTAATAATGGATTTGGTGGAGAATTTGATGGATGATTTGATGGAGGCAAAATTTTGCCTATAAATACCAAGCCATTTCATTTGTAAAATTCATACTTTCTTCTAAGGAATTCCTTAAGAATACTAAGAAGATTGTATCTTGTTTGTTTATTTACAGCTTTCAGTAATTAATTTCCGCTTTCGCACTTTCTTTTCAGTATTTAATTTTTAGTATTTTACTTTATGTCTTTTCTTTTATTTAAGTTTTTACTACCTGTAAATATGTGTCGTAACTAAGCCAGTTATCTGGGGTTGTGATGAAATCCAATATCACCGGTTTATAAGGGGTTAAATTATAGTTTGGGTAATATGAACGTTTTGATATGTTTTATTTTATTTTGCAGATAAAATAATATCGGGACTCAATGAAATCATTTAGGACGAAATGTAGATCAAATAAGGGCAATTATTGGACTTGATATATTAATTTTGGAGATTGGAAACTTGAAAGGGCGTTTTTGACGAAGTGCAGTTTTGGAAATTCCAGTTTTGCGCATCTGTCGTATTTTGGGCATAACTATTTACTCAGATATCGGATTGAGCTAATTCAAGTTCCAGATTAAAGAAGACTCAAAGATCTACAACTTTTAAAGAGAACATATTTTCAAATTCTGATGATTTCATGACCGACATTGATGAACCATCCAGAAGTGTGTGGAGTGTAATTATTAAATGTCATTATCAATCATTTTCAAAGCAAAATATTAATTAATAAATAATTAATAAAAATTATCAAATCACCACCAAACAAGATAAGAAATTAGTGGAGCAATTATGGATTTGGTGGAGTAATTAGTGGAGAAATTAATAATGGATTTGGTGGAGAAATTGATTGATGATTTGATGGTGGCAAAATTTTGCCTATAAATACCAAGCCATTTCATTTGTAAAATTCATACTTTCTTCTTTGAAATTCTTAATGAATAAATAAGAAGATTGTATCTAGTTTGCTTATTTTTAGTTTTCAATAATTAATTTTCAGTTTCGCACTTTCTTTTCTTTACTTTTCAGTTTTTACTTTCCTCAATTTACTTTTACGCACAGTACTTTTCTTTCTTTAATTTTTCAGTTTTTACTTTTCAGTAATGAGGAGGTAATTTCCCAAGCTAGGGTGAAAGGTAATTCTTTTACTGTTACTATTTAGATTAATCTCCCTTAAAATAATATATTCACTATTTAAAATACTGATTAATAAAGGATACCGCTATATTGGTCGGTTGGCAATTCAATTTAATATGGTTTAAACCTCACTAATCAAAGATACCGCCAGATTGGTCGGTTGGTAAATTTATTTTGGTACTACCTTTATGGCTGGATTATGGACAAATATTACCGCCTATATGGCTGGTTGGACTTAATTTGACTTAATCAGGATACCGCCAGATTGGTCGGTTGGTAAAATAATATCACAAGTTTATATATTATTTTATGGGAGATATCTAAATTAGTAGTAGTAAAAGTAATTCCTTTTACCTTAGCATTTTATTTTATTGTAATTTACTTTTCAGCTTTTACTTTACCGCAATTACTTTCAAGCATTTTCATTTTATGTCTTTTACTTTTAAGTTTTTATTAGCCCTAGTTATGTGTGGTAACTAAATTAGTTATCTGGGGTTGTGATGAATTTCAATATCACCGGTTTATAAGGGGTTAGATTATAGGTTGGGTAATTTAAAGATTTATTTATTGAGTCTTAATCTTAATGCTTTTTATTAACTGGCCATTAATAAAATTGATTAGGTAAACTTAAAATGAACTAGACATAGGGATTTTAAGTTTAAGACCTTAGACTCAATAACCCAAGATCTTCCTTGAGGATAGATAACCCTTTTAATAGATTTCCTTATAGGATAGGAATATACCTGTCGGGCGGGGGTAGCCATAATTGGAACTTAATCTTAATGAATCTAGGTAATTTGGTTGACATAGACATATGGTTCAATTGGATTAAACTGGGTATTTGCATCTGACCATCGACAGAGGCTTTTGCATAATTTAGTGTTCCAGGTTAATAAGCAAACCACTCATCACATCACTGTTTGTAAAAGACATGACGTTCTTTGTACAAATTGACTACGTGACAAAGCAAATTGCTCTTTTATCATTTGTAATTGGATTACTTGGATATATAAATGATAAAAGTCCATATGATTAGTACCAGATTAATAAGATATGAGACAGTATTAATCCACGAAAGGTTTAATCATTAAATATCCATAGTCGTAGTATTATCGAGACTGGACATCGATAATACAGAATATGCTAGTATTACACTTGTGCGCGTTATGGAAGCTTAACATCATAGTTCTCATATATTTAAGTATTGGATACTTATTGAAGTGTGATATGAGGTTCTGTTAGCCGTTGGACCGGGAACAACTTCGCTCTGGATAGACCCCTCGAAATCCCAATGGTAGTATGACTATGTGTCTATGGGAATCCGAATCGGGGTAGGTGTATGTGGTCTTAACCTGAGACTTGCAACGCTAATACTTACGACAACCGGTATACTTTGGTTTTGGTCGTCCGGAGCTTTAACAGGTTCTGTGTACGCCTCTTCTGGGTATATTGAGAATCATAGTATATTGGGTCTGATGTCAAGATGGAAGTATCACTTCAGTCATATGGAGATGATGATCACGCCGGGATACAGAATTGGTACTCTTAAATGGTACAACTATTGGGATAGTATGACTGGGTCATAATTATCCGATTACAGAGACTAGTTGCTAGTGATCCGATATATGCTTCGTACGAGGTAGACACAATTCCAGCCCCAGGCCTAGCATGTGACATCTAATACTAGATCGTAATACGCAATACACTGTAGACTACGCCTGATAAAGATTATATATTCTTCGTTAAATATTTCTGGAGAATTAGGTAGGCACGGTGCTTTGCTAGAAGCCAACCTTGTCTTGTAAATCAGTAAGAACGTGGTATCGGGTACGCAAGTTTTTAGATAGTTCGATGACCGTATTTACTACCAACATATCCAGGAATCTCTTGGGTCGCTTCCAAAAGATTTACCGATGACATTTGACTCGAACAAAATTAATCTTGGATTAATTATGAGAGAGAAAATTAATCAAGGATTAATCATGGCAAGTATTAATCTGGATAAATTATCAGAGAAAGAATTAATCTGAGATTAATTGCGTCATGAATTAATCTGGGATTAATTCGTGAAGAAGAGAGAACGCGATTAATTTGGAATTAATCGGCAAAATAAATTTAATAGATAAATTGGATTTTACTATTTAATATATTTAATTGGGCTAAATTAATATACCAGATATATTAATTGAAATTGGATTTTAATACAGAATTAAAATTGGATTTTAATTCAAGCGAACGAATTATTTGGAATTAATTCGTAAACGACTTCCGTAATAATTTTACTGGGTATTATTATTTAATTAAATTATATTTAATTACGTAGCGACGAAAAATTCGTTTAGTTGGATTAAACGAACCGGGCCCAAAGTCTGTTGTGTAAGCCAACCAAATTTTGAATTTAAAGTGGTGGGACCCACTTTACTTACATCACATGTCATCTTTTGTGATGGAAGTGGGTGGCAACATTAAAGGTTAGACTTTAATTCCACATCACACAATTTTTGAAACTAGTTTTGGAAACATAAATTCACTATTCACTCATCTATCCCAATCTCTCTCATGGCCGAATTTTAGCTTCTCTTGGAGGGCAAATTTTCTTTCAAATTTTGTTCAAGCTAGCACTTAAAATTGTCAAAGAAAGGTGATAAGGAAACTCACCCAAGAGTTTGGAACTCAAAAGGAGAGCTTGGAGCTTCTACATCCGAGGAGAAATTTCGAACTTCTCTACCGAACAGTGTAAGTAATTTTCGCAACTTATATTGTAATATTCACACAATAATCATGCTTAGAGATCTCGTGGCATGTCTAGGACAATAACACTTCGTAGGTCACAAAGGGTATCTAGACCTACTGAATGCTTGTATTTGATACAAGAAAAGAGTCTCGATGTTCTCTTAGTCGAAGAGACTGATCCTTTTACCTATAGAGAATCGATGTTGTACATCGACTCCGTGAAGTGGCAAGATGCCATGAAATCCGAGTTAGACTCATTGCATGAGAATCAGGTTTGGGACTTAATTCCACTTCCCAAAGGAATTGTTCCTATCGGTTGTAAATGGGTTTACAAGAGGAAGCGCAGGCATGATGGAAAGGTTGAAACCTATAAGGTCCGATTGGTAGTATCAGGTTACACACAGCGAACTGGTTTCTACTACAATGAAACTTTTTCTCCAGTAGCAATGCTTAAGTATATTAGGATTTTTCTTTTTATAGCTACTTATCACGATTACGAGATTTGGCAAATGGATGTCAAAACGACTTTTCTAAATGGATTTCTTGATGAAGAAATCTATATGGAATAGTCGGAGGGTTTTGCATTTAGCGAAAACTTGGGTATGGTATGTAAGCTTAAGAAGTTCATTTATGGACTTAAACAAGCTTCACAAAGTTGGAATCTTCGATTCTATGAGATTATTAAATTGTCTAGTTTTCTCAATGTCTTGTTTTCTCAAGAATTCGGAAGAATCCCGTTTGTATCAGAAGGCCAATTAGAGCATGGTGGTATTTTTAGTCCTTTATGTTGACGACATTCTAATCATTGGTAATGATATAGGGATGATGCAAGGCATCAAAGCTTACATTTGTAAGAATTTCTCAATGAAGGACCTAAGAGAAGCTTCTTATGTTTTAGGCATAAAAATCTATAGAGATAGAAAAGGGAAGCTGATTGAGTTATCCCAGTCAACGTACATAGAAAATATCTTGGAACGGTACAATTTTGGTAACTTTAAGACAACAAGTTTACCGTTCAGATATGTGATTTATATTTCGAAGAAGATGTGTCAACAAATAGAAGATTAGAAGGTTAGAATGTCTAACCAATCTTAGATTTGTGTTTGGGTAGCATAATGTATGCCATGTTATGTACTAGGCCTGATATCAGTTTCGCTGTTAGCGTAAACGGTAGATATCAGTCCAATCTAGACAATGACCATTGGATCGCTATTAAACATATCCTGAAGTATCTTAAAGGTACTAAGGATAATCAACTGCAAGTTAATGGGTATACGAATTCCGACTTCTAATCAGATCCAGATGATAGAAAGTCAACGTACATAGATAATATCTTGGAACAGTACAATTTTGGTAATTGTAAGACAACAAATATACCGTTCAAACATGGGATTCATATTTCGAAGAAGATGTGTCCGAAAATAGAAGATGATAAGGTTATAATGTCTAACCAACCTTATACTTTGTGTTTGGGTAGCATAATGTATGCCATGTTATGTACTAGGCCTGATATCAGTTTCGCTGTTAATATAACCAGTAGATATCAGTCCAATCCAGGAAATGACCATTGGATGACCATTAAACATATCCTAAAGTATCTTAAAGGTACTAAGGATAGTCAACTGCAAGTTAATGGATATATGAATTCCGACTTCTAATCAGATCCAGATGATAGAAAGTCAACGTACATAGATAATATCTTGGAACAATACAATTTTGGTAATTGTAAGACAACAAATATACCGTTCAAACATGGGATTCATATTTCGAAGAAGATGTGTCCGCAAATAGAAGATGATAAGGTTATAATGTCTAACCAACCTTATGTTTTGTGTTTGGGTAGCATAATGTATGCCATGTTATGTACTAGGCCTGATATCAGTTTCGCTGTTAGTGTAACCAGTAGATATCAGTCCAATCCAGGAAATGACCATTGGATTACCATTAAACATATCCTGAAGTATCTTAAACTGCAAGTTGTTGGGTATACAGATTTCGACTTCCAATCAGATCCCGATGATAGAAAGTCTATATCTAGATTCATCTTTACCCTTAATGGAGGTGCAGTTTGCTGGAAGAGTTCCAAACAGGGGTCAACAGTTGATTCCACCATTAAGGCGGAATATATTGCAGCTTTTGAAGTTGCAAAAGAAGCTGTATGAATTAGGAATATTATCACAGAATTGGGAGTGGTCCAAAGTATGGAGAATGCGATTCCGTTATAATGTGATAATACTTGAGCCATTGCGCAAGCAAAGGAACCGAGGGTGCATCGAAAGTCGAAGCATATGGAACACAAGTACCACATCATTCGAGATATTGTGTCGCGAAGGGACATTGTCATATTCAAAGGTACCGGGTGAAGATAATATAGCAGACCATCTTACGAATGTCATAACTCCAAAGTTATTTGATAAACAAGTGGAGTCAATGAGTATTAGATATAATCGATATTGGCACTAGAGAAAGTGGGAGTTTTTGTTAGGGTTGGTGCTCAGAGTTCCAATTCCTTGTTGTATTTCCTTGTAAATACTCTTGTAAATATTTTATTATGAATAAAATAAGCAATTTCTATAATATAATATATCTAAAGACGTAATTGACCTTAGAATGATTACTTATGATATAGTTGCAAAAGCATTGCAACTGAAATTGAGTTGTATCATGACGTTGTCATTCTTAGACTTTTCTTGGTCAAGGTTTACAATACTTGGTCAGTAAAGTAAACCTGTTGAGACCGGTACATGTCGTATACTGGAATATTGGTTTCCAATGGTTTCTCAATGAACCATCAGTCTTGCATACTCGTATAGACGTGTAGGTGATTATAGCGGATAAACACTGAATGACTCACCGAAGATTCTTAATGAATGGTACACCAACGTCACTAAGAATCTTCTCTGGTTGTTTGCAAAATTAGGGTTCTTAACCCTTTCCAAATTTGGGACTTTTCATATATGTATTAAATAATGATGTATATATGATGTATATTAAATTTGGGATTGATTGAAATTGATCTTGACTTGTTTTGAACAAGATTTGTAAACACTGATCCAGATGTTGATTTCCTAGAATCGACATTCGTCTGAAAATTAGAGTCCGTATATCCCTTGAGGATTGTATCTTCATCAAAATATACAAGAATATAATTTCTCGTTCTCTTAAAATACTTGAGAAAGTGTTTCACATCCACCCAATGATCTAATCCCTTGTTAAACTGAAACCTACTGACTACTCCCACTACAAAACAGATGTTTGGTCTCGTGCATAACATAACATACATGAGACTTCCAATTGTTAAGGCATATGATATATGTCTCATTTCCTCAAATCATTGAGGTGTCTTAGGAGACTATTCCCTTAAAAATGAATTTCATGTCGAAAAGGAAAATTACCTTTCTTGGAATTCTGCATCCCAAATTGCACAAAGATCTTATCTAAATAGGATGCCTGAGATATAGCTAATAGTCGTCTCTTGCAATCCCGGAAAATTTGGATACCAAGTACATAACAGGCCTCTCCCAAGTCTTTCATTTGGAATTGATTAGTTAGCCAATATTTCACATCCGATAATATTTTTACATCATTCCCAATGAGTAAAATATCATCGACGTACAAAATGAGAAAATTCACATTTCTTTCAATGATGTGCTTGTACATGCAAGACTTATAGACATTCTGCTTAAAATTATAAGACTTGATCTGGTATCAAATCTTATTTTCCAAGATTGAGATATCTGTTTAAGTCCATAAATGGACCTTTACAGCTTGCAAACCTTTTGCTCTTGACCTTGGGCTACGAACTCCTCTGGTTGTACCATATAGATACACCCATCAAGATTGTCATTCAAGAATGCATTCTTAACGTCCATCTACCAAATAGTCATAAAATGCGGTGATGGAGAGAAGAGTACGGATGGATTCAAGCTTGGCTACTATTGAGAAAGTCTCATCATAGTCGACTCCCTCTTTGTGGGTATAACCTTTGGCCACTAGCCTAACCTTGAAGGTATGTACCTTCCCATCTGCTCTTATCTTTCTCTTGTAGATCGACTTGCAACCTATAGGTTTTACCCCCATCAGGTTGGTCTGCAAGTTCCCAGACTGAGTTGGAGTACATCGACTATATCTTGAGGTTCACGGCTTTGAGCCATTCCTCTGTATCAAAATCATATATTGCACTATGATAGATTAATGGATCATCAACATCATTACTGTATGCGACAACTTATGCCTCTCTAACTCCTAGATAGTGATCAGGTTATCGTACTATCCTCCCACTATGTCTAAGTGGTAGATCATTCTAACATACTTGCATCTGACACTCAGATGTCAAAGGTATTACGTTTCTACCAACTATTTTTGACGATGGCATGTTGGTCGAACCAGTAAGTAACTACCAGAGTAATATTTTACTTCGAGATTTGAACTCCCTCATATAGTCATCCTCAAGAAATGTAGCATTTGTCGATACACACACTTTATTATCTTCTAGACTATAAAAAAACACACTCATTGTCTCCTTAAGATAACCTACAAATAAGCACATCTGATAACATGGCTCCAACTCTGTAGTCTTATTGTTCAGCACATGTGCTGGACACTCCTATATGCAAAAATGTCGTAAACTAGCTTTCCGACCACTCCATAACTCTAAGGGAACCTTACGAACAGAGTTAGATGGAACTACAGTAAGGATATACATCGTGTTTTGCAATGCATATCCCAAAATGAACTAGGTAGTGAGTTATAACTAAACATAGATCTTATCATGTCTAGTAGGGTTTGATTTCTCCACTCTGCAACACCATTTTGTTGTGGTGTTCCAGGTGCTATAAGTTGGGATAATATCCCATACTCTACCAAGAATTCCTCGAAATCACTATTAAAAGATTCTCCTCCACGATCCGATCATAGATTTTTGATCGTCTTACCAACCTCAACACGATACTCTTTGAACTTTTCAAAGGTATCTGACTTGTGCTACATTAGGTAAACGTACTCATATCTCTAATTATTGGCAATAAATGTGACGAAGTATTAATAATACCTCTGGCTCTTACATTCATTGGTCCGCAAACATCTGATTGTATTAGCTAAAGTGGTTGACTGGCTCTTATATATTTTTTTAGTAAAATGTCTCTTGGTCATTTTTCCTTCTAGACATGATTTGCAGACTAGTAAAGTTCCAAGTTTTAATTGGTTTAAAGCTATGTTCTTTATCAACCTATCTATCTGGTCCAGGCTAAGATGACTAAGTCTAAGATGCCATAGATATATGTCATCATGATAAATCTTTTGCCATTTTGTTTTAGGTTTCTCAACTATAAACATCTCAGTATTGAGCAGTAAACTATGTGGTAACGGTCTTAACACATATAAGTTATTCTCCGAGTTTCCTATGCATATAGTTAATTTATTTCTAGCAATAATAACTAAATTATTATTGAATAAAGCAGAAAAACCATCATCCAAAAGTTTAGAAACAGAAATCAATTTCCTTTAAAAATCAGGAATAAATAACATATTGTTCAATTGTAAATAACTATTATCAAAAAATTTAAACTCAAAACTCACACTACTCTAGCTGAAACAACATCCTCTGTCCTGACTCTCATGGCATAGTCACCTCCAGCAAGGTCCTTCCATGAGTCAAGTAGCTGCAAAGAATAACAAATAGTTGGGGCGGATATAGGACCCATAGGGTCGGATCTATGCCCCGTGCAGCGAAAGTAGGTATAACCCATGGATATCAAGGATAGGTTTATTTTAAAATTATTTTCGTTACCAGTCCGTAGGAAAAAATGGGGAACAAATCGAAGTCCGAAAACTCCGGATGGAGAAAATTAAGTTTCAACGCTTATAAACAGTAGTTGTCGGTGTGTCGCGACGCTCGGGCTTGGGAGTTGCAATGCCCAATCTACGAATGCTCAGAGTCGCGATGTGAAATGGTGAGCATTGCGACGCCTGAAGCTTTGAGAGCTTAGTGTCGCGACGCTGGAGATCAGTGTCGCTACGCTGCTTGTGTAAAATGTTGACAGAGAGCATTTTTGCCTTTAATTAAATTCTAAACACTTCTAATTTTCTCCAAACACTTCCAATTTTCTCAAAACCCTTCAATACACCTAAAGGTCCAATTTTAATATCAAAACCAACATCAACACATGTTATACAACAAACATACATGTATTCTAAATACATATATTCATTTCTTTGAATCAAAACATAAACCCAAATAGAATCCCATAATAAAGTGACTCATGAATAATTCTAGGTCACTCCAAGATGGTCAAGTGATTCGAGAATTGTAGCCATAGCTCCAAGCTATCATTTAGAGTTTTAAAAACTCCAATTTTATGTTTCATGTCCAACATGAACATTTTGACCCAATCACAAGCATATTGTATTTATACTTCCAAAGCATCCGTACCTAATTAATTAGCCTAATTTCAATATCAGGCTATGTTATTATATATCTAATACATAATTCATCAATATATGTCTCACTAATGATAACTCACTAATGAAAACATAGCTTTGGATCCAAGATCCAATATTTTTCTCTTTGTTGAAATGTTGTGGAGAACTTCCAAAGCTAGCAAGCTTGGTTCCAAGATCCAATCTTCTTCTTATTATTGTTGTAGAGAATTCCCAAAACTAGCAAGCTTGGTTTCAATATCCAATCTCCTTCGCTTGTTGAAATGTTATAGAGAACTTCCAAAGCTTCTCTAAATGCTTCTTTTACTAAAGTTAATATCTCTAATTCTTGCTTTTTTTTAGCTTTCTCAAGCTTGATTAAAAACTTGCTCAAGCTTGATTAAAAACTTACTCAAACTTTCCTTTTATAGCAAAACTTATGCAATTTTTAATTAATAAAAGTTCTAATAAAATTTTATGTGGGCTTAATCCAATTTGTCCAAATGTGTATAATTAGGTGTGACTGATCACCTTTGTCTACCACTTTGATTTTAATACAATTAAATCAAGATAAAGTTTAATTAATGAATTAGTTGTATGTCTACCACTTTGATGTAATCCAATTAAATCAATCCAAATACACCTATTATTACATATTTGTAATTATCAGAATATCCTCCAATGATAGAGATATTTATGAAATTACAACAAAATCCTTGTGTGATTTTGGATTAATCCAATTGAGTCAAACTAAATAATTAATGTTATGCAATAACATTTAATTATTTTAGTTGATAATTATAATATCAAATATTATTTATTATAAAAAATTATCGGCTACCCAAGTGCTCAATGATTACAGTTCATATTGTGGGACTCTCTAAGTCCAGACACGTTCGTCATATAAGCCTAGCTTATATGTACGCAGTTCGGCCACCTCTAAATTTGCGAAGAACATAAACAACCTTTATGAACTATACAAGTCGAGGTCAACACATATGTTTAACAATCCCTCTGTCGTAGGCTATTCGCATTGTGTTTAGGAAACATAGATTACACTATCAAGTTTTTGAGGCCCACATCTTATGTCGATATGTCCACGACTCTTTACAACGACCAGAAAACCATTTCTGATATATGTGATCCACCCTAAGTGATTATCCAAAGTCTTAAGAATCGTGACTTACATACATGGATACATAAACCCCTTATGGTACACATATGGGCCGGCAGATCCAATATTAATACGTACTTGATTATCGAGTGCATTAGTCCACACCCAACGAACATCTAGCGGTCAGACCATTAAAGGTCTTTGACATATATAACATCAAAATATTGAGGATCAAATACAAAATCAATGATATCCTATAGTTAAAGGATCACATATGTTACTCGACTCGAGGAGATTCCTATTGACGGTGATATGTACTTCCAACTATTAGGAATCATCTGTGAGTCATTCAGTATTCGCTCTAATGAATACGCACATGTCTATACGAGCTTCCTTGCTCATGGTATATCAGGTTAAACCGTTGGAACTCAAACCTGGCTATGCTCATCAATACGAGCTCTATACGTTTCAGTCGTGTTGAGATAGGTCATCATCCTCAAGGCGTGCTCTCGGACTGGTGTCCTTTCCTTCATCCTTGTGGTCATCACTGAGACCACAGTCTTATGACGTTGTCTCTCTAAAGGTTGCCCGAACATGCCTTGCTATGACTGCATCATCAAAGATGATGTAGCCATTGGCTCATGCTTTGCAGCAAGAGCCTCATACATCTCTACTAGTGTAACATCCCCCTTTCGGAGATACTACCGACAAAGAATATACTGACCTATACCCTTGAGCCTCAGACTATCTGACTGTAATCATCAGTACTAATCTCATCTCACACATAAACTCATGCATAGGGACCATTGCCCAACTCAATAATATAAAATGCAATTTTATTACTCATAACTGTGTACTCAAATACACTTCTCTCTAAAACTCTGTAATGGACACTTTTAGCACAATACAATGACTTATAACACACATAATCTCAATTATATCAATGACTGATGCAAGACCTTACTTTGACCCTGACCAGACAATACTTCTGACTTGAACTGGTGAACCCAAATACTCTAGTGACTGCCATTAGTATCCATCTACTCGAGCTCGTCCTTCAGGTACACCTATAAAACAGAAACACTAGAATAAGGGGGTTAAATTATTTGAACGACTTAGTGAGTGGACAGTTTAAAACAGAACTGAAACACTTTATAAAATATTCATTTTTATGAAATCAAAATCATCTTAAGGAAAACTAATATTTTCTAAAAACTCTATTATCTGAAAACACATCACTTTCTGTGGAAACTCTTCTGGAAATCCTTTCTATTTGTAAAACTTCGATTTCTTTCTAAAACTCTTTCTCTTGAAAACTCTTTCATAAATCTATCTTTTCTAAAAATCATGTCTTTGAGAATCTGTAGAAAACCTGACGTTTGGGGGAGTTACGTATCGCCATCCACCCAGACGCCTAGAAAATCTATAGAAAACCGGACGCATAAGGGTGTTACGTATCGTCGTCCCCCCATACGCCTATCTAGAGAACTAGATCCAGAAGTGCTGATCCATGTTATCTTCTTGACTCTGAATCTAGGGTCTAGGGGCGTTATGTATCGTTGTCCCCTAGCCTTGAAATCTGGGATCTAGGGTGTTACGTATCATCGTCCCCATAGTCCTGATCTACATGTGCATATGTTATATCCGTCAATTCCAAAAATCATCAATTTCATAAGTCATATCTGAGGTGGGGTTTTCCCCCATGGCTCCAAAAAATCATAAGAATCATACTGGTAAAATCAAAACTTCTTAAGACATTCACATTCATAAAGTAACTGAAATAAGCTTGGCTAACGTCCTGATGTACGTAAAAGTAAGTCTCAAATCCAACATAAAGTAAATATCAACTTGAAAAAGAAAGGTCCACTTACTGATTAATAACTATTGCCAATTATCATGGATGTGACTGAAGAGATTCTTGCAGAAAAGCTAGTTCGTCTTATATTCGAGTATGGTTAGCATAAATAAACTATAATATAATCATAGTCATGGATGTAGTGTATGTTTATGCATGATGCATACGTTTCGGGATAGTTAACGTGTTAACCGACTTTAACATCCTGTGATGAAACTGAAATGGGATGAAACTGGTTTTGCTGTGCGTCGCAACTCCAGGTCTTACGCGTCGCGACGCTCATACGATCAGACTGAAACATATAGCATTTCATATTCTGCGTCGCGATGCTAAGTGTTCCGCGTCGTGACTCCCAGATGATCAAACCTGAGGTAGATAGCATTTCATGTTCTGCATCACAATGCCAGGTGCTGAGCATCGTGACTTCTACATGACCGACCCAAGGCTTCCACATGACCGACTTGAATTTTTCACATGACCGACCTGAGTCTTCCATACGACCGACCCGAGTCTTCCACACGACTGACTCAAGTCTTCCACATAATTGACCTGAGGGAGGGAGCATCTTCTTGTTATGTGGTGTGACACTAGCCCAATGGTGTCGTGACACTCTCTTGATTTCATGGCCAAATACCAGTTTTTAAATGACAATGCCCAAGCAAAACTCAACACCACCATTTAAAATTCAACTCAACTTGACAGAAACCTATTTAATAACATCAACCCAAACACAAACCATTATTTAGTATGATTAAATCATAAATTAGAATCCCTCAACACATTCATACATATAAAGGCTTCATTTTATGCTAACAATATCTTGATACCCTCCAAAATGCATGCTAGCAACACTATCAAGGCTAAATAAACAATTCCGACCTTAAGGTATGCAAGGTATGATTTTAGGGATTTCTTTTCTTTTCCCAAAACTGAAAAATGAGAAGATAAAAAGAGAAAGGAAGCTTACCATGCTTGGAATGAAGCTTGAATCTACCACTTTGGCATGAAAAGTGGAAATCTTTAAACAAGCAATAATGGATTGAAAGAGAAGCTCCCCTATTTGTTCTTCACATTTTGGCTTAGAAAAGGGATGAGTGAATTGTCCCCTATTGGAAGAGGGCTGGTTTTTGTAACGAAATGAGTGGCTAAGGTTGTGTCACATCACTCAATTCTAGACATTACTCGAAATTCACTATAATAGTCACGTAAGTAATGATTTTGGACTACTTCTTATCTTAACATGGAAATATTTCCAATAGGAAAGTTGTAGGTCTCGGTCTTAGCATTTCGACGATATAAAATTCATAAAAATCAGAGATGGTATGAAAAAGTTATATCCCAAATACTAAGTATTATCCGTAGTGGAATCAAAAGAAAATTTTGTATCGGAACTACAAGAAATTTATCGAAGGTCCGTAATGTAATTCCACTAGCACATAGATGTTTGAACATTATTTATATCATGTATTATGCCACCTAAACATAGTAGTCGTCGAAATTACCGAGGTGCTATATTTTATCCCCCTTAAATAAGATTCGTCCTTGAATCCCATTTAGGATTGAAACCATAAGTCGCTGAATTCACACACTATTTCCTAGGCCACCAACTTCCAAATGACTGCATGCTCATAACCAACCTTATTTCATCAACTATATCACATTACTTTCTGACGGTCTCTCATACGCTGTTAGTATATCAAAGGAAGATGTGATCACCATAATGGACCTTATATACCATGACTTAGAAATCATAACTTACTACTTGGCTAGTAAACATACATACTCTTCATCTTACCTTAACATATGATTTTTATATATAATACCTTTTGCAATGCTCGCACATACTGCACCAAATTCCTTGAGCCTTAAATTCTTGACTGAGAGATAATTCTTCATTCTCATTCAATGAAACTTTTGTTGAACACCCTATACAACTTTTATGCTATAACTATTATCATGCCTCAAAGAAACTCCATTACTGGACCTCTAGTTATGCTCAACATTCTCTAACTTAATTATCTAAGTAAGCTATCAATTTTAAATCTGAAATTATATTAGTGATCTGTCTTGCCATACATCTTAGTTATTTCTTGCTTAAAACCTCTTATATCTCATGCCATGACATCATTAATTCTTAAATATCACTTAGGACTTCTGTTACACATCAAGTTTAATGTATCACTATTTTACTTGTACTACAGCCAATGACCTTTGTTTCTCCTAACTTTGAGTATACCTCGGGTTCTTCTTAGCTAGTACTTCTAAGTCCCTAGAAATACTAGTGTTTTTTATGGTTAGGTGTTTCCATATCCTGCTTCCATTTTGGGATAACTATATACAAAAGTAAACATTGTCACTATTAGAATCGATCGTACTTGATACTTTCTAAAACTACATGCTCGATCTGATCCTAGCATTCTTCCTCTTAACTTAACTATCTAACTCTCTATTTTCTTCTCGCTAAAATCCAACTACTTATCGATTATTTCCTTTAAGCTCTTCTATCTTTACCTACCTGTAGGGCTTAGGGCTTCACAGTTCATAGTCAAATTCTTCATACACCTCTAGCTTACTATTAACGTCGACGCTAGCGACGTGGTTCTGGTTAATGGTCATACTCTTTAAATTCATTGCTAGTATAAACTGTTTAACCACTGTTTGCACTGACTTTTTCTCTTTACCTGGTTGCACTCTAGAATATTCCATTTTCAATTACTTTCATAGTCTTATTCTGTTAGGTGTTGTCCTGGTCTCAACAATATATGTGTACCTGGTTTCCTTAGCCTTTTTTTTGTTATACTGTAATAAATATGTTTTAAGTCATCCTAAGCCTTATTTATCTGTATACTAATGCCTAAGGGCTCGCTGTTATTCATCCCACAATATATTCTGTTGATACCTTTCTTCTTCAATTCCTAAATGGAAAAGTCTGTTGCTATAGGTCCTTAGGCATGTCTAATGCCATCACTCACGTATTACTGTCATTGCTTGACTAATACTGCTTCATTTCATCATTTTATCTTGACCATTCCTCCTTTAAATCTTTTTCTTAGAGTTCTTTTATTTTTCTCTTCTACTCTTATACTATATCTGAAGTTTCCATGTTTTATATCTCAGTCTTTTTATCCGAAGGATATTATCTTTTAAATGTCTTTTTCCTTACCTTATAGGGTACTATACTACATCACAGATTCACTTGTTTCTGGGAAAATCATCGGGATGAACATCGAGGTCCATCATTACTGTTGTTGTCTAACGAGGATTAGGAGGGCGGGGTTGGTCCTGAAGTCTATTTCGATTATGGTGGTCTCTCTAGCTTTGCATGTTGCAGTAGCACATGCTGCTTTTTTATAATCCTAGGATTCCTTTATTTATATATATGGTATTGGTTTCCCCCACTAATATACTACTGTCAGGAAGTAGCTGAATTACCTATTTCAACTCTACTTCTGATTTATTTCCAACTATTGGTCATATTATCCCTTACTGAGAACCTCCTTCAGGTTTATGCTCTCTCAAAATCCTACCATACTCCATATGTTATTCCTCCTACTTATCTCAGATTCTTAAACCTCTTAAGTCATTACTTCTCTGGAAGCTCCACATTTTACAACAAGTTATGGTATCATTACTGAATCCTCAGTTTGTGTGTTGATCTCCTACTAATTTGTTCCTCTCTAGTTATGGTGGGAAGCTCTGTATAATTCATATATCTTACTTCTGGGGGTCGTATATGCGTATGCATTGCTTACTTTGGTTCATTACTCTTTTGAACCTTTACTTGCTTGAAGGCTACCAATTCTACAATAAGATAAGTTATCACTTCTAGATTCAGCTATGAATTTAAATTACTCCATCTCATACATAATATTACTATCTTATGATTCTTATCCAGGTTCTGTTGAACCTCTTGGTTCGGCTATCTTGTTGTTTCGTGACTTGTCTATCCTGTCAGATAATATTCTTTACTTGTTCAAATCCTTACTGAGGCTCTACATTGAAGGGTTAATACATTCTTCCCATAGAGATCTAAAAATACACATTACTATTAATTATATAAGCTCAATGATGGTCTGGTTAGGTGTCTATATAATTACTAGAGTATAGGCTGCTGTAAAAAGAATCATCATTCGTTCTATTAGAATCTACATCAATTACTTCATGTCTTAAATTTCCACAACTTTTGTCAACCATCCTGAGGTCTCCATTTACTTTACTGTCCTTAAGCTACATTATCTCTGTTACTATCTGTACTGAACATCCTTGTTACTTTCGGCATCATTTTATATTATTTTTTTCATAACCTAGCTCTTGGCTCTAAGATGTACTACTGATGCCAGTTGTGGTTCATTCTTATTGGAGTTCTGCTTTTGTTGTAGGCTTTAGCTACGTCGCCTAACCTATAATCTATACTGATCCTTTTTTTGCTAACTCCTGCGTTTCTTCAATCTAATACGTTTGTTTCTTACGTTTGTATGGGTTTCTACTATGTTTGGTCTATTATATGGACTTCTAGTTGTATTGCAAGCCTTGTGCTGAGTTGCCTATATTCTTGAATTATGTTGGGTTATCTTCTTTCTTACTTCAGAAACTTCCTAGAACCTATTCTAAATGACCTATCTTTCAGTGTTTTCTGTCTCTGTCTTAGGATATACCATTACCAGACTTCCTTATGATTATCTTTATCTATGTTTGTGGATCCTTGTAAGCCCGGTGCTGAGGCAAATGTTGATGAGTCTTCTAAATCTGCAAAGATGAAGAAGAAACGAACCGCTAAGCTTAAGGCAAAGCCTATGAAGAAAAAGAACAAGAAAGGCTCCAAGGATGTCAAGCCCAAGGGAAAGTTTTTCCACTGCAACAAGGACATACATTGGAAAAAGAATTGTCCTAAATACCTTGCTGAGCTGAAGGAAAAGAAGGCTATAGGTAAATACGATTTACTTGTTATTGAATCTCTATTAGTGGAGGATGATAAATCCACTTGGATTATTGATTCTGGAGCACTAACCATGTTTGTTCATCCTTGCAGCTACTTGACCCATGAAGGGACCTTACTAAAGGTGACTACACCATGAGCGTCGGGATAAAGGATGTCGTTTCAGCAAGAGCATTGTGAGTTTCCAGTTTAAGTTTTTTAAATAATAGTTATTTAATTTGAACAATGTGTTATTCATTCAGAATTTCCACAGGAATTTGATTTCTGTTTCCAAAATTTTGGATGATGATTTTTTAGTTTATTTTAATAGTAATTTTGTTATTATTGGTAGAAATAGGTTAACCATATGCACAGGAAACTCAGAAAATAACTTGTATGTGTTAAGACCATTAACACAAATGTCACTGCTCAATACTGAAATGTTTAATGTTGAGAAACCTAAAATAAAATGGCAAAGGATTTCTCACGATGACACATATATGTGGAATCTTAGATTTAGTCATATCAGCCTTGATCGGATAGATATGTTGATAAAGAATGGATCCTTGAAATAGTTAAAGCTCAAAACTTTACCAGTCACCGAATCATATTTAGAAGGAAAAATAACAAAGAGACCTTTTACTGGAAAAGGTATAAGAGCCAATCAACCACTTAAGCTAATACATTCAGACGTTTGCGGATTGAGGAATTTAAGAGCCCGAGGTTGTTATGAATACTTCGTCACATTTATTGACTATTATTCAAGATATGGGTATGTTTACCTAATGTAGCATAAGTCAAATACTTTTGAAAAGTTCAAAGAGTATCGTGCTGAGATTGAGAACCAGTTAGGTAAGACAATCAAAACCCTATGAATGGATCGTGAAAGAGAATACCTTGACAGAGATTTTGAGGAATTCTTATTTGAGAATGGGATTGTTAGGGATATGCCCTATATCCAACTTGTGGATGGGCTATATATACATGTATTTGTAATATTTTCATTAATTAATAAAATGCCAATCTTTATTATACATGTCTTACATAAATTATATGAATCATCAAACAATGTAATAATGCACTTGGAGTAATAAGATGATGGCTTCCACGCCTTATGAGAATCATTCTCTCAAACGTTCTAGTCATAGTTTTGTGAATAATCTGGGCGTTCACAAAGCAGAGAGACTAGCATGATGATATGATCCGCCCTTAAATGGGGTAGCCGATCTCATAGGCTACTAGCGGAGATCCGTCTGCTTGGTGTATCACATGGATGCATGAGTTGCTCGTGTCCATCGAACTGACCGCTGAAAGTTTTCACATGAAGTGTTTATCCCATGTGTATGTGAGAACTTTCATGTATCGATTGTATGACTAGTCCTTAGACTTGAGGTATTTACAATCTTATGTGTGGATCAAATAACTTTGACATTCTCCTTCCCGGTTAAAAAGATCCGGTCATAAGGGTATGATTGGGTGATTTGTTGAAACACATGAAGTTTGTAAAGATACAACAAAGAATCGCCACTCTCTCGGATAATATTTTCTTATAAGAGTAGTATTCCAATTCGCGGGTTGATATGTGTGATCAATGCTTGAGACTGTGGCCGCAGCGGAAGAATCATGTGAGATTCTTGGGTTAGCACGATTCATGACACTATCAACGTCATACCTTTGACTATATGCGTAGACACTTTCCGTATTCTAGGTCAAACAGTGGGGTTACAGTGAGGCGAGGGATCGTATCATATATAAATCGCATACAGAATGAGTATATATCTTTCCTTCTCATTTGGGGGCCATGGCATATTGCTAGATGTCAACATTGGTCATTGAAATCGAATGACCATCTGATCGGAGGATAATTTATGTTAGATTAAATTATCACGATTCATTTCATGTCCAACTGGAAGGGAACCAAAAGGTCACACAAAACAAAGTCGAAATTAATGGTTAACAATGCACAATACAAATTTAATAGCATATATGATTGTTGTAAGAATTGTTCATAAATGGTTCAATGTGTTTAATTATTGAACATATCATTTATGAGGTTCCAAAGTGGCTTAGGGATTGGTGAATGACGATAGGGGCACTTTGGGAATTGGAAAATGAATAAGAAACAAAATAAATTAAAAATAAAAATCTGCATTTTTTTATTTTATTTTTTTATTTGTTTTGATTGCCAATTCGGCCCAAACTCTTATTAGGGTTTTATAATCTCATTAAACCACTATATTAAGATCCAATGGCTAAGATTTAATTAGCATTTATCCCACATCAGATTCTTAATTAATTTTGTTGTCTTTGGAGCACCTATATAAACCCAAAGAATTCTTTACAAATTTTTACACCAAAAACCTTTCATATCTTGGGTTTATATAAGTGAGCAACTCTAAAGTTTAAGAGTAAGCCACTGATTTTGAGGATCCTTAAGTCTAATTGACTAGAGGAAACTCAAGTGAAACGTTTTGAGGTATTTTCCTAGGCTAGCACAGAGGGCAAAAAACCAGTGCACTCAAGGCGTAGTCTTGCCGTTGAGTTTTGGCTTTGGTGTGGGCACCTTTGGAGGCCACACACTTGGGTGGCTCTTTGGAACGTGGAAGAGCTTGCTGAGTTCGAGAAAAGCTTATAGATTGGAGGGAGGACTGTAGGAGTCTTCGGTTCAAGTAAGTTTTTTCTTTCTTTTTAATTAGAGTTCTTATGATAGTTAGCATGTTTAAGTTTATGTTCTTTGCATGTTTTATGAGTTTTTATGCTTAGAATATATAGTAACATGCCTACACTTGTAGAATAATCAAAACAAATGGGTCATGGGCAAAGGGATAGTGGATTCATAATTTTTAATTTTCCGCTGCGCACTCGCGGCCGCTTCCCAATAGTGGTATCAGCGCGCCGTTTTGTTTTGATTAGTTCTCTCTAATTTGAACTCGAAATTGGGTGTGTAAAAGCTTATTGGAAAGCTAAAACCCTGAAATTACTTTTAGGCACAAGTTTTCCTGATTTGGTTAAGATATAAATTGTGAAATTACATTTAAATTTCACGCATTTGTAAAAAAAACGTGAATAGTAAATTTATTGATTTAAATAAAATGCTATATCATAATTTAATATTAATCAAAGTTATTTAATGCCTAAAATAATTCCAACATATTAAAACTAATATGTTTGATGATTCTATGTATGATTAGAATTGGCATGATTATTTTAGGGTGCAAGCATCTAGAGACTTTCTAAGGAAATAGAGAGTGTATTGCTTATCTCTTAGCTAAGTAATTATTCCGTGATGAACTTAGAGATTTATTTCCTTTAAGGCTAATAAATATAAATCACTTGTTTATAATAAAAGACATTATAAAAGATACAAGTGGGGTGGGACCAAGGCGTTAATAAAACTTTCCAAACTAAAGTTAATTTAACCAAATGTATTACTAGAGTTAGATAATGATTTGGTGTCTTCCTTCACTCACTACATTTTTATAGCCAAAAGGAAAAGTTGTGAAAACATCTAGATAATCATTTACCCAAAGCTTACCTTAAAGAATATTTAAAGTGTTGGACTAATTTGGAGGATCTATTGTTTATTCTTGTCACCAAGGCAATAAGAGCCTAAGAGGTAAGGGTATTTAAGAGAGTTCGCTCCACCCTCCATCTGGGGAATTTTCAATGGAGCAATCCATTTGACAGTTATTCACTTAAACTTGATAAAATCCTCAATAATAATTTAAGTCTAAAATTTGCCTCCCATTGTAAAGTATAGGCCCAAAGGGCTTAAACCGTATTGGCAGGACTAGGCTTTACCAGACTGACCAATACCAATTTGTCCATAAATCATACTATTGACAATGGTTTGACTTTTCTGAGTCATAAGACGAAGCGACCAGTAGGCGTGGTCTTATAACTTAGTGGCAAAGATTGGGTGTCCACAAGGACTAGCATAAGCTATGGCATGTTTGATTGCCTAACCTAAGGATCAAGGAATTGTGATTTATATCATAAATTGGTTGGGAACCTACCTAATTATCATATTTTATAACGACCGACCTAGTCGGAGTTGTGAAATGATGATAATGGGATCCTTGCCCACAATAAATCCATTATATTGGGGTTGATGCGATTTGCCTAAAATTTTAAAACAATTGAGTGGGAGCAACTTCATAATATTAAAAGCCAATGTTATTATGAAACATTAATGAAAACATATTCCTAATTTTAACATCCTCTCTTAACAGGTGGGTTAAAATATTTCACAAACATTCAAATGGCAAACAGAATATCATTTCGTTCCATCCTTGATGAGCGTAAGCTCAAAAGGGACAACTACAATGACTGGTTTAGAAACCTTAAAATTGTCTTAAGACAAGAAAATATTTTATATGTTCTTAAAAGACAATTTCCCCCTGAACCCGTAGAAGATGCTGACCAAAATACATTTGATGCTTGGAAGAAACACATCGATGATTATGAGCAAGTAGTTTGCATAATGTTTGGCTCTATGTCGGATGAATTTCAGAAAGCTCACGAAGATATGGATGCTCAAACCATCATTTTTCACTTAAAGGAGTTGTATGCAACTTCCGTTCATACCGTGAGATTCCAAGTGTCATATGCCTTATTCCAAATAAGGTATAAAGAATGATCTGTTAGTGGACATTTGCTTAAGATGATTGGCCAGATTGAAAAATTGGCCAACTTCGGGTTCATCATGGATCATGAGATAGGTCACGATCTAATTCTTCAGTCCTTACCAAAAGACTTCTTTAACTTTATTATGCAGTTTTATCTATCTAATAAAGAAGTTACTTTAGCAGAATTGCATAATTTGATAAAGCAAGCAGAGAATGACTTGAAATCGGAGCTTAGAACCTTTATCATGCTTATGGGTACGGACCTGAAGCCATGAGGTCCAAAGAAAAATAAGGGCAATGCCAAGGCTCCAGATCACCTAAAGCCCAATGGTAAGGTGGAGAAGAAAAAGGGAAAGGGGAAATGTTTCTTTTGTGGAAAGAATGGTCATTGGAAGAAAAACTGCAGATCCTTGAAAGCCAATGAAGCTAGGGAAGCCCAAGAGGCCAAGAAGCCCAATGCTTCAGGTATGTTGTATATGATTGAACTATATTCTCAAAACTATGAACCTTCTACTTGGGTGCTTGACACCGGTTGTGGGAATCACTTGTGTAACAATGTGCAGGGCCTGAGAAACAGTAGGAGACTCCGTCATGGGGAGTTTGACTTACGCATAGCTAATGGAGCAAAACTGGCTGCATTGTGCGTGGGGACTTATTCATTAGTTTTGCCGAATGGTTTAGTTTTTGACTTAGAAGATTGTGTTTATGTACCTTCTCTAGTAAAGAACATCATTTGAATTTATTCTTTATGTAATAATGGCTTTTCATGCCTAATAAGTTGTAATGAATGTTCTATTTATTTCAATGAAATAAAATATGGATATAGGATTTTTAATAATGGTATCTATGTCTTACAAACTAACAAAGAATGTTCAACCTCTAATATATACAACGTTAACTCAAATAATCTCAATGAATCACTTCTATGGCACAGTCATTTAAGTCATATCAATGAAACAAGATTAACTAAGCTACATAAGGATGGGTATTTCAGACCCTTCAAATATGAATCTTATGGAACTTGTGAGTCTTGTTTACTTGGTAAAATGACCAAATTACCCTTCAAAGGTGAAGGACTGCGTGCAGCGGAGACATTAGAACTCATACACTCTTATTTATACGGACCAATGTCAATCATCGCTAGAGGTGGATTCTCCTACTTCATTACCTTTATCGATGATCACTCGTTATATGGGTATGTGTACCTTATTCGGTACAAATCTGAAGCCTTTGAGAAATTCAAAGACTTCAAAGGTGAAGTAGAAAACCAGCTTAATAAAAGTATTAAGTCACTCAGGTCTGACCGAGGTGGTGAATACTTAAGCGACGCATTTCAAGATTACTTGACAAAAAATATCATTGTTTCCCAGTGGACTCCTCCGGCAACTCCACAGCATAATGGGGTCTTCGAAAGGAGAAATCAGACATTATTAGATATGGTCCGATCAATGATGCCAGGCACATATCTACCTCTTTCATTTTACTGTCTTGGTTTAGAAATTGCAACACTACTACTAAACCATGTTCCTTCCAAGACTGTTAGTCAAACACCATATGAGTTATGGTCTGGGAAACATCATAGTCTTAGTTATTTAAGAGTTTGGCGATGTGACACAATTGTTAAGCTCACAAAAACTAATAAATTGGATGATAGGGCAGTTAAATGTAAGTTTGTAGGATATGCCTTGAACTCAAGAGCATATGTGTTCTACGTCCCTAATGAACAAAAAACATTTGTCTCACGAAATGCTAAATTTCTAGAGAATGAATTCCTTCTCAAGAAATATAGTGGGAGTAGACTTGACCTCGATGAGGTACGAGAAGAACAAACTAACATAGAACTAAATCCCAGGCCCCTCAAAAGGGCAGCGACGGAACAACCATAAGGTTATGAACTTAGAAGGTCTGGTAGGGAAAGATATGAGCCTGAAAGATATGGTTTCCATATTGATAAGGAATATGATCAGGTCATTGATAATGACGATCCCACCAGTTATGACGAAGCAATGTGTGACATTGATTATGAGATTTGGCAGATGGATGTCAAAACAGCTTTCCTTAATGGGAACCTCGTAGAGGAAGTCTATATGACACAACCTGAGGGGTTTGAATCAAGGATGATCATAATAAAGTATGCAGGCTTAAACGATCCATTTATGGACTCAAGCAAGCCTCTAAAAGTTGGAATATACGATTTGATGAGACAATCAAAGAATTTGACTTCATCAAAAATGTAGATGAGCCTTGTGTTTACAGGAAAAGTAGTGGGAGTGCTGTTATATTTCTTGTATTATATGTCGATGACATATTAATCATCAGGAATGATATTCCCATGATGCAAGCCAACAAGCAATAGTTATCTCAGAATTTCTCCATGAAAGATTTGGGAGAAGCAGCCTACATCCTCGGCATTAAGATCTACCATAATAGATCTAAGAGGTTGTTAGGACTTTCTCAATATACGTACATAGATAAAGTTTTGAAAAGATTCAAAATGGAAGATTCCAAAAGAGGTAATTTACCTACTTGTCATGGAATCAAATTATCTAAGGAGCAATGTCCACATACTCCTTCAGATAGAGAGCGTATGAGTATAATCCCTTATGTTTCAGAAATAGGATCAATCATGTACGCCATGCTACGTACAAGACCTGATGTCTCTTATGCTCTTACCATAACGAGCAGGTATCAGGAAAATCCTGGTGAGCAACACTGGGCAGATGTCAAAACAATCCTCAAGTATCTGAGAAGAACTAAGGATGTTTTTTTGACATACGGAGATTGTTCTGAGATGAAAGTCATTGGTTACTGTGATGCGAGCTTTCAGACCGATAGGGATGACAGCAGATCGCAAACAGGATATCTGTTTACTTTGAATGGTGGAGCTGTCAGTTGGAAAAGCTCAAACCAGTCAACTACAGCAGACTCCACCACTGAAGCTGAGTATATTACAGCATCTAAGGCAGCTAAAGAAGCAGTCTGGATAAAGAAGTTCATCATGGAGCTGGAAGTGCTTCCCGCAATAAAGAATGGTGTCACGATGTACTGTGATAACACGGGCGCCATTGCTTAATCAAAGAAACCAAGGTCCCACCATAAATCCAAGCATGTACTCAGGCGATTTCATCTCATAAGAGAGATTGTTGATAGAAAAAAAGTTATTATAGAGAAAATACCCACAGAAGATAATCTTGCATACTAGTTAGGGATATGCCTTATACCCAACTTGTGGGAGATTGTTAGGGATATACCTTATACCAAACTTGTGGATGGGCTATATGTACATGTATTTGTAATATTTTCATTAATTAATAAAATGGCAATCTTTATTATACGCGTCTTACAAAAATTATATGAATTATCAAACACTGAAATAAAGCCCTTGGAGTAATACGATGATGGCTTCCACGCCTTATGAGAATCATTACCCTCAAACGTTCATAGTCATAGTTTTTTGAATAATCTGGGCGTTCACAAAGCGAAGAGACTAGCATGATGATATAATCCGCCCTTAAGTGGGGTAGCCGATCTCATAGGCTACTAGCGGAGATCCGTCCGCTTGGTGTATCACATGGATACATGAGTTGCTCGTGTCCATCGAACTGACCACCGAAAGTTTTCACATGGAGTGTTTATCCCATGTGTTTGTGAGAACTTTCATGTATCGATTGTATGAATAGTCCTTAGACTTGAGGTCCTTACAATCTTATGTGTGGATCAACTAACTTTGACATTCTCCTTCCCCATTCTAAAAGATCCGGTCATAAGGGTATGGGGTCATTTGTTGAAACACATTAAGTTTGTAAAGATACAACAGAGAATCGCCACTCTCTCGGATAATATTTTCATATAAGAGTAGTATTCCAGTTCGCGGGTTGATATGTGTGATCAGTGCTTTAGACTGTGGTCACAGCGGAAGAATCATGTGAGATTCTTGGATTAACACGATTAATGACACTATCAACATCATACCTTTGACTATATGGGTAGACAATTTCCATACCTAGGTCAAACGGTGGGGATACAGTGAGGCGAGGGACCGTATGATATGTAAATCACATACAAATTGGGTATATATCTTTCATTCTTATTTGGGGCCTTGGCATGTTGCTAGATGTCAACCTTGGTCATTGAAATCAAACGACCATCTGATCATAGGATAATTTATGTTCGATTAAATTATCACGATTCATTTCATGTCCAACTTAAGGGGAACCCAAAAGGTCACACACAACAAAGTCGAAATCAACGGTTAACAGTGCACAGTACAAATTTAACAGCATATATGATTGTTATAGGAATTGTTCATAAATGGTTCAATATGTTTAATTATTGAACAGGGATTGGTGAATGATGATATGGGCACTTTGGGAATTGGAAAAATGAATAAGAAAATAAATAAATAAATAAAAATCTGTGTTTTTTTATTATATTTTATATTTTATTTGTTTTAAATTCCAATTCAACCCAAACTCTTATTAGGGTTTTATAATCTCATTAAACCACTATATTAAGATCCAATGGCTAAGATTTAATTAGAATTTATCCCACATCGGATTCTTAATTAATTTTGTTATCTTTGGAGCACCTATATAAACCCAAATAATTCTTTACAAATTTTTACACCAAAAACCTTTCATATCTTGGGTTTATATAAGTGAGAAACTCTAAAGTTTAAGAGTAAGCCACTAATTTTGAGGATCCTTAAGTCTAATTGACTAGAGGAATCTCAAGTTAAAAGTTTTGAGTATTTGTCTTGGCTAGCACCGAGGCAAAATACCCGTGCACTCAAGGCGTAGTCTTGCCGTTGAGTTTTGGCTTTGGTGTGGGCACCTTTGGAGGCCACACACTTGGGTGGCTCTTTGGAACGTGGAAGAGCTTGCTGAGTTCGAGAAAAGCTTGTAGATTGGAGGGAGGACTGTAGGAGTCTTCGGTTCAAGTAAGTCTTTTTCTTTCTTTTTAATTAGAGTTCTTATGATAGTTAGCATGTTTAAGTTTATGTTCTTTGCATGTTTTATGTGTTTTTTTATGCTTAGATTATATAGTCACATGCCTAGGCTTGTGGAATAATCAAACCAAACGGGTGTTGGGCAAAGGGATAGCGGCATCATAATTTTTAATTTTCCGCTGCGCACTCGCTGCCGCTTCCTAACAGGGATAGTATCCTAGCTCACAACACCTGGAACACCACAATAAAATGGTGTTGCAGAGAGGAGAAATCGGACCCTACTAGACATGATAAGATCTATGTTTAGTTATAGCTCATTACCTAGTTCATTTTGGGATATGCATTGCAAAAAGAAATGTATATCCTTAATTTAGTTCCATCTAAGTTTGTTCTTAAGCCTCCCTTAGAGTTGTGGAGTGGTCATGAAACTATTTTATGACATTTCCATATATAGGGGTGTCCAACACATGTGCTGAAGAATAAGACTACAAAGTTGGAGCCGCGTTCCCATGTGTGCCTATTTGTAGGCTATCCTAATGAGACCAGGGGTGGATTCTTCTATAGCTCTGATGATAAAAAAGTGTTTGTATTGACAAACGCTACATTTCTAGAGGATGACTATATGAAGGAGTTCAAACCTTGAAGTAAAGTGTTACTCGATGAGTTACTTGTTGGTTTGACCAGAAACCATCGTCACATTCAGTTTATAAACACATAGAATCTTCGATATCTGAGCGTCAGATGCAAGTTCTTCAGAATGATCTGCCCCCTAGACATAGTGGGAGGGTTGTACGACAACCTGATCGCTATCTAGGAGTTAGAGAGGCACAAGTTGTTGCCTCCAGCGATGGTGTAGATGATTTATTGACCTATCATAGTGCAATGGAAGATTCTCATAAAGAGGAATGGCTCAAAGCCATGAACTTAAAGATGGAGTCCATGTAGTCCAACTCAGTCTGGGAACTTGTAGACCAACCTGATAGGGAAAAACCTATAGGTTGAAACTGGATCTACAAGAGAAATAGGTGAGGAGATGGGAAGGTACAGACCTTCAAGGCTAGGCAAGTGTCTAAAGGTTATACCCAGAAAGAGGGAGTTGACTATGAGGAAACTTTCTCACCAGTAGCCATGCTAAAATCCATCTGCACTATTCTATCCATTGCTGCATATTATGACTATGAGAATTGACATATGGACATCAAGACTACATTCTTCAATGACAATCTTGATGAGTGTATCTATAGAGTACAACCAGTGGGTTCATAGCCCAATGTCAAAAGCAAAAAGTTTGCAAGCTGCAAAGGTCTATTTATGGAGTCAAGTAAGCATCTTGATCTTGGAACATAAGATTTGATACAATGATCAAGTCTTATGACTTTGATCAGAATGTTGATGAGCCTTGTGCATACAAGCGCGTCATTGAAAGGAATGTGGTTTTTCTTGTTTTATATGTCGATGATATTTTACTCATTGGGAATGATGTAAAGATATTATCGGACGTGAATACCTGGCTAGCTAACCAATTCCAAATGTAATATTTGGGAGAGGGAAGTTATGTTCTTAGGATACATATACTTTGGGATCGCAAGAAACAACTGTTAGCTATGTCTCAGACATCCTACATCGACAAGATCCTTGTGTGATTTGGGATGCAGAATTACAAGAAAGGCAATTTGCCTTTTCGATATGGAATTCATTTGTCAAATGAACAGTCTCCTAAGACACCTCAAAAAGTTGAGGAAATGAGACATATCACATATTCCTCAGCAGTTGGTAGTCTCATGTATGCTATATTATGCATGACAGACATCTGCTTTGCAGTGGGAGTAGTCAGTAGGTTTCAGTCTAACCAGTGATTGGATCATTGGATAGCTGTGAAACACATTCTCAAGTATCTTAAGAGAATGAGAGATTATATGCTTGTGTATTCTGGTGAGGATATGATCCTAAGAGGATATACATACTCTGATTTTCAGACGAATGTAGATTTTAAGGAATCAACATCTGGATCAGTGTTCACCCTAGGTGGTGGGGCTATAATATGGCAGAGTATAAAACAATCTTGTATTGCTGACTCCACTATAGAGACTGAGTATGTAGCAGTTTGAGAAGCAGCTAAGGAAGCAATCTAGCTCCGTAAGTTCTTGGGAGATCTGGAAATCATTCCAGATATAGACAGAGCACTCATACTTTATTGCGATAATAGTGGTGTAATGGCAAATTCAAAGGAACCAAGAAGTCACAAGAGGGGAAATCATATAGAGAGGAAATAACATCTCATCAGGGAGATAGTACATAAAGAAGACGTTTTTGTTACAAAGATTATACCCGCAGAGAACCTGGCTGATCCGTTTACGAAGACCTTGTTGGCTAAAGTGTTTGAAGGTCACCTAGATGGTCTATGATTATATGACATGTCTCATTTGCTCTAGTGCAAGTGGGAGATTGTTGGGATATATGCCCTAGAGCATCATATAATGTAAATGACATTATGTTATATGAAATAAAATGATGCATTGTTCATTTATCAAAGTGTTTATTTAATATCGCATATTGTATATTATCTTTTCTATCCTAGATCACTCATGTGCCTTCAGACCTAGTGTATGAGTGTCATGCACAAGAGGATTTAAGTCTAAAATTAGTATTAAAACATATTCAATAGAGTGCAAACAAAACGGGTACTTTGTTTTTGGTTTATCTATAGTTGTTGTCCATTCTATAACTGTATGACGACCTTGGTCCGGGATCGTCCATGTGGAGACATGAGAATTGAGGAACCTTATATGATGTGATCATATAGGGCTTGACCTATATAGAAATGAGTTTATTATAATATTCGTTAAATAAAGAAATTCATTTCAATCTACCAGATGGTCATATATGGATTGATCTTAATCCTGGGTGTATTACGAACTCATGCATGGCAGGCTATGTCTTTTGATTTACAAAGGTAAGGTTGGTGTAGCAATCATAACTAATAGCTACGTAACTTGGGGACATGGGTTGGTGTGTAGCTGGGGACATTTTACATAGATATGGAGTTCATTCATTCTTGCCAGAAGTAGATGAATATCTTTCTTAAGGGTTGATTCGGTACTTGAACGGTTAGAGCGCTCAAGTCTTTCTATTATGAATAGAAAGATTAACATTCATAATGGTTATGAATAAATCGTTCATTAGAGAATCAACGGTACTTAAGGTAAAAATAATTAGAGGGGTATAACGGACATTGTGACTTGGGTCTAATTACGAGATACTCGTGAAGGGTTAGTCTGTATGTAATGACTATATCGATGGACACCGACGTGGTTCGGCTTAATATACTATCTGCGGCAACGAGAGTGCAGCTTCGGGTTTTTAGTGGAAAAACCCAAAATTAATAATTCGAAATATTTAATTAAGAGCTTAATTAATATTTCGAGATTATCGGAGCTCCGAACCGTAAGTCCATTTGGTCCCCGTGCTAGCTTAATATACTGTAGCAGATTTAGTATAATTGGATAGTCCAATTATATACTCACATATGTATAAATATTATTAATATGATTAATGATATTATTTTTTCACACTTCAAACTATATATTAAAACTTAATATATGGTTTTAATAATTATATGTTAAATTATATGTGATATAATTTAATAAGGCCATTATTGGAATTTCAAGTTTTGGATTTTGGAAATCATTGGTTACTTTTGGAAGTTATGTTTTCAAAAAGGGTAATTGAATATCTATTTTTGTAATATATTTCTACATGATGATAGCATTTAATATTATATTTATTTGTTGCAAATTTTTTTGGAATTCCTTACTCCTTGGCCGAAAGTAGCCCTTAAGGGGGAGGGGAATGGCTTGTTTATTTTGTAAACAAATAACCCTAAATATAAAAGAAAATTATATTTTTCTTTTTGCTAATCATTTTCATTCTAAACCTGGCCTCCATCTTCTTCTTTTCCAAACTCTCTTAAATTGTTGAGAAAATAAAAAGAAAAACAATAAGAAAAACAAAATTTTCCCTTGTGTGACATTAACCTGTAAAATGTTTAGGGATTAATTTTGTGAGTGTAGCCCACACTACTTTCCATTGGTAATGAGTTATAGCTCGGAAGACTTTGTGGTGTTGAACCAAAACTCATCTTCATCTTTCTTTCATATTCCACGACAGTGAGCATTATTTTTGCTCATTGTCGCCCAAAGTTTGGTGAAATCGGGGCTCAGTTTAATTGGGTTTTAATCCAGAATTTTTTGTGAACACAATGGGTTGTTTTGGGGTTGTGTTGGAGTTATTTTCAAGTGTAAAATTAGAACTGAAATACATCCACTGTTCACGCATTTCAAGGGTTATTTTGGCAGTGGGTACGGCGGAAGCACTGTTCGAGTGAAATCATAATTTTAAAACTTTTTTAAATTACCAAATAAATTATTCAATATCCAATATGAATAATTTATTCATATTTCACCTAAACATATTTATTCGATATCAAATAATGACATAAATAAGTAAGCAACGTCGCGAAACTTTTACGAAAACGTTTTTCCGTAAAATGGCATAAAACGCGTTTTTAATTGAACCGACTACCCAATACACATGAGGGCTGCCCAGTTCAGCCCCAATAGTAGTAGTACAGTTCATGGACTGCCCGAAAAGTGATAAATTCACTATTTGGGCAGCCATCACTCGGTTGGTTCAAAAGTCACCCGGTAATGCTGTTTTTCACCGTTTTCGCTTATTTTAATTCCAAGCAATTTTCGGAAATTGTTCCAACACCCAAAACAAATCCAATACATTCAAATGACATCATTTTCATCACAAACAACCCATTTTTTCCAGATCTGATTTTGCAACAAAAATAATAATTTTTTCATGCTTTAATCCAACTTTTTCAACATTAATCATATTAATCAAAACACCAATTCAAGTCACCACCAATGAACCACCCAAAAAAAAAATTATAGGCATTACAAGAGTGGTCATAACACTCTCGAATGGCAACATATCATCAAATGATCAAATTGAATAAATATTACAATAATATTACTCAAAATAACTTCACACGTGCAATATGCTTCCAATTCCATCCTCCAAATCCAAAAGCCCCAAAATTATAGAAAATAAGAAACCCTAGATCTCACTAGATCTTCAAGAAACAAGAAAGAAAATTTCTAAGCTTAGAGATTTGTAGAATTACCTTTAATCCTCTAATTCCTTAGCTTTTTTCTGGATTTTTCTTCCTTTTCCATCTTGAATCATCAAATGAATTTGAGAGGTATTTGGAAATGAAGGTTTTTCGGCCAATGAGACCATTAAAGAAGAAAAGAAAATATTTTCCTTTTTAAATTAAGATGACCGACTAAAGGAGGGCATTTTGGTCATCTTTCCCTTTTAATTTCATTAAATTAAAATTAAGATAAGATAAGCTTTAACTTGGACAAATCAAATTTGCACACTTAAAGCTTAATTAAAACATGCCACATGTATCAATAATAATTAAACATATTGCATAACATTTATGTAATATGAATATTATTTAATTATTCAAATATTTAACATTTAAATATCTAAATAATTAATTAATATAATAATTATTATATATGTATTTTATTTAAATTAAATAACAAATAAATATATTAATGGCATATGTCAAAATCTCATTTGACAATTAATTAATGTGTATCTAATCAAATTATGTATCAGATACAAATACACAATAATTACGATTGACCAAAAATGCCCTTAAACATGTGTTTTCGTTTAACGTTTAAACAATTCAAATTAACTCCTTTATTCCGATGAAGTACCAAGTGCTCAACGATTACACTTCATATTGTGGGACTCTCTAAGTTTAGGTTTGACTGTCACGAAATTCAATTTCGTGTCCATAATTCACCCACTCATGAATTATGACGACCACGGATAATCTCGCTAAACTATGAAAGTCGAGGTCATTGCATACGTATAATCCCTCCGTCACAGGCTATCCATATTATACCTGGGATATAGATAAAAACGTCAAAACCTTTCGGTATAATATAGTCGACTTTTCAAATTTATGATCTCTAAATAACTCTCGGAATTGATTTCCGAAGTTATACAATGGCCATGGATTTACTAGATCGTAAACACGTGTAGGATGGCTATGCCATGTACACATGACTGATGGATTCTATCTTGATACACACATGATATCATCAACATCAGTCCACACCAAACGAACAAGCGGATGTCTAATCTAAATAGATCGGTGACATGACTGCCATCAATTACCCATAGTGGTATCTCAAGTCGAAGGACCACTATGCTCGCTCAACTTGAGAATATTCCTATTGACGTTGGTGTACCATATATTAGGAAATCTTCAGTGAGTTGTTAAGTGTTTATCAAATAAACACCTACATGTCTATACAAGTCTCCCGATACTCATGGTTCATTGGGATAAACCATCAGACCAAGTCATGATATACGACATGTACTGGTCTCAGCAGATCTTACTAACCGACCCGTGTTAGTAAATCTTGACAAGAAACTTTTTTTAAGGATATACAACTTATAGTGATGCTTCCCAATGTCAATTACAAACTATGTTGTAACTGCGCACTACGTTGTAAATACTAGGGTCTTTGTCAAATATACATGTATCACTAAATCAGATTTATTTTCAATCTAATCATAATTAGATATCTAATCCCAATTAGATCGAATTTGTGTATAAAAGACAAGAGGTGCTACCATTAAATAAGTAATATTATGGAAAATGAAATTGCTCGTATTCATAAATTGGATATAAATACGATCTGGATTGGCACTCCGAGCACCAACCCTAACATCCTACCTCTCCACATTTATCTCCTAGGCGAAAGTCTGTATCACCCCTAGTGACGTTCTCATGACGGCCGTAGATGAGCCATCAAGTTCTAGTTTTGCGTCCGAAGTTGTAAGTACTTCTCTTCTCTTTGCATAACTTCTTCGGCCTTCATTTGCTAACCTCATTTTCTGTAAACAGATGCCCAATCCATATATTCAATCAGTCCATGACATTTTGGACCGTCTTGATTGGCTGGCCTCCACTCCGTCTCAACCTTCCTCATCATCAGCCAGAGTAACCACGGACTTGGAGGCTCATCGGGAAGTCATTGGTCAATTTACCTCATTCACTGTGCTGGATATCGATAAGGCCGCTCTGCTAGAGAATATACTCAAGTTAGAAAGTATTTCCAGTGAGTTGTCTCGACTGTTGGCTTATCTTATTTTGCCTATACCGGTGGAGAACCCGCTCTTCATCCAAGACCTGCAGAATGAAGTAGCAACACTCATTCCTCGTTATCGATATATACATAGTCAGAAGGTCAGGCTTTGTTCTTCAGTGGCAAGGAAAGAAGGCCTCATTGATTCCCTTCACGCTCTCTGCCAGTCCTTACGGGAAACCACAGATGAAATGATGATTGAGGAATCGATATTGCTGGACTTTGAGGGACAATTACGGGAGATCTAGCATCTTATTGAGGAGAGCCGTATGAGGAAAGAGGCCAAAGGAAGGCTATTGCTGCTCAATTAACGGAGGTGAATGTCTTTTGGCAGAGTATGATGTCCTAGCTCAAATTGATTTTGAGAAGAGCCTAGATGATGTAACGACAGCTGATAGGGAGATGTAGAAGGAGTTGCATCAGTTGAGAGATGTATTCACAGTTTTGAGGGACAAGGAATCCACTGAAGACTTCCAACGGCCACCGTCCAATAACTGATTTTGTATTTATTTATTTATTGCTAGGACGTTGCATCGTCCATTACTTATGCCTTGTAATTTACTAGGACGTTACAACGTCCATTATCAATGGAAATATATTATTTTTATTTATTAATTTTTTTATTGATTTACTGATTTATGCGTTTCTATCTGGAGAACGCTACATTCTCATGTCCCCATAATGAAGGCACAATTTTTTTTCAAGTATTTATCATTTATCACTCTAATATGTATTTCTCCCTTCAAATTCCTTAAATGATATGCTCCATTTGGCAATACGTTCTCCACTTTGAAAGGGCCTTCCCAGTTGGGCAACCATTTGCCATATGCAAGACTTTTAGTATCCAACGGTAGTATTGTCTTCCATACTAACTCTCCATTCCTGAACGATTTGGCCACGACTTTTCGATTATACCCTTTGGCCATCCTTGCTTTCTATACTTCCAAACGGTTAATGACATCACACTTAATATCTTCTAACTCTAATAGATTTTGGATCATTGCTTCATCATAATCTTATTTTGTCAATTCCTCATATAACGCCACTCTTGTAGATTTGACATTGATTTCAACCGGTAATACAGCCTCTTGACCATATACTAGCTCGAATGGTGTTTCCGAGGTGCTTGTTCTGGGCGATGTCCTATATGCCTATAAAGCTTGACTCAGACATTCGTCCCATTGCCTAGCATTGCCTGTTATTATCTTTCAAATCAAATCCTTAAGGATCATATAGGATGACTCTGCCTGACCATTTGACTGAGGGTAATATGGTGTAGCGTTTACTAAATGGATCCCATATTCGCTCAAGAAACACATAACTTTTTCACCATTCAGAGAAGTCTCATGATCTACCATCAATGTCTGAGGAATATCTAATCGACGAATGATATGCTCTTTAATGAACTTGATGATTTGTTTTTGGGAAATTTCTATTACCAGGGTTGCTTCCACCCACATGGTAAATAAATATGTGGCGAGAATGATAAATGTGTGCCTCTTACTAGATGCATGATAGATTTTTCCTATCAAATCAATCGCCCATGCTATGAATAGCCACGATTTAATAATGGGGACCATTTCTGTTGCCGGCGTTCATTGTATGGGTCCATGTTTCTGACAATCTATGCATCCTTTTACGTATAATATACATGATTCTCCCATTTTCGACCAATAATACTCGCTCCTTATAATTAACCACCTCATTTTTTCTCCAACTTGATAGGCCCCACAAACCCCTTCATGCACCTCAGCCATAATGGTTTTGGCTTCTGACGGTCCCACACACCTTAACAATAAACCATCCCGGTGTTTTTTATATAGTACATCCCCTGACACCACAAAGTTTAAAGCTTTCAGTTTTAGCTATTGATTTCCTCTGTTCTCTGGGTTCTTTAAGAAATCTTTGATCTCTCTCATGTCTAAAACGTCCACTTCATTCCTTCACCTTACTAGAGCTGGTTAAATTTCTCCCATTCCATATATACTATCAGTTCTTATATATTTATATCCTGAGGCTGCTTGAGCTAGCTCATTAGCTATCTCGTTTGTCGTCCTTGAGATGTGCTCTAACTCTACATAGTCAAATTTATCTAACAATTCTTGAGCTATTTCTAACAATGCAATGACTGACGAACTCTGGCATCTAAAAGCCCCCATCACCTGTTGGACTACTAGTTGCGAATCTCCCTTAATAGACCAATTTCTTACACTCATATCAAGGAGTATCTCCAACCCAAATATTAAAGCCTCGTATTCAGCTTGATTATTTGCAACATTCGTCCAACGTGACAACGAAACGAAATAATTCTCCTAAAGGGCTGACAAGGGCTATTCCTATTCATGCCTCATTCGATGTGCTAGACCCGTCGAAGTACATCGTCCAATGTTTTAAGCTGTATTCACCTATTTCCATTTCAATTTCTTTGGTTATGCTTAAATAAAGGTGATGAGCAAAAAAATTAGTAAGGGCTTGGTTTTTTATGGCTTTTTGGGGTTCGTGCCGTCTGTCAAATTTCGAAAACGAAATAGACCAAAACCCTACTCTTTGATGCAAAATTGGACGCGAGAACTTGTATTTCACTGTATTGATCTTTGTAACCAGATAGACAGTAGTTGGTCTAAGATAGGCGCATAATTTAATACATGTAAAATACAAAGCCAAACATAATTTCTCCATTGGAGAGTAATTACATTCATATTTCAAAAATTGTCTGCTGAGATAATAAATGACTCTTTCTACACCAATGTTATCATCCTGTATGATCATTCATGCTACAGACTGCTCCTCGGCATATATGTAAAGCTTCATTAGTCGTTCTGGCACGTGGGGTACCATTACTAGTGGCTTTGCTAAATAGTTCTTCAAGCTCTCAAAGGCTCTTTGATGCTCTTCTGTCCAGATGAAATCGTCCTTTTCTTTTAACCTCAGTAGAGATGAGAAGGCTTTAGTTTTCCCTGCACAATTTGAAATAAATCTTCTCAAAAATTGACTTGCCCTAAGAACCTTTGCAACTCTTTTTTCCTTCTGGGAGGTTTGGCTTCCATGATTGCCCGAATTTATTGGCATCAATTTCAATTCCTCTCTGAAAGACTAGAAAACCCAGAAAATTCCATGCGCTGACCCCGAAAGCGCATTTGGCAGGGTTTAATTTTAGTTTGAACTTCCTCATTCGTTCAAAAGCCATTCTTAAGTGATTAAAATGCTCATCCATGACCATAGACTTAATCATTATCGTACACATAAACTTCTTCAAAATCATTAATCATGTCATGAAAGATCAAGTTCATAGCTCATTGGTAAGTGGCCCTGGCATTTTTTAGACCGAATGGCATCACTACCTATTCACAACATCCTAAAGACCTTGGGCATCTAAAAGCCGTTTTGTGAATTTCATTTTCGGCAATATAAATCTGGTTATACCCTGCATACCCATCCATGAAGGAATACACTTGGTATCCCATGGTGGAGTCTACTAAGAATCTACCGTATGCATATGATATTGGTCTTTTGGCGTTGCCAAGTTTAAATTTCTAAAGTCTATGCAGATTCTCAACTTTCCATTCTTCTTCATGACTAGGACGATATTTGATAACTATTCTACATATCTGGTCGTCCTGATGAATTTTCCTTTAATAGATGTTCGACTTCTTTCTTAATGTCAGGTATGACATTTGGTGCAAACCTTCTGGGGGTTGTTTATATGGTTTGTATTTTGGTATAATAGGCAACCTATGCTCTACCAAAGTTTATCTAAACCAGACATTTCCTCATAGTCCTAAGCAAAACCATATTTATACTTTTTTAAGAGAGAAATTAATTCTTCACGTACCTGGGTATCAAGTTTCTTACTAATATAAGTATTGCGCTTGTCGCCCTCATCTCCCAGGTCCACTTGTTCCAAAACAACTTATGCATTTGTAATGCTTGTCTTCTGGTGTTCATTCAGATTGTATTCTAAATCTTTTTCTTTCCCCATTGTTGTTCGCCCAGTTCCTTTGGTCATTGGTCCAAACAATCCACCCTGTATGCCTCTCTTATTTTGTCTTCTATCTGATGCGTTATCAATTTTCCTTTTATGGCCGAGATTGTAGCCTCGGTATCGATTTCGATTCCATGTTCCTTCACATAAGACATTAAGTTGGCTCTAGTGGCCGCGAGTGCGGCTTGTTCTTTAATTCATTCGCCCTTCTTCATTTGAATTGCTGGTTTAATGGCCGGATGTTGGCCTTTCAAATTCCACTATAGTTGGCCTTGTTTGTACGAATAAATCATTTAATAACTCTGCAATGTATGGCTCGTCATTTTGGGCCACTACGGATGGATTTCCTGTTTCATCAGACACTCAAGACGGTCCGTAATTCCCTTCATACATGAAATATTTCGCCAAATTTGTTTCTGTTGTGAAAGGTCTATTATCGGTGTGTACCACCTCCACTTCGTCCTTTTGATTCCAAAAAACCAAACATTGATGGAGAGAAGAAGGTATACATCGGCTACCGTGGATCCAATCTCGTCCCAAAAGCATGTTATACGTGGTTGGTCCATCTATAACAAAAAATATTATTGTCTTAGTGGTACTCCATACTTGTAAGTCTAATGGTACGACTCATTTAGCTGTTGTTGCTCCCCCATTGAAGCTTGTAAGCATTACTTCCGTAGGGATGAGTTCGGCCTCTAACTTTGCTAATCGTCCCAACATCCTAACTGTGATATCGTTAATGGCCGCCCCATTATCGATTAACACTTTGGTAACTGGTATTCCATTTGACTTTGCCTTCACATACAGTGGTCAGAGATGTTTTGTCATTTGTTGTGGCGGTTTTGGGAACGTCACTTTCCCTTATATTCATATTTCCATTGTTTGCCATCACTTACATTTTCTCGAGGTGAATCGTCATCTGCATCCCATTCGGAAGGTGGCAATGTAGCCGAGCCGTTGTATGAGGTATCACTGGCAAGTATCCTCTGTTTCTCTGCTTTGGTTAGGATCCGTTTTATTTTGGGCTTTCCGTATAGTACGAGATATGAGGAACATCCCAAGTCTTCCCCCAATGTCCCCATGGCTGTATTTCCGGCTTCGTATAATTCCTTAAGAAACCGACTTTGTTTTGTCTCCCTTCTTCGTGCTTCGGCTCTTACATCTATTTCTTCTTCTACATCTGTCAACTTATTATTCGAGACCTCCCTACTTTCCATAGTATGTGTTGCAAATCTTGTCTCCTCCCCGTCGTAGACATTTTCACTCCATCCAGGGGTCCCATCATTGTCCCGTTTGAACTTTTCAGACAGCAAGTAATAATTAGCCACAACCGATGGCATGCTGCCAAAATGAAAAACAATGGGTGATTCTTCATCGTTTGTCTCATCCAGTTTTTTTTTTCGGACAAACTAGATTCGGTCTTTACAGTCCGGACTGATTCCCTTTTCGCTACCACCATCCTTATCATCCATAACCAACCTTCTTTTCATTTGGGTGTCAGTTTGGAGGATATGGCCTCGTTTGTCATGGCCAGTGGCAGCTTTCACCTCACATCGTTGGCGTATCATCTGACCATAATTCCTTTGATGTCGTCTCAACTGCGTCCTCGTCATCTCATCCACAGGAACATAGTTATTTTGTTGTTGGTTATACGAATGCCAAATGTTGGGCCGGTGAAACCTCGGCCTAAAAGTCCTGATATTCTGGACGAAGTTTGAGTGTTCTCCATAGAACCTTGAAGCGAAGGTTTTTTGGATGCCATGTTGCCGACTCCCTTTTCCGGTAGACCCATTTCACAAGTTTCCTCCAATTCTTTCATCCATTCTATACTGTTCAAACAGCGAATACATAAAATTTGTGGAACGTTTCCTTCTTGGTGCAACTCTACCCTCTCAAGGGCACTAGGGCGTTGGTCGTTCTGATCTTCATCCAAGACCATCTTAAATTTTGGCAAATTCATCTTAGTTAGGTCAGAATTAATCATATTCAATTCCAATGGTTTAGGGAACGGGTTTTCGTCCATAGCCATTTTGTCATTTTTTTCGAAATTTATTCGTCCAGATTCTATGGCATCCTGTAACACATTTCGAAAAACAATGGAACTATTAGTTGAATTAAACCATGCATTGTGCCACTTAAAATATTTCTTGCCGCTAACTTACTCGGGGCTCGGTAATTTGTGGCGGTCGCTTAATTGAATTTGTTTATTTTTATATAATTGATCAAATATGACATCAACTTTAGTGACGTCAAAAGAAAAAGTCATACTTTTTTTTTATCATTTTCTATCTCTGGGCGTGGTTCGGCCCACGTCTTACTACGTCTTACAGACATATGATTTTCCCTTAATTAATTCGGCCAGGCATAGGTCTGTCGATTCAACATTCATTTCCCCCACCTCATAGCTTGTATTCTATATAATAATTCCCTTTACTAGCATTCTTCATTTGCTCTTCTTCCCTCAACAGTCATTCATATTTCACTACATTAGTGGTGAGTTCGAGAAGGTCCCAGAACTCTCGGTCTTGGAACTTCTTTTTTAAGTCAAAGTTAAGACAATTTTGAGCGATTTTTACAAATTCCTTTTCTGGTAAGGGTATATAGCATCAGGCCGCTTTAAATCTTTGGAAAAATATTTCGCCCACTCACCTGGAAACTGTCTTGAATTTTCCAAATCGGCCATGGTCACTTCAGACTCGGTTTTATAGAACTGCGCATGGAATAACTGCTCCATATGGTGCCAGTTCTCCACCGAATTGGGTGGTAGACTGAGATACCAAGAAAAAACTATTCCTGGTAACGAACCATGTAATAATCTCAATTTATGGAAATCATTCGTCTCTCCACACTGAAGAGTAAACCACCTTATATGTTCTATAGTGGAAACTTCCCCAGATCCCGTGAACATAGAGAATTCTGGTATTTTATAATTCCTAGGCCATGGATACGCTAAATCAATCCAATCCGGATACAGTTTCTGATATCTCGGTCGAATTGGCCTTACCCCCAAACCGAATTGATTTTGGAGAATCTTCGTCATTTGTTCTCTCAACATGTCGTTGCCATTGAATGGCACCTCTACAGGCGGTGGTTGTGTTCCCCTTACAAATGGGATATGGTCTTGGCCCTGTCCTTGTAAACCTTGGGGCAACACTACTTCATATTGCATCACGTTCGGCCCTCAGTGTGGGCTAAGACTAACTGGATTTGCCCCTCCTCGGGACATTGTTGGGGCAGCAACCCCTTATGGAGGAGGACCATTGCTTGGTCCAGCCTCATGATGATTTAACGTATGAGGAGGTGTGATCCCTGATGGGATTGTCCCCCTGTTTGCGCATCTGGCCATTAGCTCATTTAATGAACTCATGTATTTGGCCATATTTTCATAATGTGAATTGCTAGTTGAAATGATCTTATCTATAACACGAGTATTTTGAAGTCTAACCTGTTCAACGATGTCCTGGGTGAATTCGCCGAACAAGCCGCGCATTATGTTAGGATGCACTCTCTCATATTTTCAAAACGACTTGTTTCTGCTAAATCCTCAAAATGGCCCACTACAGTCGGAACGTGAGTTTGGTTTGTTTGCTCCAATCCCCCTTCCTCTGTACTTGAACCATTCTGAGCATTTTTTTTCTGAGGCATCTTCACTTTTTGTACCAATTGACTCGTTTATTAAACAAATCCATTTTTTCAAACACTTATTCGCTTGAAAGCGTATCGAACCGAATCAAACGAATAAACGAATTCTAATCAAAATTACCAAGTATTATCTTCAATTAAACGAGTTCACCCAATGTTTTTGTTGTTGTTTTCAAGGCATCAAATTAGAAAACACAAAGTCATTAAATAAACATGAATTCATAATATTTCGGAAACCAAACTATTCACTAAATAAAATATTTGATAAGCTGCTGAATATAAGATGGATATAGAAAACTTCCACCTAGAGGATTAAGGAAGAGCTTAGGAAGATTGAGGCGGAATGAAAAACTTAAAATTGGTTTTGAAATTTAGTACATATCGATGGATGAATGCCTGTGAATCCCATTTTTTTTTTCTTACTATATATTCCATTAGAAAAATTTATGTGGAACATATATATGGATGATGTAATAGTTCTCCCATTATATTTTGATATGTATATATTAAATTTTATATCAATCAAATAAAATGAAGGTTAAAAATCATTAATTAACACATATCATATATTTATTAATTAGGTATATTGAATTTATCCCTTATTCTGTTACATGATTCAAATGCTATTTTTGACACACGCTTGTTCTTTTTTAAGAATTGAATTTCAATTTGTTAATTAATACAACTCACCTTAAAAACATAGAACAATATAACATAAAGTAAAAAATATCTCAGCTTATATATTGATTTTGATTATTATTTTTAACTTTTGTATGTTTTAAGATCTTAGTCTTATAACAAGCTCGAACTTCGATGTTTAGGGTCTGTTATGATATTTTCGGTGTTGAATAATGAATATCATTTTTATTTTTTTAAACTGCTAGTAATAATATTATATTATATTTTAAAAAAAAAAATTAAAACCCTTAATTATTAGTTATTTTTTAATAAAATATATGACATGTGTAATTACAATAAATAAAACAACTATTTATTTTATATTTTTTAATATTTTTAACATGTGGTTAAATGTTATTGAGATATTACATTAATAATATTTTACCATTATTACATCATAGATTTTTTTGCTTACTCTGACATGATATTCAAGAACATAAATTGGATTTGATTACCCACAAAGTCATGAGTAACATTTGAGTTGCAACACGGAAGGCGGAGGGGATGAATATTAATGAGTTAAATATTTTATCATTATTTTTTAAAAATAAATATAAGAAATAATAGGATTTGGGCTTCTACCTCATGAGTAATTTTTTGATGCGATCGAGATATGTGTGACATGATATCACCAACAAATTAATAAATGACATGTATGATTTAATATTCATGTTATTAGTTGTTTTTACTATTTTAATACGTGTGGTAATGAATTATTAATTTATTATATGGATGATGTGATATCTCCGTTGTATTGTAGATTTTCTGATATCTCACGGAGAAAAAGATTTGCAAATAATTGAAAAAACAGACCCAAGTGCATAACCGAGTAAAAGGCTTGCCACCCAAGTTTAGGAAAGTAACACAACTTTTTGAAAAAAATATATAATTGAAAGAACAATTCTCAAATTTTGAATATAGAAAACATAGATTGGATTTGGATCAAATGGCAAAAGCTGGAAAGCTTCATATGGTTATTTAATTCGGCGGATGAGTGACATGATTTCTGTACTGTGTAAGCTCTTTTGTCCACGATTCTGATTTGTAAGCTGCAAGAAAATAGCCCATGAGAATAAGCAACAAAGAAATGGGGGGAGAGAAATTCAAAGATTGTACCGTGCACAAAAAGAAACATATACACAACTCACCTGCAAATGAAAAGTAGGACTTGGATGCCATCTCGAACAGGCAGTTCACGGAATGGAGAAAATCTATAATATAACGGAGGTACAACGTCATCCGTGTAACAATTTAATAATTTATTGCCAAGCGTGCTAAAATATTAAAAAACAACTAAAAATGAATATTAAATCATACATGTTATTTACTAATTTATTGATGATACCACGTCACTCATACCTCCGTTGCACCAAAACATTACTCCACAGAATGATATCAATATTATGTTAGCGACACAATCGCGTAATGGATTTTGATGATGCAATATGAGTGAAGACTTCGACGCACAACATCGAGACATTATAAAAAGATGTCGAAGTACAACAGCAGTGAAGAGCGAAGAATATGAAGACCGGAGCATATTGAAGAAATTATGTAAAGTCTTAGCTTAGGGTTCTCGATGTATTGTGAATTGTTTATTCAAGTACCTAAGTGATAAGTTCATGAAAGTGTACTTTGAACATTGCCAACTCGATTTAATTATCATGTATTTAATCTTAATTAGAGTTTATTTTGTGCTTTATTGTTAGGACCAATGGAATATGAAGTTTGGAGCAATTAAGCATATTTTGGGACCTTACGGATGCATCGAAAGCACGCGGGAAGAGCGGAAATACAGAAAGTAAAATCCAGCAAAATTACTGCGCGTCGCGACGCGCCCTTCTTGGTGTCCCGATGCGCCATCAAAACCATCACATATAAGAAAACCCAAGAGTTGGGCGTCGTGGCGCCCACTTTCTGGCATTGCGGCACCCCGGGAGAGTACCCAAAACCCTAATTTAGACATGTTTGATGCGAATAATGACTCCAGAACTTTTCTATATAAACCCAACTTCGTCCAAACCCTAAAAAGATGAGAAAAATATAGAAGAAACACACAACAAAGATCCACAAACACAAAGTTAAGATTGAAAAAATGAAGAAATTTCATACCAGACAGGATGTTGCTGCAATCTCTTCAGGTTGTGTCTCTTTCTTCCATGGAGAAGTAATCTCCTAGGCAAAACTTAGGATGAACTCTTGTATTCAACTATCATATTCATGTTATTGATTTTTGTGTTGGTTTCTATTAAGGTCCCAAGATCAATAATAAACATGAATCAAGTGTGAATACTAATCGAATAAGTTGAGGAATACTCACATCGATCGGTTGAGCGACGCGGAGGCAACAAAATCTGATTTTTCTGCCTTGGATTGGTTCGGCAGTGAGCAGATTTCTTCACTGTCTTTGGCTCGATTTTGGTCCTTCGTCAAACTCCAAGCTTCGTCGAATGGTTCCCCGCTCATGGGTAGACTTCCCTATCACCTTCGCATGTCTCGTAAGTGTGCTAGCACTTGTGATTTTGCCACAAAATCCACTCTTGCTTCCCTCACTGCTCACGGTTTCAAAATCCAGAAAACAGAAAATTTAGCCCCTTTGGGCGTGAAGAGAAAAAGATGAGAGAAAGAGAGAGTTGTGTGATGTGTTCCAAATTTGTGTATCTTATACATAAATGTGAATTTCAAACTCATTTGGAATGAATTTGGCCTTTCAAAAGTCAAACAATTAAAGGCCACACCTACCATTAATCCATCACATCAAGTTGTCAAGTCACATCACTCAAAGTGACAAGTGATTTGACGCTTGAAGTGACTAGCGATTTGACGCTTGATTTTACTTGCGCCGCACTCGAATTCGAAATGCGAATGCGCTCGCAAATAATCTCGGGCTCGGGTTCGCTATTTCCAAATTAACAAATTTTCCGTTGCGTCGTAATTAAATGATTACGCCTAGCGAAATCACTATTCACATCGCTAACGAATTAATTCTAAATTAATTCGTTCGCCCGAATTAAAATCTAATTTTAATTCTGCGTCGAAATCCAATCTCGTTTAATATATCGAATATATTAATTTCTCGATTAATTCCAAATTATATGTTTTCTCTCTTTAATAGATATTTTATCCAGATAAAATATCTCCGCAATTAATCCCAGATTAATTTTCTCTCTCTTCTAATTAATCCCAGATTAATTTAGAGTGTGAGTTATACGTCATCGGTGAATCTTTGGGAAGCGACCCATGAGATCCACAGATATGTTGGCAGTAAATTCGGTCGTCGGACTATCCGAACACGTAAGTACCAAGTACTATGTTTTACCGATTTACAAGAGAAGGTTGGCTTCTAGCAAAGCGCCATGCCTGTCCAATTCTCCGGAAATATCCTTACAGGAATAAATGATCTATATCAGGCGTAGTATACGTAGTATTGCGTATTTCTGTCCAGTATCGGATGATCACGTGCTAGGCCTGGGGCTGGAATTGTGTCTGCCCCGTACGAAGCATATGTCGGATGTCTTGTGACTAGTCTCTATAATCGGATAAACCTGACCTTGTCATTTTATCCCGATAGCTGCAGCATTTAAGGAAACCAGTCTCGTATCCTACCTGACCATCATCTCCATATGACTGGAGTGACACATCCGTCTTGACATCACACCCAACACACTATGATTCTCAATATACCTAGCATTGGCTTACACATAACCTGTTAAAGCCCTGGACGACCGCAACCAAAGTATATTGATTGTCGCAAGTATTAGCGGTGCAAGTCTCAGGTTAAGACCACCAAATACACCTACCCTGATTTCGGACTTCCATAGACACATAGTCATACTACCAATGGAATTCTGAGGGGGTCTATCCAGAGCGAAGCTGTTTCCCGTACCATCGGTAAAACACAACCTCCTATTACACTTGCATGAGTATCTTATACTCAAATATATTAGAACTATGTCGTTGCCTTCACAACGCGCACAAGTGTAATACTAGTCTTTTACACATTTATCGATGTCCAATCTCGACAATGCTCTGACTAGGGATATTTAATGATTATCCTTCGTGGGCTAATACTGTCTCATATCATTCTCGGTCCAGGAACAAATCATAGGGACATCTCATCATTTATACATCTAGGTGATCTAATCGCAAATGATAAGAGTGCAATCTCCTTTGTCATATAGTTAATTTGTACAGCAACACAATGATCTGTATAAATAGTGACGCTATGGGTCATAATTGTCCAACATTCTCCCACTTTGCCTATAGCCAGTCACTCGAGTGTCTTACATCCGAACTATGTACGGTTGGCTCAAACTTTGAGAAAAGACTTTCGTCAGCAGATTTGCATGATTATCGTTTGACGCGATTTATTCGATCATCACATCACCACGATGTATGATCTGAACGAATCAGATGAATATCGAAGTATGTATTTGGATCGTTGATGAGACCATTAATTCTTTAGCCTGTGCTGACGCCTAGCTCAGCTGCTAACAGAATTATATCTAATCTAATTAGATTTATTATCGACCCAGAAGGCTTCTATTGCCGGCTCAGCTGTAGCAATAACCCGCATTTGTTGTTTATTCGGTAGCAGTATCTTGCTTGGAAGATTTCCAGCTCACTGTTCCGTTATTCAAACTGTATAGTACCTTTTGCGACTTATAGTCGTTTTATCGGTTAAGAAACTTGCTACAGTGATCCCAGTCACTTCAAGTTCTCCATCTCCATAGTCTAAGACAGCATCCTTAGATCTCTAAGATACTAACAGATGTTCTTAACATCAATCCAGTGACTATCACTTGGATTGGCCTGTTTGTGAATCCATATGCTCAAAGCGTATGAGACACCAGGTAGCGTACATTTTTCAATGTAATTAAACGAAGAGTTTTCGAAAGCCAAGCTTTCACCGATAATTATTTTATGGGAATATCATTTCCAAGAAATGACGTATTATCATTATTTATAGGATAGTCACTGTCAGTGCGCTTCCACTAATCCTCTTATAAACACAAGAATCATTTTCGTTTTGAATTAAATCATAAACTATTATGATTACATCAAAACGATAATTCCAAGAGCCTATGCTTGCTTCAATCCAAACATGGATCGAATAAACTGAAAACCTTGTTTGCTAGTTTTGGTACGACAAAATCGACAAGATGTTGTAAAAATCCTCCAAAAGGTTTTCTTTTTAGGAAAACGATTTTCCCGTTCAGCTAACATATTTCATAAATGAAACATGCAGCTTTAGCAAGCATTATCCAAATGGATTTACCGTGGTAACAGGTAAAAATGTTGAATCGTAATCAACACAATGTTGATAACGATACCTTTCCGCTAAAAGCCTAGCTTTATACGTTGGTATATTGCCATTCATTTACGTCTTCCTTGAAGACTTAATAGTACCGATAGGCACAATGCCTTGCGGTACATCAACTAGTATCCAAACTTGTTGATATACATGGAATCCATTTCAGATTCATAACATTTTGCCATGATGGGGAGTCGATATCTTGTATCACTTCCTCATACGTAGTCAGTTGGTATACCTCAAAAGATTGCCATCTTTACTTATGATAAATTGGCACTTATCCGATTTGGGTTTTAGTTTGGTATCACCCAAACGTATGCCCAGCATACCCAAATACTCAGGAATGTGAAACCCGGTTTCCTTCCTGTTCATATCTAATATGATATCTGTCAAACAGATTTTTATGGAACCTTATTCAAAATAAGTTCTTGCACTGTTAAAGCTTATTCGTTGAAGGAAATGGTAGCTCAGAGCGACTCATGATTAACCTTATCATGTCTAACAAAATTCGGTTACTCAGTTCGGACACACCGTCAACTTGACGTGTTCCGGGAGGAGTCCTCATTTGAAAGAATACTATAATCTTTCAAGTATATAAGAAACTTATAGCTTAAGTATTTTCCATTACGGTCTTACCGTGACGGTTTAACACTTTAGCCGATCTGTTTGTCTATTTCGTGTCGAAACTTTAAAAGTTTCTGATTTGTGTTCCATTAAGAGACACATAACAATAACCCGATGCCACATCCGTATAGGTCACGAAATATCCATGTCCACATCTAGCCTAGCTAGATACGGGCCCACTTGCTTCACTATGAACTAGGGCTAACAGATTGGTGGCATTTACACTTTTACCAAGTAAATAGTGTTTTAGGCACTTTACCCAATAAACTAGATTCGTAGACTTTATTTGAATAGGATCAAATCAGTCTGAGTACCCACTCTTCAAAAGTGTGGATATACGAGTCTTGTTTGTTTGTGTCCCAGACAATAATGCCACAATTAAGTTTCATCTGATCAAATCAGTTTGAGCTATTGTTTGTCATGTTATATGATTGAGATATTATTTATATTCAAAATATAAATTATGTTATTCACATCTAATGTGTTTATCTCAATATCATCTTTATCTAATAAAACACTTTAGTGTTCTAGAATATAAAGGTTCACCCGCAGCGGGTTAAACACTGATATAAAGATAATGTTTCTAGTCAAACTAGTTACATTATAACATTTCCTAATTTAAGTACACACCCGAAGGTAGTTCCTAAACTTAGGTACCTTCGGTTAAAACAGCGACTTTTCGTCCCTTTTCCCAATCGCAGATAAATCTCTATTGAGGTCAGTATCCTGTTCAAAACAGATTCTGAACATCAATAAATATATTTTATGTTTTACACTAAGTATATAAAATCTAATTTTAATACTAGTAGTGAACATAATGTTGACAAACATATTTGAAGTATGAGCCTTGTTCGTCTTCAATTCCTTCATGTCTGCTTTGTCCAAACGGCAGTCACGCTTCCGCAATCCCGTTTGCCACAATCAGGCAGACATTTTGGGATATGCCATTTATCTTCCCAGAAGATTATAATGATTTTCCCTTTGCCAGTTTCAACACTACAGAAGCCTTTGGCCAAGCCATGGCCTTCTATAATATCGAAGTAAGGTGCGCCTTACGCTACTTGTCTAATTGCAAACTTTGACTTTATCTCCTTGAGAATAGTCATTAACTCTCCAAGAGTTAACTATTCCAATATATAGTACTTCTTAAATCTTAGTATAGATTTATGAAGATCCTTCAATTTCATTATCATACTTTAAGGATCTAATCCTTAGTTCTGATTCAGAAATTAAGGAGTCTACTGCGACAAGCTAAATGGATTAAGCACTTAAGTTATCATCACATAAATCTTCCAAATATTATGCTCTACTATTTGCTTAACTCCTGGCTTAGGCCTAATATGTTATTTTATCAAATAAAGTAACTTATTAATTTCCAGGACCATCCTGAAATTATTCCCAATTTTGAAAATTAAACCATTTAAATATATTTTCCCTAGGATTATGTTTTAAATGTCAATCTTTCAATTTTATCTTGATTTTAATAGTCCAACTATTTAATCAAAGATTAAGGTACTATTTATTATAATGATTACAATAGTCCAACTATTTAATCAACTATAATTTAATAGATTAAAATCAATTATATTGATTATTATAATCCAATTATAAAATCAACTATAAATGAATAGTTTGAATATAGTCCAACTATTTATTAAAACAACAATTTAAATATTAGTCCAACTAGCATTTAATTTCTTTGACGAATGATATTTGAATGAGCGCGTATGGCAAGTAATTAAACGAATATTGCAAATTTAATTCTTGCCTCCCACTATTTTTCGGCGAGCCTCTAACCCTCTGCTAAGTACTCGGGAAACCGTGTTTCCTAGTGGGCTAAGATCCCCTTAAATATCACACAATCTTGACTTTGGACAACAAATTTTATGATAATTAACTAGGTAGATCTCTAAGATCGATTGGATCCAATCCAATTCCTAAATCCGGTAGGGGGACTCCAAGTCCGAAACATATATCTTATATATGCCAATACATCCAATGTATTACCTAACCTTTTTCCTCTGAATCAACTAAGCCTTGGCTTTGGCACAACTAACTTAGTGATCCCAGTTAACCGCGACCCATTGACCATGGAAAGCTTCGTAATCAATGTCGATGGACAAGAAGTGATCTTGACTTTGGCCAACAAACCGGAACTTGGACAAGCACTGATATGGAATAAAGCCTTCGTGATTCAAACACATCCTCGACAGAAAAAGGCCTTGACTTTGGCCAACAAACCAATGTCGTCTTAGATCTTCAGTAAGAATCACTCAATGGAAGGAAAGACGCTTAATATTTTACGAGGGTTTTTCGAGTGCAAATTGGCAACCAATTTATTTTCTTTGTTAATTTCTCATCATCATACACCCTTAAACATGCATTCTAAACACATAATAAAGCGCATATGAATAAATAATAATGATATGCGGATGAATACTTTACACATTGATCCTAGATCAAATCTCTCCCTTTATCTCTCCCGCTAGCACATGTATTACTTCTACCCGTTACACTACACTTCTAAAAAAACCTCATTTACATTGAGAGGAATAGGTGAGAAGAGAATACAAAGAATATGAGGTAAAAGGCTGGACACGCAGGTCCAATTAATAAATCGAATTTATTACAACAATCTCTAAAATTGTCCCACCCATCTAATATCCATCTGATATACATTATTCATGCATCGCAACCATGTATTCACACAAGCATGTTATCAATCAATCTAATCAAATTAATTAATCTGATAATTAGTGATCATCCAATGTTCAAACAACGATTTGATTTTGCTCGAGTCAAACTCGTTTTTGCGAATAAGTACTCAAAGTACGAATTCTCGAATTAAATTAAACTACATCATTAAATCCAATTTAATATGCATTCAATTCTAATTCGCTATTTAATTCCAAATTAAATACTACACTTTAATTACAAACCTTTACGACTTAAATTCCAAATTTAATCGTTACGGGTCTCAAAGCCCGATTAACGTCAAACGTTAATTTAATTAAAGTCCAATGGGCTTTTAATTAATTTCTTAAGGCGTGGACTTTTGGTCAACTCGGGTCAAACCGAATAACCAAAATCCAATCCGGGAGTTACCCCATAAGCCCATAAATCAATTTTGGCCCATTAGGCCCAATTAAACTTTAAAGGTCAATTAAGTCGCATTTAGGATTTATGGATGCGGGTTTGGGCCTAATTGGATCCAACCAATTTTGCCTAAACCCAACTTTGTACAACAAAGCCCAATAAGCCCAATTACAACATAAAAGCCCAAATCCAATTTTAAGGCCCAATTAATTAAATACAAAAAATCCAATTTCACATTTAATTAACCTAAAGTGTATATCATGATTAATCACCCAAATTAACATTTCTAAAACATCAATTTATATAATTAATCATGCTCATTTTCATCATTACATGTCCAACACATTTTGATTAAAATCAAACCCAAACATGCTTTATCATTCTCGGTAATGGAGGGGATTTTTGTGTCTGATTCGAATTCAATCCAATTAATTCCACAATCAACATTAAATCACATTCCTCAATCGTTTCAAGTCATCCAATGAACAACGAAACAAAAAATCACCAAGATACTTAGGGCTATAACTCTCGGCAATTAGGGTTTATTATGCCAAATTACAAATCCAATCCACTTGAATCAAAATCAACATTAAATAAACATTCCCTAATGATTTCCAACACATCTAATGAATCAAAAATCAAAATCACCAAAACATATAGGATCACCAACCATTCGGCCAACACATCCAATTTTGGGGGAAAATGTTCCAAATCAATTTTCTTGAAATTGATCAAATCAAACTTCAATTCAACATGTTATAAGCATACTCAAACATCCAATTAATTCAAATCATGCTCAAAAACATTTTGCCCAAATTTTAAGCCCTAAACTTTTTCATGCTCAAACCTTGCTCTAGATGCCATTGTTGGTTTCTATTAAGGTCCCAAGATCAATAATAAGCATTAATCAAGTGCGAATATTAATCGAAGAAGTTACGGAATACTCACATCGATTGGTTGAGCGACGCGGAGGCAACAAAATCTGAATTTTCTGCCCTTGGACTGGTTCTGTAGTTAGCAGATTTCTTCACTGTCTTTGGCTCGGTTTTGGTCCTTCATCAAGCTCCAGGCTTCGTCGAATGGTTCCCGGTTCATGGGTAGACTTCCCTCTCACCTTCGCATATCTCGTAAGTGTGCTAGCACTTGTGATTTTGTCACAAAATCCACTTTTGCTTCCCTCACTGCTAACGGTTTCAAAAACCAGAAAATAGAAAATTTAGCCCCTTTGGGCGTGAAGAGAAAGAGATGAGAGAAAGAGAGAGTTGTGTGATGTTGTTCCAAATTTGTGTATCTTATACACAAATGTGAATTTCAAATTCATTTGGAAAGAATTTGGCCTTTCAAAAGTCAAATAATTAAAGGCCACACCTACTTCCATCAACTCACATCAAGTTGTCAAGTCACATAACTCAAAGTGACAAGTGATTTGACGCTTGAAGTGATGCTAAATGAGACTAGCGATTTGATGCTTGATTTTACTTGCGTGCCGCACTCGAATTCGAAATGCGAATGCGCTCGCAAATAATCTCGGGCTCGGGTTCGCTAATTCCAAATTAACGAATTTTCCGTTGCATCGTAATTAAATGATTACGCCTAGCGAAATCACTATTCACGTCGCTAACGAATTAATTCTAAATTAATTCGTTCGCCCGAATTAAAATCTAATTTTTATTCCGCGTCGAAATCCAATCTCGTTTTATATATCGAATATATTAATTTCTCGATTAATTCCAAATTAACCGTTTTCTCTCTTTAATAGATATTTTATCCCAGATAAAATATCTCCGCAATTAATCCCAGATTAATTTAGAGTGCGAGTTATACGACCTCAGTCAATCTTGGGAAGCGACCCATGAGATCCCCGGATATGTTGGTAGTAAATTCGGTCGTCGGACTATCCGAACACGTAAGTACCAAGTACTACATTTTACCGATTTACAAGACAAGGTTGGCTTCTAGCAAAGCGCCATGCCTACCCAATTCTCCGGAAATATCCTTACAGGAATAAATGATCTATATCAGGCGTAGTATACGTAGTATTGCGTATTTCTTTCCAGTATCGGATGATCACGTGCTAGGCCTGTGGCTGGAATTGTATCTGCCCCGTACAAAGCACATGTCGGATGTCTGGTGACTAGTCTATATAATGGGATAAACCCGACCTTGTCATTTTATCCCGATAGCTACAGCATTTAAGAGAACCAGTCCCGTATCCTACGTGACCATCATCTCCATATGACTGGAGTGACACTTCCGTCTTGACATCAAACCCAACACACTAGGATTCTCAATATACCTAGCATTGGCGTACACAGAACCTGTTAAAGCCCTGGACGACCCCAACCAAGTATATTGATTGTCGCAAGTATTAGCGGTGCAAGTCTCAAGTTAAGACCAAATACACCTACCCTGATTTCGGACTTCCATAGACACATAGTCATACTACCAATGGAATTTCGAGGGGGTCTATCTAGAGCGAAGCTGTTTCCCGTACCATCGGTAAAACACAACCTCCTATTACACTTGCATGAGTATCCTATACCCAAATATATGAGAACTATGCCGTTGTGCCCTCACAAAGCGCACAAGTGTAATACTAGTCTTTTACGTATTTATCGATGTCCAATCTCGACAATGCTCTGACTAGGGATATTTAATGATTTAACCTTCACGGATTGATATTGTCTCATATCATTCTCCGTCCAGGAACAAATCATAGGGACCTCTCATCATTTATACATCTAGGTGATCTAATCACAAATGATAAGAGTGCAATCTCCTTTGTCATATAGTTAATTTGTACAATAACACAATGATCTGTACAAATAGTGACGCTATGGGTCATAATTGTCCAACATCTTGGATGAACGTTATTGCTTTATACAATTGATATCTTATTTTTCTTTTTATCTTTTGATTATATGAATCTAGAAACTGTATTTTATCAACTTGCATATAGGAATAGTCATGCTTCTTCTATGTGTGATTTGTGAAATCAGTTGCGACTGGTAGAAGTTGTTTTATGAGTTGATCTTCGGCTGCAATATTGCTTGAGGGTATATTGTCGACGTTAGATAGGTCGTAACAATAACTTTATATGCTGTTAACATAGAGAAGATAATTTATCAATTACTTTAGGACTTAATGTGTTGAGAATTGAATATCCTCCGATTGTTGGTTTCGGACATGAAACCTTCAATTGCGTAATAAAAAGAATCGATAACTGAATATAAGAACTTGATACAAGAGGGGTTCCTGACACTTTGTTATTTCTCTATATTAATAATTCCTGCATAATTTTCATAATATTTAGTTTTAATTGCCGATTCAATCTTTTATTTAATTAAGGTGATGTTAACGTTTTTGCTTAAGTAAATAGTTCCTTGTAAATAGTTCCTTGTAACCATCTCTCTGAGGAATCGACACCCCAACTATACTGCAATAACCACAAGTACTTTTTGGGTGTAATCAAAATTTTACGTCGTTGCCGGGGAGACGGTTTACAAGAAAAAGGAGCAGGTTTGCTTGGTCAACAACAAAAGTGGAAACTTCGTTCCATTCTTTACTTTTTTATTTTTATTTATTTTATTTCTTTATTGTATTTCAGTTTTAATTTTAGTTTAGATTTTTATTCTTAGTTTAGTATTTTATTCATGTTTCTCGCCTTACTTATTTTTAATTGCATGCTTAGACGTAGAGACCAGATTGGTAGATTTGTTAGGATTGAAGAGGAAAACTCAGACTCAGAAAGTCTGTTTGATAATCTTTTTGCCACACCGTCCACATATAGCACACACAACATGAGTCAGTACGAGAGACCACCCATGTGGTTTCTTGAGGAATACCTCCACCCCACTCGCATAGCTATACCATCATGCATAATGTTTCCCCCTAATGCACCACATATAGACTTTAAACCTGAGATGATACAATATCTCCCGACCTTCATGGTTTGGAGAAATAGAATCTCTATGTGCACATTAGAGAGTTTGAAGAGGTCGTAGCAACCTTCTGACCGGTGCTTACACACGCGTATAATGCAAGCGCACGTATCGTTCAAGTAGTATAAAAAGTATCGATCCCACGAGGACTTAATATCTAATCTATTAATTTTATGAGGTCAAATGATTACTAGTATCTAACAGATTGTTTGATTGATTTGAAAAGGTGATGATTCTAAATTTAAAAACAAGTAAATTAAATTGTTCGAAAGTAGGTTTAAGAAAATTCAATATTAAAAACTATCCAGGGTTGTGATTTCTTTGCAATATCATTTTAAAGATGAAGTGGTTATCTTATAGTTGGGTAAAATATTGATTTATTAACCTGGAACACTAAATTATGTAAAAGCCTCTTCCAATGGTCAACTGAAAATATCCAGTATAACCCAATTGAACCATATGTCTATGCCAACCAAATTACCTGGATTCATTAAGATTAAGTTCCAATTATGGCTACCCCCGCCCAACAGGTATATTCCTATCCTGTAAGGAAATCTATTAAAGGGTTATCTATCCTCAAGGAAGATCGTGGGCTATTGAGTCTAAGTTCTTAAACTTAAAATCCCTATGTCTAGTTCATTTTAAGTTTACCAGTTCAATTTTATTAATGGCCAGTTAATAAAAAGCATTAAGATTAAGACTCAATAAATAAACCTTTATATTACCCAAACTATAATTTAACCCCTTATAAACTGGTGATATTGGATTTCATCACAACCGAGATAACTGGATTAGTTACGACACATATTTACAAGTAGTAAAAAAATAAAAGACATAAAGTAAAATACTAAAAATAAATACTGAAAAGTAAATTGTTGAAACGTAAATAAAGTAAAAAGTAAAAAGTAAAAAAAATTAAAAATAAAAGTAAATTACTGAAAAGTAAATTGCTGAAAAGTAAATGTTGAAATTAAATAAAGTAAAAGTACAATAAAAGAAAATGCTGGGGTTAGATGATCAACTTTTATTACTACTATTTTAGATATCTCCCTTAATATAATATATTAACTTTGCGTGATAATTACCAACCAGCCATTATGCGGTATCCTGATTAAGTCAAATTAATAATTAATTACCAACCGACCAACCAGGCAGTATCCATACTTAGTCAGGTTAAAACCAATTTATAATTAATTTCCAACCGGCCAATATAGCGGTATCCTCATTAAGTCAAGTTTTAAATAGTTTATATTTTATATTTAAGGGAGATTAATCTAGATAGTAATAATAAAAGCTTTACCTTTTACCCCAGCAAGGGGGAGTTACCTCCTCATTGCTTGAAAAATAAAAACTGCAAAAGTAAAGAAAGAAAAGGTTTGTGCGTAAAAGTAAATTGCGGAAAGTAAAAACTGAAAAGTAAATAAAAGAAAGTGCGAAAGATGAAATTAATTACTGGAAGCTGTAAATAAACAAACAACATACAATATTCTTATTTATTCATTAGGAATTTTCAAAGAAGAAAGTATGAAAATTTACAAATGAAATGGCTTGGTATTTATAGACAAAATTTTGCCTCCATCAAATCATCCATCAAATTCTCCACCAAATCCATTATTAATTTCTCCACTAATTACTCCACCAAATCCATTATTAATTGCTCCACTAATTGCTTATCATGTTTAGTGGTGATTTGATAATTTTTATAATTTATTTATTAATTTATTTTTTGCTTTGAAAATGATTGAAAATGACTTTAATAATTACACACAACACATTGCTGGATGCTTCATCAGTTTCGGTCATGAAATCTTCAGAATTGAAATTATTTTTTCTTTTAAAGTTGTAGATCTTCGAGTCTTCTTTAATCTGCCACTTGAATCAGCTCAATCCGATATCGGAGTGAAAAGTTATGCCCAAAATACGACAGATGCGCAAAACTGAAATTTCCAAAACTGCACTTCGTTAAAACGCCATTTCAAGTTTCCAATATCCAAAATTAATATGTCAAGTCCAATTTTTACCCTTATTTTACCCACATTTTCGTCCTAAATGATTTCATTGAGTCCCAATATTATTTTATCTGCAAAATAAACTAAAACACATCAAAACGTTCATCAAACCCCGAGAAACTAAACAAAATATTAAGTAAAAGGGGCGGTAAATATTAATATATTTTCCGCTCATCACACCCCCAAACCTAACATTTTGCTAGTCCTCGAGCAAAACAAAAAAAAAATTAAACTAAGCCACTTTCGTAGGGACCACGGTTGCATTTAGTGTATGCAACAAGCCTTTAAACCCCTAGGTGTCCCTAGTGGACGAGTTGTAGTCTCGTGAGGGTTTATAGCAATGATACCCACAAACATTTTACAAAAGTAAAAAGGTAGTAAAACTAATGCACACAAAAGCAAAAAGACAAGAGAAAAGAGAATAATGAAAGTTAGTGACTAATGAGGTGAAACTTCTACTCCAAGTTACTAGTTGTTTTGTTTCTTTCTAAATTACCGAATAAGTAAATTCTCCGATTATATTTACCATTCTCCATATACACAGCCAACAAAGTATTAATCAATCTCATTTTTTCCCACAACAATCATAAGTGCAGTTGAGAAGAGAGTAATATTTGTGTCCTGAAGTTTTATCAGAATTCACACATTTTTATAGTAATGAAATAATTTTTCTGATTTTTTTTATTTATATACAATACTTTCCATCTATGTAATGAGCTTTGGGCCGGTGGCTCCCAAACCAGTTGGCTTTAGGGCACCAGGTGTTAAGACACCCCTACGGACTTAATTAGTCAGACTTCAGATATATATATTTTTGCAGCATCTTTGATCCATGTAGCAAGTTTTGGGCCAGTGACTCCCAAACCAATTGGTTTTAGGGCACTAGGTGTTAAAACACCCTTACAGACTTAATAACTCGGATCTCATAAGTTTTTTTTTTTTTTTTTTTACTCCATTGCTTTTGAGATGCTTCCTCCAATTAAACTAGAGCACTGAATATTACAAACTTTTCAATTTTAGCTCATGTCTGTATGTTACTATGTATGTTGATAATACCTGCTAACTGAGCATATGAAGATCCATTTTAATCAGTATTATAGAGAATTCACAAATTAAATAATTCAAAAGAAAATAAACAAAAATTAACTTGTTTCGAAATAGGTTTGAGATACGTCTCAGGAGTGGAAACTCCTTACTCAGCTATCTCTTACCAATTTCAACTTTTTAGTCAAAACAAAAACACAAAATATTTTGTAATTTTTTCAATTTTTCAATTTTTTTTTGTATTTTTCGAAAAATTTTGGACTAAAAAAATAAAAACAACACACAACTAAAAAAAAATATTAATCAACTAATTCCCTCCCCCAAACCTAAATGAGACATTGTCCCCAATGTCTTAAACGGTAGAAGAAGAGTTTAGAGGATAATACCTGGTTAGTTGAAATTATTCAGGAAATTAAAGGTTGAGATCCAGATTAATCCGACGCCTCTTACCACGATCGTCCTCAAACCAATTTATCTTTGAAAGGATAGGGTCAACTTGTGGTTCATAGGCTAAGAGTTGGTCTATTAGATCCGGAGCAGTTCTGGCAGTAAATAGGAGTTCTTTCAAAGGTTTTGACACGAACCCATTTCTTCGGGCATCATCAAGAAACACACAAAGAAAATCATAAAATCCATCAACGTTAAATAGCCCAATTGGTTTCTGGTGTAAGTTCAAGTTCGCCCAAGATAGCACTATAAAAATTTCCTCCAATGTGCCCAAGCCACCTGGCAAAGCAATAAAAGTATCTGCACGGTTAATCATTTCTACCAGTCGTTCAGACATACCTGGCACGATCAGTTCCTCTACGTTTGATGGTTCAATAAGATTTGCTTCTACCAAGGGTTTTGGGATGATTCCCAAAACATGACTGCCTCCCTCCTGTACAGACTTTGAAACGATCCCCATTAGTCCAAGATTGCCTCCGCAATATACTAAGAGTATATTTCTTGCAGCTAAGACTCGACCCAATTCTTGTGCTGCTTCTACGTATTGTGGTTTAGTACCAACACTACTACCGTAAAACACACTGATGTTTTCAACTCGTCTTCTTGAAGTGGCTTCAATGTTTTACTCTGGATGTCTTCAAAATTGCAATGATGAGTTGAATTTATAACACCTGAAAAGGGTGAGTAAAATAATAGCACTAGTACCTGCCAAATGAAAATTATTAGTTAAACAGTAAAATAAATCGTGATAGTAAAAAAGGTCTGGATCCTGTCGGATAAAGTACAACAAAACAAATTACAATTATTAGGAAAAGAAAAAGAGATATAATATTTACAAGAAAAGTAGCGGCTTGATTGACGTCTATGCGTCAGGGACAAGCTTCCCATCCAATTTTCTTATAAATTGGCAAACAGGGTCTTTTTGAGTCAGATTCCGAAGACTTAACTGTTGTCTTTCATTTTGAAATTGTGTATGTAATTTGCTAATGGCTATGTGTACATATCCACTGGGATGCGTCTCAAGAGTCGAAGATATATCATCTAAAGACTCCTTACTCAAGCCATCCCTAATGAATTTAATTTTGTCTTCGGGATTATCAGACACCATTCCTAAAGAACGATGAGTATTGTAATTCCAGCGTGCACATTTATAACAAACACCCATTTGCTTAGCTCTACGTTTCTTTGCATAGGTGCTTCTTCCAAAACCAGACAGATGTGAAATAAAAGAGTCAGAAGACTCACCTGCCAATCGGACCCATGCTTCAATAATCCAACGAATGTCAGTAGGAATACCTTTGATCATCAATAATCTCATCCGTTCCAAGCGAGCTTTGTATACTTTCATCAGAGATTTTTGAGGGAGAGAAGGAAATTGCTTGTGAAGATTTGCGAGAGCTTCTTCCATCTTGAAATGACTTAATCTGCAAAAACCTAAACACACAAAAATAAAACACACCAGATCACAATATATACACAAATTGCATGGGTTGCCTCCCTGCTAGCACTAAGTTAAAGTCGTCAGCCAGACTTGACTTCTCGAACATTAAGCTGGATCTGAAAGTGTGACACTTTCTTTTTGTCGCTCAAATGATTCTCCCCAGTAGTGCTTGACACGCTGACTGTTAACCTTGAATGTGTCGTTAGTATTGGGATCCAGTAACTCAACAACTCCATAAGGTAAAACTTGAGTGATCACAAATGGACCTGACCACCTAGATTTCAAATTTCTAGGGAAAAATTTCAACCTCGAGTTGTACAACAACACCTGCTGCCTTGGTTCCAACTGTCTGTGCACTATTTTTTGGTCATGCCATTTCTTTGTCTTTTCTTTGTATAATCTGGCATTCTCATAAGCCTGTAGACGAAACTCCTCCAATTCGTTGAGTTGATGAAGTCGTTTCACCCCTACAGCTTGTGAATCAAGATTCAACTTCTTCAGTGCCCAGTACGCCTTGTGTTCAAGCTCAACTGGCAAATGGCATGCTTTCCCAAACACCAATCGATAAGGGGACATACCAATGGGTGTCTTGTAAGCTGTCCGGTAGGCCCATAATGCGTCATCTAGTTTTGTTGACCAATCCCTCCTTGTTGATCCAACGGTTCTCTCTAAGATTCTTTTGATCTCTCTGTTTGAAACCTCAACCTGTCCATTTGACTGTGGATGGTAAGCAGTGGCAACTTTGTGAGTAACTCCGTATTTGTATAGGAGTGCATCGAAGTATCTTCTGCAGAAATGTGACCCACCATCGCTGATGATTGCACGAGGTGTTCTGAACCAAGTGAAAATGTTCTTTTTCAGGAATTTGATCACCACTTTTGAATCATTGGATGGCAATGCAATTGCTTCAACCTATTTGGAGACGTAGTCTACAGCAACCAGGATGTACAGGTTTCTGAATGATGGAACAAAGGGTCCCATGAATTCTATACCCCACACATCGAATATTTCCACTTCTAGAATGTTTTACAACGGTCCTTCTTTTCTCCTGGAAATATTTCCCATTCTCTGGCACCTGTCACATTGAAAAGAAAAAAGATAAGCATCTTTAAAAAGAGTGGGCCAGAACAAACCTGATTGAAGAAATTTTGCTGCAGTTTTGTTTCCTCCGCTGAAGTGTCCGCCATATGGTGATGAATGACAGTGCTGCAAAACACTGTTGACCTCCTCCTGTGCAACACATCGTCTCAATATTGATCAGCACACACCGTTTGAACAGGTACGGCTCATCCCAGACATAGTGCTTGACTCCTTTGAAGAACTTCTTCGTTGCTGAGTTGTCCATTCCAACGGCCATTTCTAACACAATGTAGTTGACATAGTCAGTATACCAAGGGACTTCCTGTTGTTTCATGGCAAACAGCTGTTCATCTGGAAAGTTTTCTTTGATTGACAGTTCTTTGCCAGCTGTTTCTCCATTCTCTCCTCCAGCAGCTCGATAGATGATCTGCCACCTGATTCTCTGTCCCTTTCCTATCTCGAATCACCACGTCAATTCTTGCAGAAGAAGTATCCAACGGATCAATCTGGGTTTGACATCTTCTCTTCGTGATCAGATATTGGCTTGATGAATGATATGTGTAGACCACTACTTTGGGACCCAGCAGATAGGAGCGGAATTTGTCAAAAGCGTACATAACTGCGAGCAACTCCTTTTTGGTGGTTGTGTAGTTGAGTTGAGCTCATTCAGAGTTCTGCTTGTTAGACAGTTATGACCCATAGCGTCACTATTTTGTAAATGATATTGTATTATTGTACAAAATTAACTATGTAGTAATGAAATTACCTTTTACCGTTTTGTAATTTATTTACTTTGATATATAAATGGTAAAAGTACCTATGATTAGTTCCGGATTGAGATGATATGAGACAGTATCAATCCATAAAGGTTTAATCATTAAATATCCCTAGTCGTAGTATTATCGAGATTGGACACCGATAATGCGGAATAGACTAGTACTGCACTTGTGCATGTTGTGAGGGCACAACAGCATAGTTCTCATATATTTAAGTATAGGATACTTATGCAAGTGCGGTAGGAGGTTGTGTTTTACCGATGGTACGGAAAACAGCTTCGCTATGGATAGACCCCGCGGAATCCCATTGGTAGTATGTCTGCGTGTCTATGAGAGTCCGCTTCAGGGTAGGTGCATATGGTCTTAACTTGAGACTTGCATCGCTAGTACTTACGACAATCGGTAGACTTTAGTTTTTGGTCGTCCAGAACTTTAACAGGTTCTGTGTACACCTCTTCTAGGTTTATCGAGAATCATAGTGTATTGGGTGTGATGTCAAGACGGAAGTATCACTTCAGACATATGGAGATGATGATCGCGCATGATACAGAACTAGTACTCTATAATGGTTGCAACCATCGGGATAATATGACAAGGTCAGGATTATCCGATTCAAAGAGACTAGTTGCTGCTTGATGTCCGATATATGTTTCGTACGGGGCAGACACATCTCCAGCCCCAGGCCTTACATGTGATCATCCGATACTGGATCAGTAAAAACACATACTGCACTGGTATACTACGCCTGTTATAGATCTTATATTCCAGTAAGAATATTTCTGGAGAATTGGGGTAGGCATGGCGTTTTGCTAGAGGCTAACCTTGTCTTGTAAATCGGAAAAAACGTAGTACTTGGTACGCACGTGTTCGGATAGTCCGACGACCGTATTTACTGCCAACATATCCAGGATCTCTTGGGTCACTTCCCGAAGATTCACCGATGACGTATGATTCGAACTTAATTAATCTGGGATTAATTACGGAGAGACTTTATCTTGGATAAAGTACTATTTGAAGAGAGAGAAAGATTAATTTGGAATTAATCGTTAAAATATAATATTTCGATATATTAAACGAAATTCGATTTCGACGAGGAATTAAAATTAGATTTTAATTCGGGCAAACGATTTAATTTGGAATTAATTCGTTAGCGACGTGAATAATAATTTTGCTAGGCACAATTATATAATTAAATTTGATTTAATTAACGTCGCGATGGAAGTTCGCTAATTCGGAATTATCGTACCCGAGCCCGGGAGTGTTTGCGGGCCACTCGCATTTAGAATCGAGTGGGGTCCACATGTCACATCAACCATCACATCAATTATCATTTTTTTAATTTATGATGATGGGTTTTGGTGGAAGAGTGAATTACACTCCAAGTTTGAGTGAATTACACTCCATGTTTGAGTGAATTACACTCCAAGTTAAAATGATAGACCTTTGACCTTATCATATACCATTTTTGGTATTTATTATATTTTATTTTTGAAATAAATATAAAAGGTTTTTGGTAAATCATAACTCACCAATTCATCTTCTATCCAAAAAGTGGCGTGAACCACTCTCCCTTTTTCCTCTCTAGTGACCGAAACTGTGAAGGTTTCATAGCTCTCCATTTTCGGAAGAATAAGTTCACACAAGGCTAGCACCTTCAAGGGATCATACAAAGGTGTTATGGGAAACTAATTCTTCAGCTTGGAAGGATCAAAGAAAGCTTGGAGCTTCCCCACTCACCTTGGCCGAAACCCTCACTGCACAAAGGAGAAGTTTTTATTTCATCAACGCATCCGCATTCCAATCTTTGTGAGTATGATTCTGCCATACTTCAATATTGTTCATTCATTTATATATATTTGTTTGCTCTTTTGATCTTGGATGACTTGAAACAACAATGGTATCATTGAGCCTAAAGAGCATGAAAATATATTAGGGTAAAATTTGGGGAAAATTGGATGAAGCATGATTTGATGAAATTTTCTTGATTAAATATGCTTAGATGTATTTTACTTAATGTTATACATCATCAATTTCATGGAAAATAAATTGGATTAATTTTTCAACCCAAAAGTGGCTTGGCCGAATCACATGCAAGCAATGGACTTGATGATATTAGATTTTAAGATCATTGGATGACTTGAAACAATATGGTATGACGATTTGTAATTTGATCGGATTGAAAAACGAAATCAGAACCATTTTATCACCATGGCCGAATGCTTAATGGAAGATTAGGGAATTGATTTTTTGATTAAATAATGTTGGACATGTATTTAAGATAAAAATATGATTGATGGATTAATTTGATATTTTGGAAATATTGATTTAAAGGATTAATAATGACATTACACTTAATTAATTAAGTTATAAAATTTGGAATGGTAAAATTTGATTAATTGGGCTTAATTTTGAATTGGGCCTAAAACTATTATATTTGGGCATAATGGGCTTGGTTGGGCCAAGTAGATTTGGGCAAATTGGATTGGATCCAAAATTGGGCCTAAATCACTCCATTAAGTCCAAATGTAATAAATGGGCTTTATGTTTAATTGGGCCTTATGGACTTGATATTGATTTTATGGCAAATGAGAGTGATTCCTTATTGGGCTTGGTAATTGGGTTTGACCCACATTGACCAAAGCCCAAGCCTAAAGAAAATCAATTGAAAGCCCATCGGACTTTAATTAAACGGACATTGGATGTTAGTTGGGCTTTGAGACTCAATAGGATTAGATTTGGAATCTAAGTCATAAAAGCACAATAAAAGTGTAAATATTTAATTTGGAATTAAATAAAAGAATTAGTATTGAATACGACTTAAATTGGATTTGACGAGTAGTTCGATATAATTCATGAATTCGTACTACAAGTATTATTCTCAAAACGAGTTGGACTCGCGCAAAAGCAACCATTGATTGAACATTGGATTGTCACCTAATTAAAGACTAATTAATTGGATTAGATTGGTTGTATATCATGCCATGAATGAATGAATGTGGATGTGATGAATGAATAGTGTATATCGGATGGATATTAGAAGGGAAGGGTAATTTTAGAAATTATTGTAAATTCAGAATTTATTAATTGGATCTGCGTGTCCAGCCTTTCTCTTATTATCTCTTTGTATTCTCTTCTCACCTAATTCCCCTCAATGTAAATGAGGTTTCTCTTATTGTATTATGTAATTGGGTAGAAGTAGAATAGTGCTAGCCGGGGAGAGGAAATGGTGTGTTTTTTCTAGGAACAAATTGTTATATATCCATCCGTATATCACTATTATTTTACTTTACGCGCTTTATGATGTTTTAGAAGCATGCTTAAGGGTGTATGATGATGAGACCTAACAACGATAAATTAATTGGTTGCCAATTACGCGAAAATCCCTCAAACAATATTAAGCGATTTTCCTTCCGTTGAGTGATTCTTTCTCAAGATCCGAAATTGGCATTGGTTTGTTGGCCAAAGTCAAGACCTTTGTCAATTGAGGATGTGTTTGAATCATGAGAGTTTTGTTCCATATCGGTGTCTTGTCCAAGTTGTGATTTGTTGGCCACAGTCAAGATCACTTCTTGTCCATCGACATTGATTATGAAACTTTCCATGTCAATCGGTCACGCTTAACTGGAATCATTAAGTTTGTTGTGCCAAAGCCAAGACTTAGTTGATTCAGAGGAAATGGTTAGGAAAATGTATTGGATACATTGACATATGTATTGGATATATATGTTTCGTACTTGGATGTCCACCTACCGGAACTAGGAATTGGATGGGATCCAATTGATCTTCGAGATCTACCTAGTTAAATATCATACAACTTGTTGGCCAAAGTCAAGGTTGTATGTTATTTAACGGGATCCTAGCCCACTAGGAAATTGGATTTCCCGAGTACTCGACAGAGGGTTAGAGACTTGTAGAAAATAGTGGGAGGCTAGTATTGAATTTGCAATTTCATTCAGATACTTAGCTTTACGCGCTTACAAAATTTATTTCGTCAATATTTTAACATTAGTTGGACTAATATAATGTTATTTTTTTTGTAACAGTTTGACTGTACCCATATATCGTTAACTAGATAGTTGGACTATCGTAGTTAAGATGGCAAACAAAGGAAATGTCCGAGACATAATCATGGGTGATAATGTATTTAAAGGCACGAACTTTACTGACTGGGAAATGAACCTGAGGATAGTTCTTGGGGCAGAGAGGCTGCTATACACCATACAGAGACCTCTCGGGCCGAGGCCCACTGAGCCACTTGAGCTGGAGTTATGGAGAACTCATAGCGATGATTGTGATACGACTCAGTCGATCATGCTTGCTTCCATGACTCAACACTTTCATCGCCAGAATAGGGACTTGGATCCTTATAATATGATGGCTAGACTAAAGGATCTTCACCGCACTAACAAGCGGATGGAGAGGTATGAGTTGGTGAAGAAACTCTTTCGCTCCCGTATGACTGATGGCGCTTCAGTTGAGGTCCACGGGACTCAAATGATAGCCGACATTGATGAGCTGGCCAAGATGGGAATAGTCTTGGAGGCTGAGCTGACTATAGACATGCTCTTACAGTCACTTCCCGATACTTGGAGCAGATTATCATCAACTACAAGTTGATGGATACGGACGATACTCTTGAGAGCTATTGTCCATTCTTACTTAGGAGTCTGAGAAAGAGCTTCTTAAAGGCAACAAGCGCGAGGCGCACTTGTTCGACCTCTTAGAAGCCAGGGCTGGGCCCAAGGCAAGTGGAGGGGTGAAAAAGAGGAAGCATAAGAACAAGGGCAAGGCCAAGAAGTCGATGGCTTCTGGGAAGCCGAAGGACAAGTCACAAGACATATGCCTTAAATGCGGCAAAAGAGGGCACTGGAAGCGTGACTGCCGCATGAACAAGGCGCTCAGAAAGGAGATCAAGGCGGGCAAGGCACCGACCTCTGGTATGTTTGTTATTGAAATAAACATGGCTACTTCTAGTTTTAAGAATTGGATTTTTGATTCTGGTTGTAGTTCTCATATATGTACTGATGTGCAGGATCTGCAGAACAGCAGGACACTGGCTTCAGGGGAGATTGATCTACGAGTTGGAAACGGAACTCCTGTTGCTGTTTTGGCCGTGGGCACTTTTGTATTAGAACTGCCCTCGGGGCATGTACTTAAACTAAATGACTGTTATTATGTACCTTGTTTGACTAGGAATTTATATCTGTATCTTTGATTACCCATATGGGAACACTTTTTGTATTTAGAAACACTGGGTGTTATTTATATAAAAATGATGCAGAAATATGCACTGCAGTTGCAAATAATGGTCTTTATATTTTGAATATAAATGAATCTCCTACATAAGTAACAAACAAAGGCTTAAAAAGAGTGATCCAAAGGATGAAACTTATATGTGGCATTGTCGTCTGGGACACACATTAACAAGACTCGCATATCCATACTTTCGAAGAGTGGGTACTTGGACGGATTTGATACAAATTCATATGACGTCTGCGAATCTTGCTTATTAGGCAAAATGCCTAAATCACCTTTTAGCGGTAAAGGTGAATGCGCCACTGAACTGTTAGCCCTCGTTCATAGTGACGTTTGTGGCCCATGTCTAGCCAGGCTAGAGGTGGATATCGATACTTCGTAACCTTTACCGATGATGCATCACGTTACAGTTATGTGTATCTAATGATGCACAAGTCGGAAACTTTTAAGAAATTCAAAGAGTTTCGACACGAAGTTGAAAAACAAACAGGCAAGAGTATTAAGACATTACGGTCTGACCGTGGTGGCGAATACTTAAGTAATGAGTTTCAAGATTACCTGAAAGAATATGGTATTCTTTCACAGTGGACTCCTCATGGAACACCACAATTAAATGGTGTGTCTAAACGGAGAAACCGTACCTTGTTGGACATGGTAAGGTCTATGATGAGTCACACTAAGCTGCCAATTTCCTTCTGGGGATATGCATTAAACAGTGCAGTTCTTATTTTGAATAAGGTTCCGTCAAAGTCTGTTGAACAGACTCCATATGAGATATGGACAGGAAAGAAACCGGTTTCTCATTCCTGAAGATTTGGGGTTGCTGGGCATACGTTAAACGTTTGGAAGGTACCAAACTTGAACCCAAATCAGATAAATGCCTATTCGTTGGATATCCTAGGGAAACCAAAGGATATTACTTCTTCACCCACAAGAGAACAAAGTATTTGTTGCTCTACATGCGGTTTTCCTTGAGAAGGAATTCCTAAATGCAGTGTTTAGTGGGAGGAAGTAGAACTCGATGAAAGTCGTAGTGATACTGTTCTTGGCAGTGAATTATCAACGGAACATGAACAGTCCATCCGGGATGAGACTGAACCACAATCTTCAAGTACACAAGGACCGCGTAGGTCGGAGAAGTCAGGGTAATACCTGAGAGGTATGGATTCCTGATCTCACCTCATGTAGATATTAATCTTATTGAGGATACTGAACCGGCTACGTATGAGGAAGTGATACAAGGTATCGAATCCGCTTTATGGCAAGAAGCCATGAAGGCCGAAATGGATTCCATGTATACCAACCAAGTTTGGACACTGGTCGATGCACCAGAAGGCGTAAAGCCTATTGGATGCAAATGGGTCTTCAAGAAGAAGACCGACATGGATGGCAACGTACAAACGTACAAAGCTAGGCTTGTAGCGAAGGGGTATCGTCAACGACTTGGAGTTGATTATGACGAAAACCTTTCACACCCGTTGCCATGATTAAATCCATTCGGATAATGCTTGCGATAGCTGCATATTACGATTACGAAATATGGCAGATGGACGTTAAACCGCTTTCCTTAACGGAAACCTTTCGGAGGATGTTTATATGCAACAGCCTGACGGTTTTATCGCACCTAGACTTGCAAACAAGGTTTGTAAGTTAAATCGGTCCATTTATGGACTGAAGCAAGCATCGGCGGTCATGGAACCAACGTTTTGATGAGATCATAAAAATATGAATTCATTCAAACGAGATGATCCTTGTGTATACAAGAAGGTTAGTGGGAGTGCACTGACTTTTATTGTCCTTTATGTCGACGATGTATTGCTTATCGGCAATGACATTCCCATGTTAACGTCGGTGAAAGCTTGGGTTTCATTGAAATTCTCCATGAAAGATCTGGGAGAAGCAGCTTTTATTCTAGGAATAAAGATCTACCGGGATAGATCAAGAAAGCTACTTGGACTCTCCCAGAGTACATATATTGATAAAGTGTTGAAGAGATTCAACATGGATCAGTCCAAGAGGGGACTGTTGCCAATATCACATGGCGTCTATCTATCTAGGGACATGTGTCCTAATCACAAGATGAGAGAGACAACATGAGTCGGACTCCGTTCGCCTCGGCAGTTGGATCGATCATGTATGCCATGATATGTACACGACCTGATGTGTCCCTGCTTTGAGCATGTGCAGTCGATATCATGCCGATCCAGGTAAAGATCACTGGATGGCGGTTAAGAGTATCCTTAAGTATCTTAAAAGAACTAAGGATGCTTTCTTAATCTATGGAGATGGAGAACTTGAGGTATCTGGTATACCGATGCAAGTTTCCAACCGACAGAGACGACTTTAAGTCGCAATCAGGGTACTATTTGTTTTTAATAACGGAGCAGTGAGCTGGAAATCTTCCAGCAAGATACTGTTGCCGATTCAACAACTGAAGCGGAATACATCGCAGCAGCTGAAGCAGCAAAAGAGGCGGTTTGGATCCGAAAATTCCTAATTGGATTAGGAGTAGTTCCGTTAGCAGCTGAGCCCGTTCCATTGTATTGTGACAATAGCGGGGCTATAGCACAGGCTAAGGAACCAAGTTGTTGGATAATATGACCCATAGCGTCACTATTTGCACAGATCATTGTGTTGTTGTAGCAAATTACTATGTAACAAGGAAATTGCACTCTCGTCATTTTGTGATTAGATCACATAGATATATAAATGAAGAGAGGTCCCTATGATTAGTTCCTGGATTGAGATGATATGAGACAGTATCAGTCCACGAAGGATATTCATTAATATCCCTAGCCGTAGTATTATCGAGACTGGACATCGATAATGCGGAATAGGCTAGTATTGCACTTGTGCGCGTTGTGAGGGCACAACGGCATAGTTCTCATATATATAAGTATTGGATACTTGTGCAAGTGCGATAGGAGGTCGTGTTTCACCGATGGTATGGGAAATAGCTTCGCTCTGGATAGACCATTCGGAATCCCATTGGTATTATGACTAGGTGTCTATGGGAGGCCGAAATCAAGGTAGGTGTGTATAGTCTTAACCTGAGACTTACATCGCTAATACTTACGACAATCGGTAAACTTTGGTTTTGGGGTGGGGGATCCTAACTGGTTCTGTGTTCACCTCTTCTGTTTATCAGAATCGTATGTATTGGATGTGATGTCAAGACGGAAGTGTCACTCCAGTCATAATGGAGATGATGTCACGCAGGATACGGTATTAGTGCTCTTAAGTGATGCGCATCCAATCGTGATATTATGACCAGGTCATGAATATCCGATTATAGAGACTAGTTACCAGACATCCGATATGTGTTTCGGACGAGGCAGACACTTATCCAGCCCCAGCCCTAAGCACTTGACTATCCGATACTGGGCCGATATGCACAATACATTAGTATACTACGCTTGATACAGATCTTAATATTCTTTGATGAATATGTCCGGAGAACTTGGGAGACTTGGTGCTTTGCTAGGAGTCGACCTTGTCTCGTAAATCGGTAGAACGTAGTACTTGGTACGTACGTGATTCGGATACTCCGACGACCGTATTTACTGCCAGATTATCCGGGGATCTCATGGGTCGCTTCCCGATAATCCACCGATGACGCACAACTCGCACTCTTGAATAATCTGGGATTATAATAGAAGAGAGAAAATTAATCTAGGATTAATAACGGAGATGTTTTATCCGGGATAAAATGTCGTCTAAAGAGAGAGAACGATTAATTCGGAATTAATCGATGTATTAATATATTCGATATATTAGACGAAATTAGATTTCGACGCGGAATTAAAATTAGATTTTAATTCGGGCAAACGAGTTAATTTAGAATTAATTCATTAGCGACGTAAATAATAATTTCGCCAGGCGCAATTATTTATTTAAATTCGATTGAATTAACGTCGCGACGTAAGCTCGGTATTTCGGAAATATCGAACCCGATGCGTGAGTGCACGTGGGCCCACTTTCATTTGGAAACGTGTGGGGCCCACATGACACATGTCATTCTAATGCATTGCATGTAGATAGTGTACAAAGCACTCAATGTTATTGCATGGAATTGAGTGTTTGACACTCTAAGCCATTGCATGATTTGTGTCATAGTTTATTATTAATTTAATGAATTATGGCATAAATATAAATTGATTTTTGGTAAATCATTAACAATTAACACAACTTCTTCTCTCTCAAAATGCTCTATTCCTCATCTCGCCCAAGGGCCAAAATGTTCACTGTTTTTTCATCACAAAACCGTGAGCTTTAGGGGAAGCAAGGTTGGATTTTCATGGTGAAATTCAAGTGCTAGCACACTACAAGTCTTGCGAAGGTGGTAGGGAGGTTCGACCATGAGACGGGATCCATCCGACGAAGCTTGGAGCTCCGTTTCTTCACTCAAATTTCTGTTTTGCAGGGCAGTGGACTGCATGCAGTGGCGTGAAAGGCAGTGCGTTTTTTGGCTTCAATCGTCTCCAAATCGACTCAACCGATCAATGTGAGTATTCCGCTACCTCCGTTGATGTGTTCACACATAATTTCATGTCTTGATTTGATCTTGGGACCTTAGAATAACCAACAATGGCATCAAGAGCTAATGTTGCAAGAATGAATTTGTAGGGCTTAAAATTTGGGTAAATGTTTGTTGAGCATGATTTGAATAAATTGATTGTTTGAGTATGCTTATAACATGTTTAAATTCATTTTGGTTGGACCAATTTGATGAAAATTGATTTGGAATAATTTTCCCCAAATATTGATGTTGGCCGAATGGTATTAGGTATTTTGGATTCTTGGAATTTTTGTGATTTTGATTCGTTGGATGAGTTAGAATCATTTAGTTATGTTAATTTGAATCGAATTGGATTGGATTTCGAATTGGACAAAACCCCAAATTCTTACCTTGGCCGAATGTGATATGCCCTTGAATGTCTTGGTATATTTGATTTTATGAACATTGGATGTGTATGAAATCATTCGGGAAGTTAATACGTTGTCGATTGTTTAATTAATCGGATTGAATTCAAATCGGACAAAATAACCTTCCTTGGCCGAGACTTAGAAGCATGTAATATGGGTTTGATTTTTCATTTGTATGTTGGACATGTAATAATGAATGAGTATGATTAATTGGACTAATTTGGTGCTTCGGAAATATTGATTTAGGTTTTAATCATTGTAATGCACTTTAGGTAATTAAATTGCGTAATTGGATTAGTGTAATTTAATTATTTAGGCTAAAATTGGATTTGGGCTTGAATTGTTGTATTTGGGGCTATTGGGCTTGATTTATCAAGTTTGGTTTAGGCCAAGTGGATTGGATCCAATTGGGCCCAAAACCTTAACCATAAAGCCCAATGCGACTAATGAACCTTTAAGTTTAATTGGGCCTAATGGGCCGAAATTGATTTCTAAGGCATTTTGGGTGATTCCACTATTGGGCTTTGGTTGCCGAAGCCCATCCCTAAAGAAATTAATTGAAGCCCATTAGACTTAAATTAAATTGACGTTGGACGTTAATCGGACTTTGAGTCCCGACGCGATTGAATTTGGAATTTAAATCGTAAAAGGTTTATTAAATAAAGTGCAATATTTAATTTGGAATTGAATAGTGAATTAGTATTAAATACATGTTAAATTGGATTTAATTATGTAGTTTAATTTAATTCATGAATTCGTACTTTGAGTACTTATTCGCAAAAACGAGTTTGACTCGATCAAAATCAAATCGTTGTTTGAACATTGGATGATCACTTAATTATCAGATTAATTAATTTGATTAGATTGATTGATAGCATGCTTATGTGTGTGAATACGTGGTTGTGTTGAATGAATAATGTATATCGGATGGATATTAGTCGGGTGGGCAATTTTAGAAATTGTTGTAATAAATTCGATTTATTAAATTGGACCTGCGTGTCCAGCCTTATCACCTTCTTTCTCTTTGTATTCTCTTCTCACCTATTCCCCTCTATGTATATGAGGTTTCTTTAGAAGTGTAGTGTAACGGGTAGAAGTAGTACAAGTGCTAGCTTGAGTGAGAAAGGGAGAGATTTGATCTAGGATCAATGTGTTAAGTATCCATCCGCATATCATTATTATTTTATTTCATACTCGCTTTATTATGTATTTAGAATGCATGTTTAAGGGTGTATGATGATGAGACCTTAACAAAGATAATTAATTGGTAGCCAATTTGCACGCGAAAATCCCTCAATCTATATTAAGCAAATATCCTTCCATTGAATGATTCTTGTTCAAGATCCGAAGTTGGCATTGGTTTGTTTTTGACCAAAGTCAAGACCTTTGTCAATCAAGGATGTACTTGAATCATGAGAGTTTGTTGCATATCGGTGTCTTGTCCAAATCGTGATTTTTATTGGCCAAAGTCAGATCACTTTTTGTCCAATGACATTGATTACGAAACTTTCCTCGTCAATGGGTCCCGCTTAACTGGAATCATTAGGTTTGTGTTTGGCCAAAGCCAAGGCCTAAATGATTCAGAGGATAGGGTTAGGAAAATGTAATGGATACATTGACATTATACATATGTTTCGGACTTGGATGTCCACCTAACCGGATCTAGGAATTGGATGAGATCCAATTGATCTGTGAGATCTACCTAGTTAAATAGCATACAGCTTTTTATTGGCCAAAGTCAGGGTTGTGTGTTATTTAATAGGATCCTAGCCCACTAGGAAACGCGGTTTCCCGAGTACTCCACAGAGGGTTAGAGGCTCGACGAAAAATAGTGGGAGGCAAGTATTGAATTTGCAACATTCGTTCGAATACTCGCTAAACACGCTCATTTTATTTTACTCGTCATATTAATCAAAAGTATTAGTCGGACTAATATTTTATGTTGTTTTAAAATATATATAGTTGGACTATATACAAACTCATTCAATATATAGTTGATTTTATAATTGGATTATAGTAATCAATATAATTGAATTAAATGATAGTTGATTTTATAATGGGATTATAGTAATCAATATTAAAATTATAGTTGATTAAATAATTTGGATTATTGTAATCATTATAATAAATAGTACCTTTAAAATTGATTAAATAGTTGGACTATTAAAATCAAGTAAGAATTGAAAAGTTGAATATTAAATATATAATCCTTGGATTAAATGTTTTAAATGATTTAATTTTCAATTGGGAATTAATAATAGGTTAATTTATTTGATAAAATAACTTATTATGACTAAGCCCATTATTAAGCAAATAGTAGAGCATAAACTTTGGAAGATTTATGTGATGATGACTTTAGTGCTTAATTAATATACTTATAATAAATCTATCTTTAGATTTAAAAGTATTAAAATTGCAATAATAATTCTTGGAGATTAATTGACTATTCTAGTGGAGAAAAGTCAAAGTTTGCAATTGGGCATGTAGCACAAGGTGCACATCGTTTCGATATTCCGAAACCCAAGGCTTGGCCAAAGGTTTGTGAAATATTGAAAAGGATAATTGACATATCCCAAAGTGACTACCATTTGGATATGGAAGACACGAAGGAATTAAAGAAAGGGCGAGGCTCTAACTTTAAAATATTTGTCAAAGTTATGTTCACAACTAGTATTAAAATTAGATTTTAAATACTTAGTGTGGTACATAAAATATATGTATTCAGAATCCGCTGTGAGCTGGATACTGGCTTCAAGCCGAGATTTCTCTGCGAATTGGAAACGGGACGAAAGTCGCTGTTTCGACCGTAGATACCTAAGTTTAGGAACTACCCTTGGGTATGTACTTAAATTAGGAAATGTTATAATGTAACTAGTTTATCTAGAGACATTATCTCTATATCAGTGTTTAATCCATTGCGGATAAAACCTTTATATTCTAGAACACTAAAGTGTTTCAATATATAAGATGATACTGAGATAAATACATTGGATGTAAATAACAGAATTTATATTTTGAATATAAATAAAATCTCAAACATATAAAATGACAAATAAATAGCTCAAATTGATTTGATCAATGGAGACTTATTTGTGGCATGTTGTCTGGGACACAATTAAACAAGACTCGTATATCCACACTTTTAGAGAGTGGGTACTAGGACTGATTTGACTATTCAAATAAGGTCTACGAATCTAGTTTATTAGGTTAAATACCTAAAATACTATTTACTTGGTAATAGTAAAAGGGCCACCGATCTGTTAGCCCTATTCATGGTGAAGTAGTGGGCCCATATCCAGCTAGGCTAGATGTTAACATGAATATTTCGTGACCTTAACGGATGCAGCATCACGTTGTGGTTATGTGTTTCTTTTGAAGAACACAAATCGGAAACTTTTAGAGTTTCGACACGAAGTAGACAAACAGATCGGCTATAGTATTATTCCGCCACGGTAAAACCGTAATGGAAAATACTTAAGCAGTAAGTTTCATACGTAAATGAAAGAGTACGGTATTCTTTCATATGAGGACTCCTCCCGAGACACGTCAGTTAGACGGTGTGTCCGAACCAAAAACCAAATTTTGTTGGACATGATAAGGTTTATCACGAGTCGCTCTGAGCTACTATTTCCTTCAACAGGATATGTATTAACAGTGCAAAACTTATTTGAATAAGGTTCCATATAAATCTGTTTGACAGATATCATATAGGATATGAACAGGAAGAAACGAGGTTTCTCATTCCTGATAATTTGGGTATGCCAGGCATAGCGTTTGGATGATACCAAACTAAGGACCCAAATTGGATAAGTGCCGATATAGGTTATCCTAAGGGAAACCTTAAATATAGTAATCTTTAAATCCCACATGAGAACAATATAATTGTTGCTCACCATGCGGTTTTCCTGAGAGGAATACCGATATGCAGTGGTCAATGGGAGGATAGTGATACTCGATAAAAAAAAAATCGGAGTAATACTGTTCTAGGCACGAAGTCCGTAATGGAACACAAATAGTTCATCTATGATGAACTATACCATTAATCTTCAAATACACAAGAACTTCGTAGATCGGATAGAGTCAGAAAACAACCTAGGGTATGGGTTTCTGATCTAACCTCAAAAGATGTCAATCTTATGGAGGTATAACCATCCGACTACGTTATGAGGAAGTGATACGAGGTATCGACTCCCTGTTATGGCAAAGTGCCATGAGTCCGAAATGGATTCCATGTATAACAACTATGTTTGGATACTAGTTGTTGTACCACAAGGCGTTGTGCCTATGGTACATTAAACGTCTTCAAGGAAGACATACATGGAAGGCAACATACCAACGTGCAAAGCTAAGCTTTTGACGGAAAGGTATCGTTATCAACATTATGTTAATAACGGTTCAACCTTTTACCTGTTGCCATGGTAAATCCATTTTGAAGATGCTTGTTGATAACTGTATATTTCATTTATGAAATATGTCAGTTACAAATCAAAATCGCTTTCCTGAAAAGGAAACCTTTTGGAGGATGTTTACAACATCCTGACGATTTTGTATAAAACCGACAAACAAGTTTGGGGTTATTCGATCCATGTTTGGATTGATGCAAGCATAGGTTCTTGGAACTGACGTTTTGAAATAATCATAATGATTTATGATTTGACTCAAAACGAAATAATTCTTGTGTATATAAGGAGGTTAGTGGGAGAGCGCACTGACAGTGAAATTCCCATAAAGCTATTGTCGAAAGCTTGGCTTTCATAGAAATTCTCCGTAGAATTCTGGGAGATAACAACCTTTATTCAAGGAATAAAGATCTACTGGGATAGATTTGGAGTTGTTAACACTCTCTAGGAAATTGTACATTTAAAATGTACTTATATTGGTGTCTCATATGCTTCGAGCATATGGAGTCACAATCGGGTCAATCCAAGTGACAGTCACGGATTGAAGTTAACAACATCTGTTAGTATCTCAGAGAACTAAAGATGCTATCTTAAACTATGGAGAAGGAGAACTTGAATGACTGGGATCACTGCTGCAAGTTTCCAAACATTTAAATACTGCGGTACTATAAAGTTTGAATAACGGGACAGTGAGCTGGAAATCTTCCAAGCAAGATAACTGTTGCCGAATAAACAACAAATGCGGATATTGCTGCAGCTGAGGCAGCAATAGAAGTCTTTTGGGTCGAAAGTAAATCTAATTAGATTAGATATAGTTCTGTTAGCAGCTGAGCTAGGCGTCAGCACAGGCTAAGGAATTAAAGGTCTCATCGACGATCCAGATATATACTTCTATATCATCTGATTCGTTCGGATCATACATCGTGGCGATGTGATGATCGTATAAATCGCGTCAAACGATAATCAACAAATCCGCTGACGAAAACCTTTCCTCAGCAATTTGAGCGAACCTTACATGGTTCGGGTGTAGGACACTCGAGTGACTGGCTATGTGCCAAGTGGGAGATTGTTGGATAATATGACCCATAGCGTCACTATTTGCACAGATCATTGTGTTGTTGTAGCAAATTAACTATGTGACAAGGAAATTGCACTCTCGTCATTTTGTGATTAGATCACCATAGATATATAAATGAAGAGAGGTCCCTATGATTAGTCCTGGATTGAGATGATATGAGACAGTATCAGTCCACGAAGGATTAATCATTAAATATCCCTAGCCGTAGTATTATCGAGACTGGACATCGATAATGCGGAATAGGCTAGTATTGCACTTGTGCGCGTTGTGAGGGCACAATGGCATAGTTCTCATATATATAAGTATTGGATACTTGTGCAAGTGCGATAGGAGGTCGTGTGTTCACCGATGGTACGGGAAACAGCTTCGCTCTGGATAGACCCTTCGGAATCCCATTGGTATTATGACTAGGTGTCTATGGGAGGCCGAAATCAAGGTAGGTGTGTATAGTCTTAACCTGAGACTTACATCGCTAATACTTACGACATCGGTAAACTTTGGTTTTGGTGGTGGGGGATCTTAACTGGTTCTGTGTTCACCTCTTCTGGGTTTATCAGGAATCGTAGTGTATTGGATGTGATGTCAAGACGGAAGTGTCACTCCAGTCATAATGGAGATGATGTCACGCAGGATACGATATTAGTGCTCTTAAGTGATGCCCATCCAATTGTGATATTATGACCAGGTCATGAATATCCGATTATAGAGACTAGTTACCAGACATCCGATATGTGTTTCGGACGGGGCAGACACTTATCCAGCCCCAGCCCTACACGTGACTATCCGATACTGGGCCGATATGCACAATACATTAGTATACTACGCTTGATACAGATCTTAATATTCTTTGATGAATATGTCCGGAGAACTTGGGAAGACTTGGTGCTTTGCTAGGAGTCGACCTTGTCTCGTAAATCGATAGAACGTAGTACTTGGTACGTACGTGATTCGGATACTCCGACGACCGTATTTACTGCCAGATTATCCGGGGATCTCATGGGTCGCTTCCCGATAATCCACCGATGACGCACAACTCGCACTCTTGAATAATCTGGGATTATAATAGAAGAGAGAGAAAATTAATCTAGGATTAATAACGGAGATGTTTTATCCGGATAAAATGTCGTCTAAAGAGAGAACGATTAATTCGGAATTAATCGATGTATTAATATATTCGATATATTAGACGAAATTAGATTTCGACGCGGAATTAAAATTAGATTTTAATTCGGGCAAACGAGTTAATTTAGAATTAATTCGTTAGCGACGTAAATAATAATTTCGCCAGGCGCAATTATTTATTTAAATTCATTGAATTAACGTCGCAACGTAAGCTCGGTATTTCGGAAATATCGAACCCGAACGCGTGAGTGCACGTGGGCCACTTTCATTTGGAAACGTGTGGGGCCCACATGGCACATGTCATTCTAATGCATTGCATGTAGATAGTGTACAAAGTACTCAATGTTATTGCATGGAAATTGAGTGTTTGAAACTCTAAGCCATTGCATGATTTGTGTCATAAGTTTATTATTAATTTAATAAATTATGGCATAAATATAAATTGATTTTTGGTAAATCATTTAAAATTAACACAACTTCTTCTCTCTCAAAAATCTCTCTTCTCTCACGCCAATGGGCCAAAATGTTCACTGTTTTTTCATCACAAAACCGTGAGCTTTAGGGGAAGCAAGAGGATTTTCATGGTGAAAATCAAGTGCTAGCACACTTACAAGTCCTGCGAAGGTGGTAGGGAGGTTCGACCATGAGACGGGATCCATCCGACGAAGCTAGGAGCTCCGTTTCTTCACTCAAATTTCTGTTTTGCAGGGCAGTGGACTGCATGCAGTGGGCGTGAAGGCAGTACGTTTTTGGCCTTCATTCGTCTCCAAATCGACTCAACCGATCAATGTGAGTATTCCGCTACCTCCGTTGATGTGTTCACACATAATTTCATTTCTTGATTTGATCTTGGGACCTTAGAATAAACCAACAAAGGTCTCATCAACGATCCAAACATTTCTTGTTCTTCGACGATTCCATCTGATTCGAGAGATCATTCATCGTGGCGATGTGAAGATCGAAAAAGATCGCATCAGAGGACAACATGCAGATCCGCTGACAAAAGCAATTCCTCGGGAAAAGTTTGAGCGACATGTACATAGTTTAGGTATTAGATGCTGAGTGACTGGCTAAGGTTAAGTGGGAGATTGTTAGACAGTTATGACCCATAGCGTCACTATTTTGTAAATGATATTGTATTATTGTACAAAATTAACTATGTAGTAATGAAATTGCCTTTTACCGTTTTGTAATTTATTTACTTTGATATATAAATGGTAAAAGTCGCTATGATTAGTTCCGGATTGAGATGATATGAGACAGTATCAATCCATAAAGGTTTAATCATTAAATATCCATAGTCGTATATTATCGAGATTGGACACCGATAATGCGGAATAGACTAGTACTGTACTTGTGCATGTTGTGAGGGCACAACGTCATAGTTCTCATATATTTAAGTATAGGATACTTATGCAAGTGCGGTAGGAGGTTGTGTTTTACCGATGGTACGGAAAACAGCTTCGCTCTGGATAGACCCCGCGGAATCCCATTGGTAGTATGTCTGCGTGTCTATGGGAGTCCGCTTCAGGGTAGGTGCATATGGTCTTAACTTGAGACTTGCATCGCTAGTACTTACGACAATCGGTAGACTTTAGTTTTTGGTCGTCCAGGACTTTAACAGGTTCTGTGTACACCTCTTCTAGGTTTATCGAGAATCGTAGTGTATTGGGTGTGATGTCAAGACGGAAGTATCACTTCAGACATATGGAGATGATGATCGCGCAGGATACAGAACTAGTACTCTATAATGGTTGCAACCATCGGGATAATATGACAAGGTCAGGATTATCCGATTCAAAGAGACTAGTTGCTTGATGTCCGATATATGTTTCGTACGGGGCAGACACATCTCCAGCCCCAGGCCTTACATGTGATCATCCGATACTGGATCAGTAAAACACAATACTGCGGTATACTACGCCTGTTATAGATCTTATATTCCAGTAAGAATATTTCTGGAGAATTGGGTAGGCATGGCGTTTTGCTAGAGGCTAACCTTGTCTTGTAAATCGGTAAAAACGTAGTACTTGGTACGCACGTGTTCGGATAGTCCGACGACCGTATTTACTGCCAACATATCCAGGGATCTCTTGGGTCGCTTCCCGTCGATTCACCGATGACGTATGATTCGAACTTAATTAATCTGAGATTAATTGGGGAGAGACTTTATCTTGGATAATGTACTATTTGAAGAGAGAGAAAGATTAATTTGGAATTAATCGTTAAAATAATATATTCGATATATTAAACGAAATTTGATTTCGACGAGGAATTAAAATTAGATTTTAATTCGGGCAAACAATTTAATTTGGAATTAATTCGTTAGCGACGTGAATAATAATTTTGCTAGGCACAATTATATAATTAAATTTGATTTAATTAACGTCGCGATGGAAGTTCGCTAATTCGGAATTATCGAACCCGAGCTCGGGAGTGTTTGCGGGCCCACTCGCATTTAGAATCGAGTGGGGTCCACATGTCACATCAACCATCACATCAATTGTCATTGTTTTAATTTATGATGATGGGTTTTGGTGGAAGAGTGAATTACACTCCAAGTTGGAGTGAATTACACTCCAAGTTTGAGTGAATTACACTCCAAGTTAAAATGATAGACCTTTGACCTTATCATATACCATTTTTGGTATTTGATTTATTATATTTTATTTTTGAAATAAATATAAAAGGTTTTTGGTAAATCATAACTCACCACTTCATCTTCTCTCCAAAAAGTGGCGTGAACCACTCTCCCTTTTTCCTCTCTATTGACCGAAACTGTGAAGGTTTCACAGCTCTCCATTTTCGGTTTTTTGTTGCAAAAACTAGAAGAAAAGTGTGTTGTTTTGGAAGCATAAGTTCACACAAGGCTAGCACCTTCAAGGGATCATACAAAGGTGTTATGGGAAACTAATTCTTGAGCTTGGAAGGATCAAAGAAAGCTTGGAGCTTCCCCACTCACCTTGGCCGAAACCCTCACTGCACAAATGAGAAGTTTTTATTTCATCAACACATCCGCATTCCAATCTTTGTGAGTATGATTCCGCCATACTTCAATATTGTTCATTCATTTATATATATTTGTTTGCTCTTTTGGTCTTGGGACATGGATTAGAATTTCCAACACTGCTGGAGTAGTAAATGGTGTGGAAAATCTTTGCTTTACGTTGTCCCAAAACTGCACCTACAGTAAAATCACTAGCATCGCACATCACTTAAAATGGAATGGTCCAGTCTGGTGCTACAATGATGGGGGCAGAAACCAGCTTATGTTTTAAGATCTCGAAACCTTCCTGGCATTCTTTGGTAAAGTTGAAAGGCACATCCTTTTCCAGAAGATTGCAAAAAGGTTTTGCAATTTTGGAAAAGTCTTTGATAAATCTCCTGTAAAAACCTGCATGTCCAATAAAACTTCGAATCCCCTTGACAGATGTTGGTGGAGGTAGTTTTTCAATTGTTTCAATCTTTGCTTTGTCTACCTCGATTCCCTTTTGTGAGATCCGGTGTCCAAGAACAATGCCTTCTTGTACCATGAAATGACATTTCTCCCAGTTGAGTACCAGGTTTGTATCTTCGCACCTTTGTAACACCTGTTCCAGATTTTGCAAGCAATGGTCAAAAGAATCTCCAAACACAGAAAAGTCATCCATGAATACCTCTATACTCTGCTCCAGCATGTCTGAGAATATGGCCATCATGCAACGCTGAAAGGTGGCGGGGCATTACATAATCCAAATGGCATCCTGCGGAAAGCAAAAGTACCATAGGGACATGTAAATGTGGTTTTCTCCTGATCTTCTGGGGTGATGGCAATCTGATTGTACCCTGAAGTCAAGAAAGCAATAGAATTCATGTCCCGCCAATCTGTCTAACATCTAGTCAATGAATGGTAGCGGAAAATGGTCATTTCTCGTGGCTTTATTCATCTTTCTGTAGTCCATGCATACTCTCCATCCAGTCACCATTCTTGTTGGAATCAGCTCGTTCTTTTCATTGGTAACCACAGTAATTCCTCCTTTCTTCGGCACACACTGCATAGGACTTACCCAACTGCTGTCTGAGATGGGGTAAATGATGCCAGCATCCAACCATTTGATGATTTCTTTCTTCATGACTTCCTTCATGATTGGATTGAGTCTCCGTTGATGTTCCACTGTGGGTTTGTACTCATCGTTCATTAGGATCTTGTGCATGCAAAATGATGGACTAATGCCTTGAATGTCTGCTATAGTCCAGCCAATGGCTTTCTTGTGCTCTCGTAATACTCTCAGTACCTTTTCTTCCTGCTCCAATGTTAGTGAAGAAGAAATAATAACAGATAATTCAGAAGAGTTTCCAAGAAATGCATACCTGAGATGGCTCGGAAGTAATTTCAGCTCCAACTATGGTGGTTCTTCAATCGAAGGCTTGATTCGATCTTTCTTTGGCAGTTCCAAGCTTTCAACTGGTGGTGTTTCTTTGAATCAGAATGGTTTGTCAAGGTAGTTGATACATTCCAGGATTTCAGCATCTAGCTCGCTGTCAGTCATGTTGGTGATGCAAGCTTCAAGTGTATATGTGGGATTTGGCTCAGTATTTTGAACGATACTATCAACAACATCAACTCTGAAACATTCTTCTTCCTTTTCATCGCTCGGGAATTTCATGGCTTTGAAAACATTAAAGGTCACTTCTTGGTCCTGCACTTTCATGGTCAGTTCTCATTTTTGCACATCAATCACAGTTTTACCTGTAGCTAAGAATGGTCTCCCAAGAATGATAGGTATTTCTTTGTCTTCTTCCATGTCAAGGATGATGAAATCTGTTGGGAGAATTAGTTTGTCGACTTTGACCAGCACATCTTCAACAACACCTCTTGGAAATGCGAGTGTTCGGTCAGCAAGTTGCAATGAAACTGAGGTAGGCATTGCTTCTCCAATCTGCAGTTTCCTGTAAATAGAGAAAGGCATCAAGTTAACACTGGCTCCTAAATCACATAAAGCCTTACCGATGTAATATTCCCCAATGGTGCATGGAACAGTGAAACTGCCAGGATCTTTCAACTTCGGCGGAAGTTTCCTCTGAATGATGGCGCTGTATTCTTCCGTTAATGCTACTGTTTCGTAGTCTCCCAATCTTCGTTTTCGTGAAAGAATGTCTTTCATGAATTTTACATAGCTGGGCATTTCTTCCAAGGCTTCTGCAAATGGAATGTTGATGTGAAGCTTTTTGAACACCTCTAGGAATCGAGCAAACTGCTTGTCCAGTTTGTTTTTCTGAAGACGTTGAGGAAAAAGTGGAGGTGGAATGATCTGTTCTTTTTCCTTTGCTTCTTCTTCCTCCATCTGTGGAACTACATCTTTTGGAACTTCCTCAATTGTTGCTTTGATTCCAACATCTTTATTGATCTCAGTACCGTTTTTTAAGGTAATAGCTTGACATTGCTCCTTCCCTCGGTTCCTTGGATTTGGTTCTGTGTTGCTGGGAAGATTACCTGGCGGTCTGTAACTCTGAGCGTTGGCCAGTTGTCCGATTTAATTCTCCAGTGCTTTGATGGAAGCTGATTGGCTATGAAACATAGCATCATACTTTTTTAACTGATTGAACACTTCTATTATTCTTGGTTCATTTATCTGTTCTTGGCCTTTGTTCTGTTGCTGGAATCCAGGTGGTGGATAGTTCTGCTGTTGGAATCCTGGTGGTGGATTGTTCTTTTGCCCTGAATTATTGCTCCATGAAAAATTAGGATGATTCCTCCACCCTGGGTTGTAGGTGTTGGAATATGGATTGTTCCCCTGTCTGTTGAAATTGTTGACATAATTTACCGTCTCTTCAAGTTGGTTTGGTTCTGGTGCTCCTCCATATGGTGAACTTGTGGATCCAGTGGTAAGAGTCTCCATGAATTTGCATATCTGATCCAACTTGGTGTTGACTGCTGTATTGGCTCCACCTTCATAAATTCCTGCAATTCTTTGGATCATACTCCTTTCTGTTGGCCACAAGGAATTATTGTTGGCCATTTCTTCGATTAGGTCCCAGCCTTGATCTTCTCCTTTTGCCATTAAAGCTCCTCCAGCAGCAGCATCAATTGTGGTCCTCATTATTCCAGAAAGTCCATTATAGAATGTTTGGACTTGAAGCCATTTTGGAATCTCATGGTGAGGACATTTCCGGAGCAAATCTTTGTACATTTCCCAAGCTTCGTAAGAGTTTCTGAGGCTTGTTGCACAAAGGATGTGATGTCATTCCTCAGTTTTCCAGTTCTGGCTGGTGGAAAGTACTTTGCAAGAAATTTGGTGGCTAAAGTATTCCAAGTTGTGATGGAACCTGCTGGTAGTGAATGTAGCCAAGCTTTAGCTCTGTCCTTCAAGGAGTATGGGAAAACACGCAGTCTCATTGCTTCTTCAGCTTCTCGGTTGTAATTGAAAGTGCCGCAAACTTCCAGGAAGTTGCTGATGTAGGCATTGGGATCTTCTGTTGCATTTCCTCCAAACTGCACTGATTGCTGAATCATCTGGATGCATGTTTTGATGTCACCTGCATTTTCTGGTAAGGGGGAAGTACAATACAGCAAATGAGTCTGTCAACCACCGGAATGGTTCTGTCTCGAATGGGAATTGGTGGTGCAACCTCCAAAGGTTCAGGTTCCATGTTGACTAAAGCTTTTTGGCCTTCTCGCCTTTCCCTTCTCAACTGTCTGATGGTTCTTTCAATTTCCGGGTCAAGCGGTCGGAGTTCAAAGCTTATGGTTCGTCTCATGTAGTTTCTGAAAACCTGAAACACAAGAAAACAACGACAATAAGTAAAAATAAATTAGATATAAGTAAAGGTATCTAACCCCTAAACTAATAGTAAAAGATAAATAAGTCCCCGGCAACGGCGCCAAAAACTTGACCGGTGCTTACACACGCGTATAACGCAAGCGCACGTATCATTCAAGTAGTATAAAAAGTATCGATCCCACGAGGACTTAATATATAATCTATTAATTTTATAAGGTCAAATGATTACTAGTATCTAACAGGTTGTTTGATTGATTTGAAAAGGTGATGATTGTAAATTTAAAAACAAGTAAATTAAATTGTTCGAAAGTATGTTTAAGAAAATTCAATATTAAAAACTATCAAGGGTTGTGATTTCTTTGCAATATCATTTTAAAGATTAAGTGGTTATCTTATAGTTGGGTAAAATATTGATTTATTAACCTGGAACATAAATTATGTAAAAGCCTCTTCCGATGGTCAACTACAAATATCCAGTATAACCCAATTGAACCATATGTCTATGCCAACCAAATTACCTGGATTCATTAAGATTAAGTTCCAATTATGGCTACCCCCGCCCGACAGGTATATTCCTATCCTGTAAGGAAATCTATTAAAGGGTTATCTATCCTCAAGGAAGATCGTGGGCTATTGAGTCTAAGGTCTTAAACTTAAAATCCCTATGTCTAGTTCATTTTAAGTTTACCAGTTCATTTTATTAATGGCCAGTTAATAAAAAACATTAAGATTAAGACTCAATAAATAAACTTTTATATTACCCAAACTATAATTTAACCCCTTATAAACCGGTGATATTGGATTTCATCACAACCCCAGATAACTGGCTTAGTTACGACAAATATTTACAAGTAGTAAAAAAAATAAAAGACATAAAGTAAAATACTAAAAATTAAATACTGAAAAGTAAATTGTTGAAAAGTAAATAAAGTAAAAGTAAAAGTAAAAAGTAAAAAAAAAAAATTAAAAATAAAAGTAAATTACTGAAAGTAAATTGCTGAAAAGTAAATAAAGTAAAATACTAAAAATTAAATACTAAAAAGTAAATTATTGAAACGTAAATAAAGTAAAAGTAAAAGTAAATAAAAAGTAAAAGTAAAAAGTAAAAAAATTAAAAATAAGTAAATTACTAAAAGTAAATGCTGAAAAGTAAATTGCTGAAATTAAATAAAATAAAAGTACAATAAAAGAAAATGCTGGGGTTAGATGATCAACTTTTATTACTACTATTTTAGATATCTCCCTTAATATAATATATTAACTTTGCGTGATAATTACCAACCAGCCATATAGGCGGTATCCTGATTAAGTCAAATAAATAATTAATTACCAACCGACCAACCAGGCGGTATCCATACTTAGTCAGGTTAAAACCAATTTATAATTAATTTCCAACCGCCAATATAACGGTATCCTCATTAAGTCAGGTTTTAAATAGTTTATATTTTATATTTAAGGGAGATTAATCTAGATAGCAATAATAAAAGCTTTACATTTTACCCCAGCAGGGGGAGTTACCTCCTCATTGCTTGAAAAATAAAAACTGCAAAAGTAAAGAAAGAAAAGGTTTGTGTGTAAAAGTAAATTGCGGAAAGTAAAAACTGAAAAGTAAAGAAAGAAAGTGCGAAAGCGGAAATTAATTACTGGAAGCTGTAAATAAACAAACAAAATACAATATTCTTATTTATTCATTAGGAATTTTCAAAGAAGAAAGTATGAAAATTTACAAATGAAATGGCTTGGTATTTTAGGCAAAATTTTGCCTCCATCAAATCATCCATCAAATTCTCCACCAAATCCATTAGTAATTTCTCCACTAATTACTCCAACAAATCTATTATTAATTGCTCCACTAATTTCTTATCATGTTTGGTGGTGATTTGATAATTTTTATAATTTATTTATTAATTATTTTTTGCTTTGAAAATGATTGAAAATGACTTTAATAATTACACACAACACACTGCTGGATGGTTCATCAATTTCGGTCATCACATCTTCAGAATTCGAAATTATTTTGTCTTTCAAAGTTGTAGATCTTCGAGGCTTCTTTAATCTGGCACTTGAATCAGTGCAATCCGATATCGGAGTGAAATGTTATGCCCAAAATACGACAGATGCGCAAAACTGGAATTTCCAAAACTGCACTTCGTTAAAACACCCTTTCAAGTTTCCAATCTCCAAAATTAATATGTCAAGTCCAATTTTTACCCTTATTTGACCCAAATTTTCGTCCTAATGATTTCCTTAAGTCCCAATATTATTTTATCTGCAAAATAAACTAAAACACATCAAAACGTTCATCAAACCCCGAGAAACTAAACAAAATATTAAGTAAAAGGGGTGGTAAATATTGATATATTTTCCGCTCATCACCTTCCATGACCGGTTTGGAACCACTGACACAATTAGACTTAAGTTCTTCCCTTTTGCTCTTAAGGATAGAGCTAAGAGCTGGTTGTATTCTCTCAGACCTCGATCAATAGGATCATGGGGTGAGATGACACACACATTTTTCAACAAATACTTCCCACCATAAGACTAATGCCTTGAAAAGAAAAATCTCCACCTTCTCCCAAAGAGACAGTGAAACTCTTTATCAAACATGGGAGAGGTTCAATGAGATGTTATTACCAAGTTGGCCTCACCACGGGTATGAGAGTTGGTGCCTAGTAAGCTATTTTTATGACAGTCTAGCCCCTAGGGAGCGCCAATTCGTGGAGACTATGTGTAATGGTGAGTTCATCCCAAAGGATCCTGATTAAGCATTAGAGTATTTGAATGACTTAGCTGAGAAATCTCACACTTGGACTGGACATAATGACATTGATAGTACTAATAGGGTACACCATGTTGGATTTCTAAGGTCAAACCAAGATCATTTCAAGCATGAAATAATGTGAATACGGAAAGAAGTATAGTGGAAATATACTCACAATGCTCAGTTGTAGGATGTGTAGAGTTCAAAATTTTTTTGCTCTCTTTGAAGTTTTTCCAAGCTCCTCCAAAGTTGTGTATCAAGCTCCAAGCTTTATCTTTTATTCCATGCTCAATGGGAAAAGTTTCCCTAACACCTTAGTATGATTCTTTGATGTGTGCTAGCACTTGAAAAAATTGCAACAATTTCTTCTTTGTTCTTGGTGAGTTCGGCCAAGCCAAATCCAAGAGAGGGAGAGTGGCGTGAATGAGAGAGAGAATAAGAAGAGTGAAAATTGTGTTGACTTGTTTTTGATTTCTAAAATCTAAAAACCATATACCAAAATCAAGTTTAGGTAAAAGTCTATCACCTTTCATAAGGTTGAGTCTTTGGTAAGTCACTAACAAATCATTACTAACTTCCATCACCAAAAAGTGATGAGAAGACAAGTGATGTGACTTGTGGGCCCCACTTGAATTCAAAATTCGATTGGGCCCGCAAACACATTCCGGGCTCGAGTTCGTTAATTCTGAATTAACGAAATTTTCCGTTGCGACTTAATTAAATCAAATTTAATTAAATAATTATGCATAGCAAAATTACTATTAAAATCGCTCGCGAATTAATTCTAAAGTAATTTATTCGCCCGAATTCAAATCCAATTTTAATTCCGTGTTGAAATCTAATTTCGTTAATATATCGAATATATTATTTTATCGATTAATTCCGAATTAATCGTTCTCTCTCTACTAATCGAATTTTATCCCAGATAAATTCTTACCGTAATTAATCCTAGATTAATTTTCTCTCATATAATTAATCCTAGATTAATTATGTTCGAGTCATACGTCATCGGTGAATCTTCGGGAAGCGACCCATGAGATCCCTGGATATGTTGGCAGTAAATCCGGTCGTCGGACTATCCGAACACGTGCGTACCTCGTACCATATTTTTACTGATTTACGAGATATGGTTGGCTTCTAGCAAAGCACCGTGCCTACCAAATTCTCCAGAAATATTCTTTAAGGAGTATATAATCTATAACAGGCGTAGTATACGTAGTATTGCGTATAGCGATCTAGTATCAGATGTCACATGCAAGGCCTGTGGCTGGAATAGTGTCTGCCCCGTACGAAGCATATATCAGATTACAAGCAACTAGTCTCTATAATCGGATAATCATGACCTTGTCATATTATCCTGATAGTTTAAACATAATAGAGAACCCGTTCTGTATCCCTGCGTGATCATCACCTCCATATGACTGAAGTGATACTTTCGTCTTGACATCACACCCAATACACTACGATTCTCAATAAACCCATAAGAGGCGTACACATAACCTGTTAAAGTCCCAGACGACCAAAACCAAAACGTATTGATTGTTGCAAGTACTAGCGATGAAAGTCTCGGGTTAAGACCAGATACACATATCCTGAAGCGGATTCCCATAGACACATAGTCATACTACCAATGAGATTCCGCGGGGTCTATCCAGAGCGAAGCTATTTCCGTACCATCGGTAAACACAACCTCTTTTCACACTTGTGGATTGATATTGTATCATATCTTATAATCCAGAACTAATCATAAGGACTTTTATCATTTATATATTTAAGTAATTTAATTACAAAATGATAAAATAGCAATTTCCATTGTCACACAGTTAATTTGTACAAAAACCAAAATGTCTTTTACAAATAGTGACACTATGGTCATAATTGTCCAACAATCTCCCACTTGGCCTATAGCCAGTCACTCAAGCATCTAACACATAAACTATGTACATGTCACTCAAACTTTTGTTGAGGAATAGCTTTCGTCAGCGGATATGCAATGTTGTCCTCTGATGCGACCTTCTCGATCTTCATATCGCCACGATGTATGATCTCACGAATCAGATGGAAACGTCGAAGAACATACTTGGATCGTTGATGAGACCGCGGTTCCTTAGCAAGTGTTATAGCCCCGTTATTGTCACAATACAATGGAACGGGCTCAGCTGCTAACGGAACTACTCCTAAGACGAAGTTGATTCTAATCAAATAATGTCTACGAATCTAGTTTATTTGGCAAAGTGCCTAAAACACCTTTTACTTGGTAAAAGAGTAAGTGTCATCGATCTGTTAGCCCTCGTTCATATTGACGTAAGTGGGCCCATGTCTAGCTAGGCTAAAGGTGGATATGAATACTTTGTAACCTTTACGGATGTGGCATCTCGTTTTGGTTATGTGTTTATTTTGAAACACGAATCGGAAACTTTTGAGTAATTCAAAGAGTTTCAACACGAAGTAGACAGACAGATCGGCTAAAGTATTAAACTGTCACGGTTAGACCATGGTGGAAAATACTTAAGCAATAAGTTTCTCGATTACATGAAAGAGTATAGTATTCTTTCACAGTGGACTCCTCCCGGAACACCTCAATTGAGCGGTGTGTCCGAACAGAGAAACCGAATTTTATTGGACATGATAAGGTTAATCATGAGTTGCTCTGAGCTACAATTTTCCTTCTAGGGATACGCATTAAACAGTGCAAGAGTTATTTTGAATAAGGTTCCATAAAAATCTGTTTGACAGACTTCATATTAGATATGAACAGGAAAGAATCCGGGTTTTCTCATTCCTGAAGATTTGGGAATGCTAGGCATATGTTTGGATGATACCAAACTAGAACCCAAATCGGATAAGTGCCTAATTTGTAGGTTATCCTAGGGTAACCAAAGTATAGTACTTATACAACTCACAAGAGAAAAATGTAATTGTTGTTCGCCATGCATTTTTCCTAAGAGGAATACCTATATGCAGTGGTAAAGTGGAGGAAAGTAAACCTCGATTAAAATAGGAGTAATACTTTTCCAGGCACCGAACCTTAATGGAACAAAAATAGTTCATCAAGGATGAAACTGTACCACAATCTTCGAATACACAAGAACTGCGTAAGTCGGAGAGAGTCAAAAACAACCTGAGAGGTATGGGTTTGTGATCTCACCTCATTAAGATGTCAATCTTATTGAGGAATACGAACTGACTACATATGAGGAAGTGATACAAGGTATCGACTCCCTATTATGGCAAAGTGCCATGATGTCCGAGATGGATTCCATTCATACCAACCAAGTTTAGAAACTGGTTGATATACCGGAAGGCATTGTGCCTATTAGTACTATATGAGTCTTCAAGGAAGACATACATGGATGGCAATATACCAACGTACTAAGCTAGGCTTGTAGCGAAAAGGTATCGTTATCAACATTGTGTCGATTACGACGAAACCTTTTACCTGTTGCCATGATTAAATCCATTTGGATAATGCTTGTTAAAGCTGCATGTTTCATTTATGAAATATGGCAGTCGGACGTCAAAATCGATTTCATTAAACGGAAACCTTTTGGAGGATGTTTACAACATCCTGACGGTTTTTTCGTACCAAGACGAGCAAACAAGGTTTGCAAGTTAATTCGATCCATTTATGGATTGAAGCTAGCATTGCGTTCTTGGAATTATCATTTTGATGTAATCATAACGGTATATGATTTAAATTCAATATGAAAATGATTCTTGTGTATATAAGGAGGTTAGTGGGAGCGCACTGACAATGATTGTCCTATATAATGATGATATATCATTTCTTGGAAATGACATTCCCATAATACAATCGGTGAAAGCTTGGCTTTCAAGAAAAATTCACCGTAGAATACTTGGGAGAGACAACATTTATTCTAGGAATAAGGATCTACTAGGATAGATCTAAAAGTTGTTGTGACTCTCCGAGTACTCGTACATTGAAATAAATATACGCGACCTGGTGTCTCATATGCTTTGAGCATATGGAGTCACAATCAGGCCAATCCAAGTGATAGTCACTGGATTGATTTTAAGAACATCCTTGAGTATCTTAGAAGAACTAATGATGCTTTCTTATACGATGGAGAATGAGAACTTGAAGTGACTGGGTTCAATGCTGCAAGTTTATAAACCGACAATAACGACTATAAGTCGTAATAAAGGTACTATATAGTTTGAATAACGGAACAGTGAGCTGGAGATCTTCCAAGCAAGATACTGTTGCCGAATAAACAACAAAAGTGGAATATTGATGCAGCTGAGGCAGCAATAGAAGAACTTTGGATCTTAATAATCCTAATTGGATTAGGAGTAGTTCTGTTAGCAGCTGAGCTAGGCTACATCACAGGCTAAAAAATTAATGGTCTCATCAACGATCCAAATATATACTTCAACTATTCATCTGATTCGTTCGGATCATACATCGTGACGATGTGATGATCGAATAAATCGCATCAGATGATAACATTGCAAATCCGCTGATGAAAGCATTTTCTTAGCAGAAGTTTGAGCGAACCGTACATAGTTCAAGTGTAGGACACTTGAGTGATTGGCTATAGGCCAAATGGAGATTGGTGGACAATTATGACCCATAGCATCACTATTTATACAGAACATGGTGTTGTTGTACAAATTAACTATGTGACAAAGGAAATTGCTCTTTTATCATTTGTATTTGGATTACCAAGATATATAAATGATAAAATTCCATATGATTAGTTCCGGATTGATAAGATATGAGACAGTATTAATCTACTAAGGTTTAATCATTAAAATATCCTTAGTCGTAGTATTATCGAGATTGGACATCGATAATGCTGAATAGACTAGTATTGCACTTGTGCGCATTGTGGGAGCATAACGACATAGTTCTCATATAATTAAGTATTGGATACTTATGCAAGTGTGATAGGAGGTTGTGTTTACCGATGGTACGGAAACAGCTTCGCTTTGGATAGACCCCTCGTAATTCCATTGGTAGTATGACTATGTGTTTATGGAAGTCCGAATCAGGGTAGGTGTATTTGGTATTAACCTGAGACTTGCACCACTAATACTTGCGACAATCAATATACTTTAGTGTTGGTCGTCCAGGGCTTTAACAGGTTCTGTGTACGCCTCTTCTGGGTATATTGAGAATCGTAGTGTATTGGGTGTGATGTCAAGATGGAAGTATCACTTCAGTCATATGGAGATGATGGTCATGTAGGATAAGGTCATGGTACTCTTATATGCTGCAGCTATCGGGATAATATGACTAGGTCATGTTTATCTTATTATAGAGACTAGTTACCAGAGATCTGATATGTGCTTCGTACAGGGCAGAGACAATTCCAGCCCCAGGCCTAGCACGTGACATCTGATACTGGATCGCAATACGCTATACTATGTATACTACGTTTGATATAGATTACATATTCCTTTAAGAATATTTCTGGAGAATTGGGTAGGCACGGTGCTTTGCTAGAAGCCAACCATGTCTTGTAAATCGGTAAAAATGTAGTACTAGGTACTTACATGTTAGGATAGTCCGACGACCAGATTTACTGCCAACATATCCAGGGATCTCATGGGTCGCTTCCCGAAGATTCACCGATGACGTGTGACTCAAACATAATTAATCTGGGATTAATTATAAAAGAGAGAAAATTAATCTAGGATTAATTGCGGAGATATTTTTTCTGGGATAAAATACTATTTAAAGAGAGAACGATTAATTTGGAATTAATCGATAAAATAATATATTGGATATATTAAACGAAATTAGATTTCGACACGAAATTAAAATTAGATTTTAATATGGGCGAACGAGTTAATTTAGAATTAATTCGTTAACGACGTGAATAGTAATTTTGTTTGGCATAATTATTTAATTAAATTTGATTTAATTACATCGCAACGAAAAATTTGTTAATTCGGAATTTGCGAGCCCGAGCCCGGGAGTGTTTGCGGGCCCACTCGCATTTTGAATCAAGTGGGGCCCACAAGCCACATCACGCGTCACATCACTAGTCAACTTTATCACTTTAATGTGATGGAAGTTGTTGGTAGGTGGTTGAGTGTGAAACACACTAGTGTGATGCCTTGAAAGACATTTTACCATTTTTATTATATTTTGGTATTTGACTTTCATTTTGTGTAATTAGATTACATAACACAAGACAACACACAAGTTCTTCTCTCCTCTCTCTCCCTAACACCACTTGGTGCCTTTTCTCTCAAATTTTCTCTCATGGCCGAGAACAACAAGAAGCAAAGGAAAGAATTTGTGGAAAATTTATTCCAAGTGCTAGCACACTAAAGAGGTCTTACGAAGGTGATAGGGAAAGCCATTAATAAGCATGGAATCCATTCTCAAAGCTTGGAGCTTGAAGACAACTCAAGGAGGACAACCAAGGGCTTGGCCGAATTCCATGGAGAAAAGAAAAAGTTTTGTGTTCATCGCATCGCAAATCCTATCAAAGTGAGTATTTTTGCAACTTTACTTTGTTGTATTCACACTTTTCATCGCTTAATATGATCTCGGTTTGACCTAAATAACCCAACATGGCAATCGTGACAATGCTTTACTAACTTCGCGTAGTCAGCTTCCATGGTCAACCAGTAGAAACCTTGCCATACTATCTTGCGGGACAAATTCAACCCATTCATGTGCGGTCCAAATACTCCGGCATATACTTCTTCCATTACCTTCTGAGCTTCTTATTTTCTCAAACAATTCAGCTAAATGTCGTTCGCTTGTCTCTTGTAGAGTTCTCCCTTTAGACTCACATATTGAGAGGCCAACTTCTGAATGGCTATCATGTCCTTTCTGTTTGCTTCTTCCGGGTGTTCCCCACATTTTAAGTATCGCTGAATATCATAGTATCAGGGCTTCCCATCATCGACCTCTACTTCCAAGATCCTATCTATCTCATAAATGGGTCTACTTGCCGTCGTCAACACCAAAGGTCTCATCACCAATTTCTACGGATTTTCCCAAGTTACGGCTAGTGTGGCTAACGCGTCTGCCATCTGGTTCTCTTCTCGCGGCAAGTGCTGGTATTTGCAATCGGGGAGGGCCTGTGCCAGACTCCTGAGGTGGATCAAGTAAGGTTTCAATCGTTCTTCATTTAATTCCCATTCCCCTTGCATCTGTCGGACTACCAACATCGAGTCTCCGTAAACTTTCACGTCCTTAACCTTCAAGGCTATCAATGCTGTCAGTCCAAAGGCGCATGCTTCATACTCAGCCATGTTTTTGGTTACTCCAAACGTCAATCTCTTGGCCATCGGTAAGGTTTCTACTTCAGGGGTTACTATCACGATTCAAATTTCGGCTCATTTGCAGTTCACTGCTCCGTCGAAATACATCTTCCATCCTTGGACTGTTATTGCTTGGATCTCCTCGTCTGGGAATTCAAACTTGTATTGATCTCCTTCTATCGGTTGTAACGCTAAGAACTCCGCCACTGCTCGACCTTTGATTACTTTAGAGGTGAGATACTCATCATCAAACTCTGTCAGTAATACCAACCATCTGCCTAACTTCCCTACTAGCGAGGGCACCGAATGCAGATATTTCAAGGGATTCTCCTTTGCTACCACTTGGATCTTGTACGATTGGAAGTAATGACGCAATGTTTTAGACACCCACACTACTGCCAAACATATCTTTTCTACTTCTTGATAGCGGGCTTCATACGAAAGCATATTCTTACTGAGGTAGTAGACTGCATGCTCTACTCCCATCTCATCTGCTTGTACCATCATCGCCCCAGCGCTTCGGGTTCAATGGCCAAATATAGTACCAAGGGTTTGCCCAGTCTTGGAGGTTTCAAGACAAGAGGTTTCACCAAATATTCCCTGATTTTGTCGAAAGCTTCTTGGCATTGCTCAGTCCATTTCACTGGCTGGTCTTTCCTCAGCAATTTGAAGATAGGTTCGCATACTGATGTCAACTTGGTGATGAACCGACTAATGTATTGAATTTACCCGAGGAATGCTCTGACTTCTTTCTATGTCTTCGGTGTTGGCATCTCAGTAATTGCATTGATCTTCTCAGGGTCTACTTCTATTCCTCTCATTCCCACCGTGTTGCCTAGCAACTTTCATGACGTTACTCCGAACACACACTTCTTGGGATTTAGTCGCAGGTTGTATTTATCGACTCGTTCAAGGAAATTCTCCAGTGCTTCTATGTGTCCGCTTCTTGTCTCCGACTTCAACATCATGTCATCCACATATACCTCAATTTCTTTATGCATCAAGTCGTGGAATAATGTGGTGGCCATCTGCTGGTTTCTATAGGAGGTTTATACAGAACTTTTCCTCGATATCTAGACCACTGTGTAACCTATTTGTTAAATAGATTTTTCCTTAGTGTGCTATAAGGAAAAATCTATTTAATTAGGGATGTGATTTAGGTTGATTTGATTTGATATCTTTAATTTGGGAAGGTGATTTGTCTTGATTTTAGCATGTGTTTAATGTGTGATTTTGTAATTTTGGAAGGAGGTGGGTGTGGGGTTAGAGGCTTTGGGCGTGTATTTGGTTTTTTTTGGTGGGCCTGGTGTGTGGTATGGTGATGTATAGGCTTGGTGTGTGACTTGCGGGGGTTTTGGGCTAATGATAAGTTTAAAATAGAGGTTTAACGAGCAAACCCGAAGCTAAAAAAAAATTAAATCTAACAAGGTGTAAATTTCGGACTCTTCCCTTCCGACGTCCGTTTCCCGTGACTTCCACAACTTAAAGAGGTAGTGTCTCCATGTGAGACTCATCATCGGGACTTATATGCAAAAATGTAGTGCCTACAGTCGCCCCCACTTTGATGGGACTTGTGCAGTGTGTGACAATGACAATCCTATCAAAGTTATGCAATGCATTTTTCACTTACCTGGCATCATCGAGACTTATATGCAAAAATGCAGTGCCTACAGTCGCCCCCACTTTGATGGGACTTGTGCAGTCTGTGACAATGACAATCCTATCAAAGTTATGCAATGCATCTTTCACTTACCTGGCTTGCCAGCTGCTGCTTGACTTGCCTGTTGCTTTGAATTGAGTTGATCTGGTTGTGCCATACCCGGCATGCTAAACCCCATACCCGAGGTGTCACGGTTGTGTCTCCATACCCGGAGTGCCATACCCGGCGTGCTAAACCCCATACCCGAGGTGTCGCGGTTGTGTCTCCATACCCGGAGTTCCATACCCGGAGTGCTAAACCCCATACCCGAGGTGTCGCGGTTGTGTCTCCATACCCGTAGTGCCATACCCGGCGTGCTAAACCCCATACCCGAGGTGTCGTAGTTGTGCCTCCATTCCCAGAGTGCCATACCCAGCGTGCTAAACCCCATACCCGAGGTGTCGCGGTTGTGTCTCCATACCCGGAGTGCCATACCCGGCATGCTAAACCCCATACCAGAGGTGTTGCGGTTGTGTCTCCTTACCCGGATTGCCATACCCGGCATTCAGATGATGTGTGGGCCTCAATCCTGGGACTCATCCCCAAAACCGATACTGATGTGGGCCTCGACCTTGGGACTCATCCCCAAAACTGATACTGATGATGCGGGCCTCAACCCTATGACTCATCCCTAAATATGATACTAATGCTGATGTGACAGTTCATTCTCGAACCGTGTTGTATGAGAAATGAAAGACTGGTCGCCCCCAGTATCGGTTCATCTTTTTATCATTTGCTACTTTCATTAGGTCAAGGTAGATCTCCTGATGTGATATTGCACATCAACATATTGTATTGCCTCTCACGAGATAATCCTGATAGCTAAACATATTTTCGTCCTCAACGGATGCTTCGTGTCGAAACCAGAGAACCTTCAAAGTACTTAATACACTCAAATCTGCTCGTCTGAATGAGTGATCTTAACTAGACTCCTAGTGTGTGTGTGCCAAGGCTATTTCGCAGCTTAATCCTTAAGTAAGCCAACTCGATGATTTTTCCTCAGAGAATTTGATCAGTGGGTCTAACCAACCTAGATGTCTTGATCATACTCTGTGATTACTTCCCCGTACTCAACATGATATGGTTTTCTTATTTTCTTCTTTTTTTTCTTTTTCTCTTTTTCTTTCTTTCTCTTTTTTTCCGACACACCTACCCTTTAAGGTAGCATTTCTCCTCACGGTGGTCCTAATACTCGCCTATGGGTAGCTTCACTCTTATCGGTTATAGGTGGTCTATTTTTTCCTTTTCTTTTCAGAGACTTCTTCTTTGTTTCCAACCATATCATATATCGTAGCATAAGTAAACCAGGATGGACATCTAGGAAAACTGTCATTCACTGCTCCGCCATTTCTTCAACTAGTCTTCTCGTCGACCACTCAGGCTTCTATTGGTAAAATCCTGTAATCAAGTGCTCGTGAGTCTAGCCGAGATCAATCC
>SKCR01038859.1:0-214719 GCA_019454045.1 Zanthoxylum bungeanum | reverse complement strand
AGATGTCTCATTTTCATGCAAAACTGAATCAATCCCTGCGGCAGAAGTTTCAACATTACCTAGAAGATCTTGGTTATTTTTTACCCACCCAACATTGTCAAGCCAAGCTAATAAATTCTCTGCAAGAGTAATAACGACCTGGACATACGAGGCATAGTCCAGAGGATCCACAAAGCCATTATCGCTCCCTGTTGCTAGACATATAATGTTTGCAAGAGCCCAACCAACGGGTGGAATCGCTTTTTGAGAACCGTGCCTTTCCAACTGATCCATCTCTGACAAGATCTTATCTCTCAGAATCTGTTATCACCTGTCATAGTTTGATAAGTCTCCACATGTTTTGAATTGAACAGAGGTATAGAAAGTTGCATCAAAGAGAAATTAGAAGATTTAGAAACTTGAGAAATTGCTACTAGAAGATATACACTAACATGCCCAAAATAAATGGAGCTACAGTAGGTGAAACATTAGTATTCATCAATTACTACATATAGCATGCTGATAAGATATCCATAAATAGCACATGAAACCATGAAACAATCTTTTATGAGAACTTTATTTAGTAAAGAGACCATTAAGAACTTTTATTTAAATATAATGACCCTTACCAGTAAAATCTGCAAGCATGGTGACAAAATAGACTTATGCTTCAGAGCAGGTATGAGAACAGCTGGGAGACGTTGAACAAGCGAAGGAATAGTTAGTAGATACAAACAGTATTGCTCAGCTGCACAACACACATCCACCTGACCAGTGCTATTAACATCAAAGTTTGTCAAATGAAATGGCCTTATCGCTAAAGTTACTGCACTCGCGGTAATCAAGAATCTGTCATCTGTCTGGACAGTACTGTTTATTTGAGATGAAAAAGTATTGTCCAACTTGTTAATGTATCTTCTAATAGATATGTAAAGGCCACTATTACAACTTCCCATAAACCAAACCAAATCCTTCACAGCCATATCTGCATCCCGAAGAGTATCATTACTTAAACTCTTCCACCCTTTCAGATCAGTTAATACAACAAGAAGACGCAGTGCAAGAGTGGTAAGAACAACAATACACTGACCCCCGGCAGGGGATTTATCACACTGTGCAAGAACAAACGAGCAGAGAGAAATCAGCTTCTTTGCTTGATAAGTCCAAGTTTTTCTCTCTTGAAGTTTATCTGTTGCCAGGGAGCAAAAATTCTTCCTAGAATCTGCGCATCAGACATATAATCAATAAAAAAGTTATTTACGAATGGGAATTTGAAATAATAAGACCATTTAAAAGAACAGGGGAGAAAAAATTATAAATATCACTGGACTAGCTAAAGTGGAAAACCCTAGGTGGATCCAGTTTTTCCACAGTACCAATATTTGTTTGCTCACTAGTTTCGAATGACATCACAAAGACAACCAAATAACGGAAAGATAAATATTGAAGTTTCAAGATAAAGACGTGTTCAGGGGTTAAGATTGGCATACCACTAGAATTTATGCTATCCAACAGAACTTTAAAGCACTTCTGCATGCAGTCCATATCTCTAGCTCGGATCTTTTGATGCTTGAATTGATAAACGGGTAATATAGAAAATAAAAGGTCTTAAATGACATTGGATATCCATGTTCCGGTTATTAAACTGGCATGAGCCGCATGACAATTCATCACATGTTCCCATTCTCCTTGAAGTTGTAAGGCCACTTTCTTCGTCACATAGTAGCTCCTCCAAACACTCTGAAAATGTCAAGAAACCATTTCATCTTCCCTTTGTATGCAAAAAGACTTTCCATTTTCTAACCGATTTTCTAATTCCTCAAACAGAAAAGTGAGGGACGTGAATATAATAACATTGTCACTTTATACAAAATATCTCTCTTGAAATTCCTTCCAAAAACTTTTATTATGAAACCCAGATCAATTTTATCGCAGATTCGAACTAGTAACTGCTGCAGTGAAGATAGCTAACTCCTTTTTAACAAAAAATAAATTCACTAATTGCTTCCTTCATTTTCTCACAAAAAATTTACCCTTTTCTTTTTTTTTATTTTTCAAATTTACACCTCACATAGTGAACTTAATCCAAGCTACATTGAATGCGGTCATTTACCTAACAGTAAGAAATTCAGCAATAATTCGATAATTATAAAGTCCAAATTAAGAGAAAAAATTAATCTAATTATAGGAAATGCAGGCACCTGAATAAAAATTGCAGAAGCTGTAGCTCGCCTTGCATAGTTACGTAGCTCTCTTTCATATAAGACCTTATCTAGAAGTGCTCCCTCGATATTTCCTTGACACTCGCTCCTCTTAACGATACCTAATCAATCAACACACAGAATATTCAAAAATAAATAATTTAAAGTTTCAACATACAAAATGCGATTGAAAATTATAATAAATTTTAAATCGGATGGAAGATAAGAGTACCTGATGCTTGTTAGAAGGATCCATCGGAGATCAAAAATTGAACATGATCAAAGCTTAGCTTTAGCTACGAATGAATGAGTTATTCCCCCTCACTTTTGTCAACGAGATAGCTAAGTTTCATCTCATTATGGTTTAGCTCGAATAAAACAAGCAGTGTACTTTACACTCCGGTCCTCGTTTTTTATCATAATATCCAAACTATTTGCATATTTTCGAAATGATCGAATAAACCCCTCTTAATAGGGTTTGTAATTTTTCTCGTCAGTCCCGACATAATACAACATAAGTGAAATTAGACATAATTTTAGTAGGATGATAGGAGATTCAACATAATACAACGATCTTTTACTGTGAATAATTATGAAAAAATTAAAGACATGAATATTTATGAAAAATTAGGGAGTCATAAAACATTTTCCCTACAAATAATAAAAATAAAATTATGAACATCAATTACACAATTTGAATAAAAATTTTATTTTATTTTATAATTTGTTGAACTATGCATTTAATAAATATAAATATCCGCACTAGAAAATAACTTGTAATAATAATAATAATTAATGTGTCCGGTAAAAGTAGGGATTGAAAAAATGTTGGGTACCTTCAATTTTATTGGGTCTGGTCTAGATGAAGTCCAATAGAATCATGGGCTTTGTGATTGAATTTCTCTACAAATTGGACCTACAGACATGTATCGTTTTGTTAGGATCTCTCGTTCCGGTCTATATTCAAGACTGAGTTAATTTGAATGCCAAATGATGTATGTTTTCTCCTCTAATTATATTTTTGCTTTATTAATTTTTCCGACAAACCCTATTCTATACAAGATTGTTGTCTTATGCATGGTCACAAGTGCATAGGTGTTGTTTTTTTTACAGGACCTGTCCAAACTAGACTGTCCTTCAGATGTATAGTGTACACTTTGCGTGATACATACTCTAATATCGCATTAGGAGTAATCACACTTATTATTATGCATGCTAAACCATGCTTGTATGCTAAGATAAGTGGATTGTCATTAAACTCCACTAATTTTGGATGGTTGTATGTGATATCATGTTCTTCAAGGTATTTACGTTGAAGTCGGAATACTTCTGATGCACTCTGATGGACTCTAGAGTGAGACTCCTTAGGCATAGGTCGGACTAGACTCAGTTTGGAGTTTCTCTACTCCGGAAAGATATGACTACGGTGTGACGTCACTTCAGAGTTTGGGCTAGGTTGTCTTCGGGGTCGGACTTTCAGAGGTAACCTCTCACTCCTCATGCTACTAATATAGTAGTACAATGACATGTGTCTCCTATCGTGGACCTTTGTCTATTTGTAACAGTTCCACTGAGGAGACGTGCTAAGGAAGTTTCAACTATATATCGACATGTGTCCCCGATGGCAGGGCTAATTCTGATTATCTACATTCACTCCCTTATAAGACCGTTTATTTGAAATAAATGGTGATTAGAATGAGGGCATATATCGCGACGCTACGTACGCCAGGCTTACATCTGTTTAAAATTAGACGTCTCATCGATCTGAAAGACTCGCACTAATGAAAAAACTTGAAAAGGCAATCACGTTTTACAACGATTTATTACCCAAAGAAGCTTATAAAGAATGTTTGAGGATTTCAAGCAACTCTTATTGTTTCTTTGTATTCGAGTTCTTTACAAATTTCCAAGTTTCAATTTCTCCATTTTCTTCTCAAATGATTAAAAAAAACTTCAAACTTTCTGCGAAAATGGTAGCACTAGTGATCGAGACCAAGCCCTTTGAGGGATACTTAACCAGTTGAACCTTCATGATGCAATGGTGGTGGAAAAGTAATGAGGATCTCTACAACCTCAGGACATTAGAGAAGACGAAATCATGTTGTTTGTGCAATATTTGACGTATCTCATTCACCCCCCCTTCTCGAATTTCTCTCGGTTATGAACGTTTCACCCCTACAAATGAATCCATTGATATTACCGGAGTTACAAGCTTTGGGATCCCTCAACATATTGTTGGCATATGGACATTTCTTATCCATATTTGACTTCTCTCCCTCTATTACCTAAAGTCTGAGGATCAAGGAGTTCCATATTTTCTAGGGTTCAAAAGGAAAGAGGTTTATCACTCTATTCCACAAGGCCTTCGTGCTCGAAATGGAGGATTACTGGTGCTTGGAGGAGGCTAAAGCACTAGTCTTATCAAATTTCTCACACCTTCAGCAAAGAAAGATATAGTTACTAACCCTTACTTATTCTACTTAAAAATTTATTTGATGCTAATATTAATTGATTTTTGTTTACATTTACAGCAAAAGGTGTTGTGAGGCTTGTCTCCTCACATATTAGGGTTACATACTATGAGAAGTATTTGTGGTCCTTCGAGAAAGACTCTTTGATCTGAAATACCTCTGCGGAAAGACCCTTCAGGAAGTTATAGGCATATGGTTGTGGTGAGGCACTTCGATTCTGAAGTGAAGTTGGAGGTGGCTTATTTATTGGGATTCTTCGATTTTGAAGTGAAGTTGGAGGTGGCTTATTTATTGGGATTCCCTAGCTGTCTTCAGAATCAACTGAAGACGTGAGTGGATGATTGGACGTGAATCAATTGAGGGATGGTCAAGAGATATTCAAGTGAAGGGACGATTCCTCCAAGGTTGATAGATTTGGGCCTATATGCATTTTATAGAGTGGTTCCACCCATCTGACCTTTACCATGAGGAAAGTTGTCTCGAGAAGCCACTGAACATCACCGAAGCATGAGGAAGAATGCTTTAGGACACTTGAAAGGTTCTCCAAGTACCAAGGTGGGGCCCTAGCCTCTCTAGAGTTTAAGAAGAAAAAGACTACTACTCTTGAGAGAAAAAAATGGTACGGTGAAAGTTCATAAACCTTCACATGCTCGTATAGAATTAGAGAAAGATAATGCAGAATGTAGTATTTGTGGGTGAATTTCACCAATATACGTGTGTACAAAAAGACTTATCTTTTTTAAGACTAACATAATTGTTTTCTTTTTTTAGTGGCTCGGGTAAAAAGGGCTAAGAACCCAGTCAGTCAGCTGTCAGGAGGGAGGAAATTGAGGAGTAAAATGATGAGTTATCTAAGTTAACACATTCCTTACCTGAGGTTGCAGTTCCTACCTTCTTTGCTTCGATTCAAAGCATCTCGGAGCTCGAAATAGATTCTCCTTACCAGGTCTCCTTCCAAGTGCTCCAGCAGAGGACATTCTTATGAGCACTCCGGTCCCTCATCGAATTGGTTTGATTCCTCAAGAGAGACCGTATCAATAGTCTAAGTATGTTCCTAGAACATAAGGTCGTACATCAGAGATTGAAACATCTCGGGCTGTTGATGGAGCTGCCAGAGACATTTCTGGGGATGTTGAGTCGGTCATTTAATCAATGTTCTATACCTTAGATATGTCTGCTTCTGTTATGGAGGTGAGACCTTCTGGAGCAGTTCTTATGTCGTAGGCAGCACTCCAATCTCTCGTTTATCAAAAGCCTCAGATGGACTTCTGACATTATAAAAGAGAATGACAAAGAGGAAATGTAATACCTCAGTCAGTCATGACATGTATGGTACATTAATTCATCATTCACAACATGATGATATGTATACAATCATGTATATATAGGTTTCATACTATAGAAATCCTGACTGGAGACTTAGGATAGATTTTCAACTTCAATACTTTCTTTTTAGCTTAACTGAATTACAGATAAATTTTGGTACTTTAGCTGTAACATTTTCCCCGTATGTCTAATTTTTGTGATCTTTATATGGTTAGAAAGCTTAGGTCGAGAACTACAATTTTTATGTTGAGTGTTCTCCCAAATTCAGGTCAGATGTCAAAAATATAGTTCTTTCTTGGGTAAACTATAATCTATGTTTTAAAATAAAACTTGTGATATGGCATTTTGTGAGCTACTCTTTTGTAAACAAAAATTAGCCCTTTTGCCTACAAATACCTTAGTATTCATTCATCTCTTTCATCAACAAAAAATGTAAATAGGAGCCCTCATTCACTTCATTTTTATTCTACAAAGTGTTTTCATTTCTCATGCAATTTGATGATTTTTAGCATATTTCCAAGCATGGTAAGCTTCTATTCCTCTTTACCCCTCTCATTTTTAGATTTGAGCATGATTATTAGCCCCTAATTCGCACATCCATGAACCATTTGTGCATTTATTTCTATGGAGTTGCTAGCATGCATAATAATACATTTCATGGTAAAATAAGCATGAATTAAACATGTTCTTGTTGATTGCCCAATTTTCTCCAAATAGGGGGGCTTCAACGTACTATATTTATGTTGGGGATGATTTTATGAATTTGTGTTGAGGAATGATGATGGTTCATGTGTTTGGAGATGTTTTAACATTGGTTGTATTGAAATGTGATGAAAAACTTCAAGTTGTAATTTTGTTTGTCTTGGCCGAATGCATATGTATGTGTTTGATGGGATGAGTTTTGTTTTTGATGATGGTATGTTATGATTCTTGTTTAGAAAGGTGTTATGGTTTGAGTTTTAATGAATTTGAGTTGGAAACATTTTAGGTTGCTAAATTGGTAGGTTGGCCGGCTATGTGAGGCTTGTAGGAATGCTTGAGTTTCTTTATTTTGGTTGTGGAACTGTGTTCATGAGTATGTTGTAGTAAGAATGTTTAGTAGGATGTTGATTATGTATGAAGCATATTAGTAAGGCTTGGCTGAATGGTGTGTTAGTGAGAGATTGATGTTTAGGCTTGTATTTTGTGTGGCATGATGATCAACAAGAGTTTAAGTTTGATAGAATTTTGATAAGCTTTTATATAGGTATGTAGTAGTCGATTGGATCATGTAATAATAGGTTTTAGTTGAGTCCAAATTGGGTATTCTGTTTGATTGATAGTTTTGGGCATTTCAAGTGACTAAAACGGTTATGTTGAAATGTCTCATCAGCATTGTCACGAGCATGTCATGACATGAATACAACATATCATGTCATAAACACATTATATATTATTGGTAATTTAGCCAAGTCCATCAGCTAGTCAATGTACCTTCGGATGTTAAATAAACATCATGAGTTATCGTGTCAGCTAGTTAGTGTTTCAGCTCCTCCATGATACTATACTGGTGTATATTTTCAGCTCACGTATAGGTTTTTATGAAATATAGTTTTTTTAGACGTGTTCACATGATTTAGATCATGACACATTTTCAGTACTAAATATAAGTTATTAGCAAGTAATATAGTTTTCAAATCATATGCATGTTTTACAAGTTTTATATCATGTTTCTAGATAGTTAGGCTCATTTCATATAGTTCAGGATTCCAGTTAGGATAATTAGATTCAGTCAAGCATGTCAGGCTCAGATGTTTATATTCAGTTCATGTACATCCAAAATCAAGTTCAGTTTAGAAAGTTCATGTCAGTTTCAGGTTCATATATTGTTGTTTATGTAGTCACTCACATAATTCACGATCCATGCACGAGACCAAGCCACCATGGGTTTGGGATGGTTTTGCCAGGGGTATGAGTAGTTTGGTTATAGCGTGAATCATTTTCATGTTACAGTCACACTTTCAGATTCAGTCTCCAAGTTTATGTATTCAGTACACCTGTCAGTCCACGTCAAACGTGACGACAGTTCATGTGCAGTCTTCAGTTCATATTAGGTAGTTAGGTTTAGCTCATGCCACTCAGTTCAGATAGTTTCAAATCTCAAATCATACAGGATCATATCACATTTGTATGACAGATTTCAGATCAAGTAGTTCATGACATTATCACGTATTGTGTAAATTAAGATTTCAAGCATTCCATGTTAGTTTCAAGTTAGGTTCACATTGCAGGTTATGTAATTTCAGTCACATAGGTTAAGTTTAGTTTAAGTATTCAGGTTCAGTTCGGGTAGTTCAGATCAGGATCATGTATGTTCAGGGTAGCCAGTTCTCATGTCATGCCATGTCCCTTTTCATATCATGCAGGTCAGGTTTTTAGTTCATGCAGTTTCAGAACAGATCATTCAGATTTAGGTCAGCATACAACATTTTGATCATGTATTTTCAGGACAATATATGCATTATCAGTTCAGGCAGCATGTCATTAGGTTACAGATTTTTTTTAAGGCCATGTAAGGATGCATGTCATGCAACTCATGTTAGTTTCTGGTAATGTTAGCCAGTAAGGTTCCATGAGTCATTTTTTAATCCATGTAGATCAAGTCAAGATCACTCAATTATAGGTCATGTACTCAAGCACGCCAGGTTAGCTTCAGAAAATATTAGCATACATGTCACGTAATTCATATCAACTTCAGGTCAAATTCAAGATAATAGTTCAGACTGTCATATACATCTTCAGTTCCCATGTCATGTTCAACTCCTAGTCAAGTTCAGTTTTCATGTCACGTCTCAGTATCCAGTCATGACAGATCTCCATGGTATGACTTCAGTTTCAGTTGTGACTTGATTCTCAATTTATTTATTATGCTTTGTAGTTTCAAATTTCAATTTTTTAATGCCTTAGTTTCACTTTTCTTTGGCCCTCTAGTATTCACTCAGCAGGTCTTAGTTCCCATGCCACGTTTAGTCAAGTTTAGTTTTCATGTCACGTCTCAGTATCCAGTCATGACAGATCTCCATGTTATATTTCAGTTTCAGTTGTGACTTGATTCTTAATTTATTCATTAGGCTTTGCAGTTTTAAATTTCAATTTTTTAATGCCTTATTCACTCATCAAGTATTTCAATAGACCTGACCCACCCTAATCTCTAGGTGTTTTGCGGATTACAGAATTATGCATACGACAGACAAGTTTTGGAGGAGATGAGACCCAACGACAATCATTACACACCTCGATCGTTAGAGTCGGGCCTAGCTGTATAGATATTAATTTGTATACATATAAGATATGCACGAAAGTTTGCATTTATGGTATAGAATTCTCTCTGAGATTTTGTGAAGAGTTTCGGCTCTTGTGTGTTTTATTTTTCAAGCTTTGTTGTAATTTCTTTTTTTTTTTTTCCAGTAATATAATTATGTGTGATTTTATTCAAAACATGAATAGCTAATTTCATCCTGTTAGGGTTAATGATGAAACTCTTATATAAAAATTTGGATTAATCTTATTTATATTATAATATATGAATTGTATTATGAAGACTAATATTTAATTTAAATTTGGATTAATTATTAATAAACTTTTTTACCGCCTATATGGTTGGTTTTATATATTTGGCATAATTAAGTACCTAACTGGATTTGTTATAGTCAGATATTATCACCTTCTTTATGTCTGGTTTTATATGTTTTGACATAATTAATTCATGAAATAAATTAACTGGGTAATAATAACAATTTATATATTATAACAAATAAGATTTCTCTAAATGTGAAATATTAAAAGTGGATCCCCTAGCCCCGTATTTTAATTTATTGTTGTAAGTCCATTTAAAATTGTCCATCACTTCAAACAATTCAGTCTTTTTTTTACCGGGGAATATAATTTAGTAGATAAAATAAAAATTTAACAGACTTGTATTTTATTTTTTTTTCTTATTATTTTTATTTTTTTGTATTTTCTTTCTTTTTTCTATTTTCTGCATCTCATTTTTTTCTTCTTTACATCTGTGTAGATTCCACAATGTACTGATTGATCCTAACTTGTTTGAATCTAGATGTCCTACATTTAGAAAAACCATTTACAAAATTCTTAAAGACTACAGAGAAGAAAAAATGAATTGAAATGGGGTTTGCATATTGCCAATGAATTTGCTGAACTATCTCTATCTAGAGATTATTTAATAATTTTTGCTGAAAATCGAATTCGAGAAATTGAGACAGCTGAATGAGAAACTCAATTGAGATCTGAATTAACAAGAATTAGAGAACGTTTTTAGGATCTAATCATGTAACATCCCATTAGAGGCAGGATGCTACCGGCAGGAGAGAGGATTGACCCATCTCCATAATCCTCAAAATCTACTGAAAATTCATTATGATATATCCTAAAACTGGACAACTTGAATCACAGTCCAGCACCAAAACGAATCTAAAAAGAACATCATATATCAAAATGGACATCAGGTCCACACCAACACATCAAAATCACCATCTAAGGGCTCTATGCCCATATCATCTATCAACACTCAAGGGCTTAGTTCCTACAACATGATAAGCAATCAAAACATTTACTTAATATATATATATATATATATATATATATATATACACACACACACACACATACACATACCACGTGCTTAGCACGATAAAATAAAACAATTACCAAAATATCCTAAACTTTTCAAATTTCTATAACTTCTCCCAAGACACTTACGAAGGTGACTGCCACTTAGGTGATCCGCGTCTCGAGCATGACTTCCAAAGTTATTGTGGTTGACCAATCTAAAAGCCAACCTGCAAAACATGCAAACTGGTTTGATGTGAGTTATAAAAACTCAGTAAGTAACCATGTAAGCATTACAACAAAACTTACAAATTAATCACTAGAAATGTTTTCAGAGTTTTCAAGTTATTATGAGTCTCAGAATTATCAATATTCTATTATCCTTTATACTTTGCCCGTATCAAATTTTCATATTTACATATTGTCAATGTAGTGGCTAGAGATTCAAAGCACATGAAACATGGATTCGAAATCACAAAATACGTAACATAACATCGAAACCATTTCAATATTGAAACATGAAGTCACATATTAATACTTATCACAGTAAATATCTTTGAAATATCATCAAATCGGTAAATCTATCAAATTTTCTTATGTTCAATTACAAACTATCTGTGATACCCAAACTTCTTTCTTCAATATCAAAATAATTTTTCTTTAACCTTCTTTAATCCACGATAACCTTACAATAGCTTAACACCTGGTTTTCATTTATCTTCAAATATACCATAGCACATTTCTTCATATACATGCAAATACAATTTCAGAATCCTTACACATATACTTACATATCAATACAACTTAGCAAACACATTTTATAATGTCTGATATTCGCATCAGTTTCAAATCACCCATTCATTTCATATACGCATTCACAATCCATACATATCACGAGTTCTATCATACATATACATATAGTCAGACATATTTACCAACCACGAAGCACACATAACAATTGGTACATCCAAGATCACATCATCCAAAAATATACATATATGGCTGACTTACATACACAATACTCGCACGGGACTCATTACCTATTTTAGAATAAGTATGAGATAAATTCCGTCAGAATAGATTCCTAACTAGCTCGACTACTATACCACGAAAACATTAAAATCATTTTCTAGCATCGAGACAGAAACATAATATCAAGCACCCCGACGGAAACATATCGATAAATCTAAAAAAATGAAAACGTGAATCAAACGTTGAGGCGGAAATATTTTCTTTATTCTTTATAATCAAAATCAAAACCTCTAAAAACTTTCTTTCTTTCTTTTTTTTCATTTCCTTTATCTTTTCAAAATAATTTTATGCCAAAAATCAAATACTAAGTTTTCAAAATATGAGTCAAAATATACATTCACATTTTATACTATTACCATCATAAAATTACTCGTACCTCAAACACCCAAAATTCACACTACTTACTTATAAATATACCTATATAAACGACATACTTTTAACTTAATATACATATACACATACATATATATTCATAACATACAAACATCTACCGACAATCCGAATCATCTATATCAATCAAGGTCATAGCACATCATACCTTATACCATAAATCAATTAGCAAACATAAGACCTATATAGTCTATACGTAGCAGAAAACATACTCAGATGATCAAATACCTTGTAGCTGCAGTCACTGACACCTAAACCTTTGCTCTGATACCACAACTGTAACACCCCGCCTAATGCACGATGCTACCGGCAGGAGATAGGATTGACCCATTTCCATAAGCCTCAAAATCTACCGAAAATTTGCCATGATGTATCCTAAAATTGGACAACCTGAATCTCAGTCCAGCACTAAAACGAACCTAAAAAGAACATCATATATCAAAATGGACCTCAGGGCCACACCAACATATCAAAATCACCACCTAATGGCTCTGTGCCCATATCATCTATCAACACTCAAGGGATAATGCCCATAACATCATAAGCAATCAAAATATTTACTTAAAATATATATACAAACCACGTGCTCAGCATGACAAAATAAAACAATAACCAAAATATACTAAACTTTTCAAAATTCTATAACTTCTCCCATGACACTTGTGAAGGTGACTGCCGCTTGTGTGATCCGCGTCTCCAGCATGACTTCCATAGTTGTCGTGGTTGACCAATCTGGAAGCCAACCTGTAAAACTAGAAAACTGGTTTAGTGAGTTATAAAAACTCAGTAAGTAACCATGCAAGAATTACAAACAAAACATACAAATTAATCACATTAGAAATTTTTTCAGAGTTTTCAAGTTATAATAAGTCTTAGGATTATCAACATTCTATTATCCTTTATACTTTATCCATATCAAATTTTCATATTTACATATTGTCAATGTATTAGCTAAAGATTCAAAGCACACGAAACATTGATTCCAAATCACAAAGTACATCATATAACATCGAAACCATTTCAATGTTCAAACATGAAATCAGATATTAATACTTATCACAGTAAATATCTTTGATATATCATCAAATCGGTAAATCTAACAAACTTTCTTCAGTTCAGTTACAAACTATCTCTAATACCAAAACCTCTTTCTTCAATATCAAAACAATCTTTCTTTAATCTTCTTTGATCCCCGATAACTTTACAATAGCTAACACTTGGGTTTCATATACCTTCACACATATCATAGCATACTTCTTTATACACATGCAAATACAATTTCAGAATCCTTACACATATACATACATATCAATACAACTTAGCAAACACGTTTTATAATGTCTGATATTCGCATCAGTTTCAAATAACCCATTCATTTCACATACGCATACATAATCCATACATATCACGAGTTCTGTCATACATACATATAGTCAGACAAATTTACCAACCACGAAGCACACATAACAATCGGTATATCCAATATCACATCATCTAACAATACACATATATGGCTGACTTACACACACAATACTCGTACAAGACTCATTATTAGAATATGTATGAGATAAATTCTGTTCGAACGGATTCCTAACCAGCTCGAATACTATACCATGAGAACATTGATCAATTAAACATACAAACATGCATATATATATATATCACGACACACCAAACTCATCGCACGACTTCTCATACATAAGCACATCCATAACAAACATTCCAAAATATGATTCAAATACTCGCATACATACATATGTTTCAAACATATGTATATACATCCTGTTACAAAATTCAAATATCATACATTTGATAGTCCTTATAACTTTTCTTTTATCGATCAAATATTTCACTTCAAACACGTCAATACATACATACAGACATTATTATCATTAAAACTCTTACTTCGTATCATGATAATAACAAAATTCATACCGGCGATGATCGTTTTACTTAACTACACATAACCTTGAATTCCTTCTCAAACTACTTCTTAACTATCTTCTATTTAACCTAACATATCAATCATCGATACCCATATATATGTATATTCAAAACACGAAATCACTCATTAAGCTATCATCGCATGAGTTACTTACCTGGCTTCGCGAGCACTCCAGGTTCTAGTCAAGTTTGCCAAAATAAAAAGTGAAAAGCCGTCAGAATCATAACTTAAGGAGTTCTCGACTAAATTACGATAAAATCCTGGATCTTTCCGCAATAACCAATTCAAATTCGATTTTAATGATCTTAGTTTCAGTAATCTTAAAACATTATTATAAACTAACCCAAGTCATCAGTTAACTTAAATTCTCGATTTACTTGTTTTTGAAAAATCTTCAAGAGAATATTTCCGCAAATGCTACGGAAGGGTCTCGAACCCTTCGAACCTACTCGAATTTATCTAAACATTATCTTATCATCATATATGACACATATCCATCATTACGATAAAAAACATATTAATACACGGAAAATCCATTTTTACCAAAAATTGGTATAATCTATCAGATCGATCTAATTCATTATGTTTTCATTCAAATTCTACCAAATACACATATTCAATATACTAATACTCAAATAATTCAATTTCTACCAAAACTTTATGCTACGAAGCTACTGGATACATCTGATCATTTAACTATAAACTTGAAATTTGCAGATTTATATCGGGAGGTCTTACCGAGATTTTGAGGCCATTTGTGGACTCCAAATGATCCCACGAATGTGCTGGAATCAAAGGAATTTCGATCGAAACTACTGATCATTGTATGTCACTATTCATATGAATATTCCTTTCTCATTTCGTGTGTAATTGTGCACGGAATGAAAATCTGTCACCGCTAACTTCTAGTACTCTTCGAGAGTTATGATTTGGTGGGTGGCTCAGGCCATGATGAAATGGGATCTGGATACCCATGACACGTGTGTTTCCTTCTCTCTCTCGCCTCTCGCTAGCGTCCTGGGGCCGCCGCCGGCCACCACAAGATGGAGGGGTGGCCGGCGGACCTCTCTGGCCCGTTGAGCCGGTCAGTAGGCCACTGGCGTGATGTGGGTGACAAAAATGCGATTTTGGGGACCGGGGTGCGTGTTGGGAGATTTGGTTTCTTTTTCCATTTTAGTGATTTCATAAAATCTTGGGGTTTTTATAGAAAATTTTTTGAAATTTACATTCAGACCCCTTAAAATTATAATCAGGCCCTTGTCATGAGACTTCCATGGTAATTTATATTTTCAAAGCCATTCTGATACAAATTTCAAAAATTATTCAACACAAAAATTATTCGTCTCGAAAAAACAAGTCTAATGATTGTAAAATCAGCTCAATCGGAGTTTGTTTACAATCTTTGTAGCCGAAACAAGAAATTTTTATACCTATAACGATAAAATCCGAAATCGTATATCCGATTCTCGATACCATGCATTTTCCAATGCGACGAAACTTCACTTTAAAATATTCCAACCTATTTTCCAACACATAAATTCCTATTTGCGAATGTCATTCAGTTTCAAATTCTAAACTGCAATTCGAAAATCTTCCAAAATCGTTCCGAAAAATATTCGGGATATTACAAATCATTACATTTGTGCTTTTTTTAATCATTTATTTTCAGTGTTTGTTTTCCAATTTATTAAGTATTTTTTTAATATTGCATTTGCATATTTAAATTGTGACATATAGTTTCTATTTAGGATTACATAAGATATTAGTCTCGGTCATCTAGTGGTAGATTAAATAGGGAGTTTTCATAGCCTTCATCTTCAATTTAAAAGGCTAAAAATCGAAACGAAATCCAACCTGGTCGTGAGGAAAATCCAGTTGATCAAGTAGAACGTGAGTCTCATTATGACGATTTTAATCATCCTATAAAACTTAGAGAATTCATGAATCTCACTAGGATATGATCATCATCTTGCATTGCTTTGCCCCAGATTCATCAAGTTTTAAACTAGGTGTCATCCAACTTTTACCCATATTTCGCGAAGGTATTAATACTTGCACAGACCAAAATTGCAGCATAAATATAATGCGACTCAAGTTTTTGCTCTTTTCTTTAAAGGATAAAGATAAAATTTGGCTGCAAAATCTGAGGTCATGATCCATCAGAACATGGGTGATTTGCAAGAGAAATTTTTGAAAAAATTCTTTCCCCTTCACAGGAAAAACTCCTTTAAGAGAAGAATCAAAACTTTCACACAAGTGTCGGGAGGAACATTTTACCATTATTAGGAGAGATTTAAGGAAATGTTAAATATTTTTCCATATCACGAGTTTGAAATATGGAGGGTAGTTTCATACTTCTATGAAGATTTAACAACCCAAAGTAGACAAATAGTGGAAATGATGTGTAATGGTGACTTTAGGGACAAAAGTCCCGAAGATGCACTAGAATACCTAGAACACATAGCATAGAATGCATAACAATGGGACACAATTGGAATTTATGAGTTGTCTATAAAAACACAGTCATCTTGTATAGGTATGTTTAACATTATGGTAGACCATGACCTTTCAACTAAATATGCATCTCTAGCTAAAAAAGTTGAGGCATTATAAATGTGGAAGAGTGATCATGTCAAGTCAATTCAAGAAGTCACATGTCATATCTGTAATTCAAATGAACATGTCACTCAAGTTTGCCCAACCTTCCAGCTTTGCAAGAATGTCTCTATGACCAAGTCAGTTCTATAAACACCTTCAAGAGACCAAATCCAAACCCATTCTCCCAAACTTACAATTCTGGTAGGAGAAACCATTTAAACTTCAATTGGAAGAATGATAACCAAGCACAACCATCGGAACAGCCTCCCCAGGTACACCAAAATTTCCAAAATTCCCAGAATTTTGCACCATATATCCCACCACCCAAGAAAACCCTAGAGGATACCTTGCATGCATTCATTGAGGAAAAAAAGCCATCAATAACCAAAATATGAAAACATTGATTGATTTGGAAGATACTTTTTCTGAAATTACCTCTTCATTGACCATTCATGAGAAATGAAAATTTCCTGTACAACCACAACCAAATCCTAAGAGTCATCAAAACTTTCACGAGAGTAGTTCTGTGTAACCTCCGTTAAACCTAATGACTATTGTAGTTCGGAGGTATAATACTTAATATAAATCATGTTCGAGCGAATATGTGCTCATAAAATTATTGGACAATTATGATCCATAACATCACTATTTATACAGAACATTGTGTTATTGTACAAATTAACTATGTGACAAAGAAAATTACCATTTTATCATTTGTAATTGGATTACCGGGATATATAAATGATAAAAATCCATATGATTAGTTCCGGATTAATAAGATATGAGACAATAATAATCCACTAAGGTTTAATCATTAAAACATCCCTAGTCGTAGTATTATCGAGATTGGACATCGATAATGCGGAATATACTAGTATTACACTTGTGCGCGTTGTGGGAGCATAACGGCATAGTTCTCATATATTTAAGTATTGGATACTTATGCAAGTGTGATAGGAGGTTATGTTTACCGATGGTCCGGAAACAGCTTCGCTCTGGATATACCCCTCGGAATTCCATTGGTAGTATGACTATGTGTCTATGGAAGTCCGAATCAGGGTAGGTGTATTTGGTCTTAACTTGAGACTTACATCGCTAATACTTGCGAAAATCAATAAACTTTGGTTTTGGTCGTCCAGGGTTTTAACAGGTTCTGTGTACGCCTCTTCTGGGTATATTAAGAATCGTAGTGTATTGGGTATGATGTCAAGATAGAAGTATCACTTCAGTAATATGAAGATGATGATCACGTAGGATACAGAACTAGTACTCTTATGTACTACAGTCATCGGGATAATATGACTAGGTCATGTTTATCCGATTATTGAGACTAGTTACCAGAGATCCGATATATGCTTCGTATGGGGCAGACACAATTCCAGCCCCAGGCCTAGCACGTGACATCCGATACTGGATCGCAATACTACGTATACTACACCTTATACAGATTACATATTCCTTTAAGAATATTTCTGGAGAATTGGGTAGGCACGGTGCTTTGCTAGAAGCCAACCATGTCTTTAAATCAGTAAAAACATAGTACTAGGTACGTATGTGTTCGGATAGTCCGACGACCGGATTTATTACCAACCTATCCAGGGATCTCATGGGTCGCTTCCCGAAGATTCACCGATGACGTATGACTTGAGCATAATTAATCTAGGATTAATTATAAGAGTGAGAAAATTAATTTAGGATTAATTATGGAGAAATTTTATCTGGGATAAAATACTATTTAAAGAGAGAGAACGATTAATTCGGAATTAATCGATAAAATAATATATTCGATATATTAAACGAAATTGGATTTCGACGCAGAATTAAAATTAGATTTTAATTCGGGCCAACTAGTTAATTTAGAATTAATTCGCTAACGACGTGAATAGTAATTTTGCTAGGTATAATTATTTAATTAAATTTGATTTAATTACGTCGCAACAGAAAAATTCGTTAATTCGGAATGAATGAACTCGAGCCCGGGATGTGATTACGAGGCCACTCCGATTTTGAATCAAGTGCGGCCACAAATCACATCGCAAGTCACATCGCAACTTACTCACATGTCACATCCACTTTTTGTGATGTGTGTCATGTCACCTTTTTGGTGATTGACATCTTGTCACTTTTAAGTGATGGGAGTTGTTGAGAGGCATTAATGCCTTGTACCATTTTTGGAAAGTGGTAAGTGGTATATGTTTTTTGAAATCAAAATACACACAACTTGATCTTCTCTCCCTCTCCATCTCACGGCTTGGAAGCCATTTTTCTCTCAAAATTTCTCTCATTGGCCGAGAGCAACAAGAAGCAAAGGAACAATTTGTGGCAAATTTTTCCAAGTGCTAGCACACTGAATAGGTCTTACAAAGGTGATAGGGAAACCCATTCATGAGCATGGAATCATTCACAAAGCTTGGAGCTTGGAGATCAAACCCAAGGAGCTTGGCCGAATACATCAAAAGGGAAAGCTTGGAATAACTTCTCAAAGGCAAAAGTTTTGAACTCTCCACCAACATCCAATCGATCAAATTGAGTATTTCCACTACTTTATTTTGTTGTATTCATATATTTCATTCGCTTAATTGATCTTGGTTTGACCTAGAAAACCCAACAAATGGTATTAGAGCGGTTATTAAGCATGAAATTGAATTTAGGGTAAAATTTGAGTAAAATTGATTTGAGCATGATTTGATAAAATTGATTGTTTGAGTATGCTTGAATGATGATAACTTAGAGTTATGCATGATCAATTTGATGAAAATTGAATTGGATTAATTTTTCCCCAATTATTTGGTTTGGCCGAATGGTGAAGATGCCCTAAAGTCATGGTATTTTTGTTTTTTGATCATTGGATGAATTGAAAGACTTGGGATAAATTGATTTAGTATTTAATTGGATTAAAATCGAAATCGCATTTAAAATCCCTTTAATTGTCGTGAGTTCAAAGCATGAAATGTGATTGATTTTACTTCAATTATGTTGGACATGAATTGATAATAATAAAGCATGATTAATTATGTAAATTGGTATTTTGGAAATGTTAATTTGAATAATTAATTATGGCTAATACACTTTAATTAATTAAAGTGTGAAATTTGAAATTTTAGAATTTAATTAGTTGGGTTTAATTTGGAATTGGATTAAAAATATTGTATTTGGGCTTAATGGGGTTGGTTGCGCCAAGTTTGGTTTAGGTTAATTGGTTGGATCCAATTGGGCCTAATACCATTTCCATAAAGTTCAAATATAATATAATGGGCCTTTAAAATTTTAATTTGGCCTAATGGCCATAAATTGATTTTTGGCAAAGGGTGATTCCTTATTGGGCTTTGGTTGCCAAAGTACATGCATTACAAATTAATTGAAAGCCCATTGGACTTTAAATTAAATTGACTTTGTATGTTAATTGGGCTTTGAGACCCGTTAAGATTAGATTTAGAATCTAAGTCGCAAAGGCACATTAAAAGTGTAATTATTTAATTTGGAATTAAATAAAGAATTAGTATTGAATACGAATTAAATTGGATTTAATATTATAGTTTGATATAATTCAAGAATTCGTACTTTGAGTTCTTATTCTTAAACAGTTGGACTCGGGCAAATCAAATCGTTGTTTGAACATTGGATGGTCATTAATTTCAAATTAATTAATTGGATTAGATTTATTGATAACATGTTTTGTGTGAATACATTGATTTGATGTATGAATAATGTATATCGGATGGATATTAGATGGGTGAGGGTAATTTTGGAAATTGTTGTAATAAATTTAGAATTTATTAAATTGGACCTGCTTGTCCAGCCTATTACCTCTTGATTCTTTGTATTTCTCTTCTCACCTATTCCCCTCAATGTAAATGAGGTTTCTTTAGAAGTGTTATATAATTAGGTAGAAGTAAGAATAGTGCTAGTAGGAGAGAGGAAGAGGAGCGATTTGTTATAGGAACAAAATGTTTATATATCCATCCGCATATCATTATTAATTTATTTATCGCGCCTTATTTTTCTTTTAGAATGCATGTTTAAGAGTGTATGATGAGACATAATCAAAGATAATTAATTGGTTGCCAATTACGTGAAAAACCCTCAACAAATATTAAGCGTTTTCCTTTCATTGAGTGATTCATTCTCAAGATCCAAGATTGGCACTGGTTTGTTGGCCAAAGTCAAGACCTTTGTACATCGCGGATGTGTTTGAATCATGAAAGCTTTGTTTCATATCGCATGTCTTGTCCAAGTTTTGATTTGTTGGCCAAATTCAAGATCACTTATTGTCCATCGACATCGATTACGAAGCTTTCCAAGGTCAATGGGTCACGCTTAACTAGAATCATTAAGCTTGTTGTGCCAAAGCCAAGGCTTAGTTGATTTAGAGGAAAAAAAGTTAGGCATTATATTGGATATATTGGCATATATTGGATATATGTTTCGGACTTGGATGTCCACCTACTGGATCTAGGAATTGGATGAGATCCAATTGATCTAAGAGATCTACCTAGTTAAATATCATACAGCTTGTTGGCCAAAGTCAAGGTTGTGTGTTATTTAATGGGATTCTAGCCCATTAGAAAACTAGGTTTCTAGAGTACTCGACAGAATGTTAGAGGCTCGGCGAATAATAATGGGTGTCAAGTATTAAATTTGTAATTTCATTTAGATACTTGTCAATACGCGCTCATTTCATTTTTCATCATTAGTTAAATATATATTAGTTGGACTAATATTTAATTGTTGTTTTAAATTAAACAGTTGGACTGTATTCAAACTACTGTACTTATAGTTGGTTATATAATTGGATTATAGTAATCAATATATTTGAATTTAACCAATCAAATAGTAGTTGATTATATAGTTAGACTATAGTAATCATTATATTTCATTGTACCGAAAATCGTTGATTGGATAGTTGGACTATTTGAATCAAGATAACTGAAAGATTAGCGTTTAAAACATAATCCTGGGTGTAAATGTCTTTAAACGGCTTCAATTTTCAGATTGGGAATAGAACCTCAGGATAGTCCTAGGAACTAAGAAGTTACTCTATTTGATAGAGCAACTTATTTGGCCTAAGCCCATAGTTGAGCAAATAGTAGAACATGATCTTTGGAAGATTCATGTGATGATAACTTTAGTGCTCAATCCGTTATGCTTGCCGCAAAGACTCCTTAATTTCTTTGTCAGAACTAAGGATTAGATCTTTATAGTATGATATTGAAATTGAAGGATCTTCATAGATCTATACTCAGATCTTAGAAGTACTAATTGCAATAGAAAAATCTTGGAAAGTTAATGGCTATGCTCAATGAGACAAAGCCAGAGTTTGCAAAAGGGCAAGAAGCGCAAGGCGCATCTTACTTCGACATCCTAGAAAGCAAAGGCTTCGCCGAAGGCTTCTAGGTTGTGGAAAAGGGCAAAGGAAAAATCATCACAGTTTTCTGGGAAGACAAAACACATATCCCAATATGTCTGCCTAAACTGTGGCAAACGGGGTCATTGGAAGAGTGACTGCCGTATGGACAAGGCAAACATGAAGGAAGTGAAGGTGGGGCAAGGCTCCGACTTCAAGTATGTTTGTCATAAATTCACTACTAGTTTCAAAATTGGATTTTTGATACTAAATGTGGTACATAAATATGTAATGATGTGCAGAATCTGCTGATTAGTTGGAGACTGACTTTAGTTGAGATTGATCTACGAGTCGAAAACATGACAAATATCTCTGTTTTAACCATAGAATCCTAAATTTAGGAACTACCCTTCGGGTGTGTACTTAAATTAGGAAACTGTTATAATGTAACTAGTTTGACTAGAAACATTATCTCTATATCTAAGTATAACCCGTTGCGGGTATACCTTTATATTCTAGAACACTAAAATGTTTTATTTTATAAAGATGATATTGAGATAAACACATTAGATGTGAATAACAATATTTATATTTTGAATATAAATGAATCTCAAACGTATAACATGACAAACAAATAGCTCAAACTGAATTAATCAGATGAGACTTATTCGTGGCATCATTGTCTGGGACACATTAAACAAGACTCGTGAATCCACACTTTTGAAGAGTGGATACTAGAACAGATTTGATTCTATTTAAATAATGTCTACGAATCTAGTTTATTAGGCAAAGTGCCTAAAACACCTTTTACTTGGTAAAAATATAAGTGCCACTAATCTATTAGCCCTCGTTTATAGTGACATTAGTGGGCCCATGTCTAGCTAGGCTAGAGGTGGATATGAACACTTCATAACCTTTACGGATGTGGCATCGCATTATGGTTATGTGTTCCTTTTGAAACACGAATCGAAAACTTTTGATAAATTTAAAGAGTTTCGACACGAAGTATAAAAACAGATCGGCAAGAGTATTAAAACATCACGGTTGGACTGTGATGGAAAATACTTAAGCAATAAGTTTCTCGATTACTTGAAAGATTATAAGTATTCTTTCAATATGGACTCCTCCCGGAACACCTCAATTGAGCGGTGTGTTCAAACAGAGAAATCGAACCTTGTTGGACATAGTAAGGTTAATTACGAGTCGCTCTAAGCTACCATTTTCCTTAAAGGGATAGGCATTAAACAGTGCAAAACTTATTTTGAATAAGGTTCCATGAAAATCTGTTTGACTGACTTCGTATTAGATATGAACAGGAAAGAAACTAAGTTTTCTCATTCCTCGAGATCTGGGAATGCTAGGCATATGTTTGGATGATACCAAAGTAGAACCCAAATCGGATAAGTGCCTAATTTGTAGGTTATCCTAGGGTAACCAAAGTATAGTACTAATCTAACTCACGAGAGAATAATTTAATTGTTGCTCGCCATACGGTTTTCCTAAGAGGACAGTGGTAAGTGGGAGGAAAGTAAAACTCGATGAAAATCGGAGTAATACTGTTCAAGGCACCGATTCCTTAATGGAACACAAACAGTTCATCAAGCATGAAACTGTACCATAATCTTCGAATACACAAGAACCGCGTAAGTCAGAGAGAGTCAGAAAATAACATGGGAGGTATGGGTTTCCGATCTCATCTCGTAAAGATGTCAATCTTAGTGAGGAAGACAAACCGACTACGTATGAGGAAGTGGTACAAGGTATCGACTCCTTTCATGGCAAAGTGTCATGAAATCCGAAATGGATTCCATGTATACCAACCAAGTTTGGACACTAGTTGTTGTACCAGAAGGCATTGTGCCTATTGGTACTATATGAGTCTTCAAGGAAGACATACATCGATGGAAACATTCCAACATACAAAGCTAGGCTTGTAGCGAAAAGGTATTGTTATCTACATTGTGTCAATTACGACGAAACCTTTTAATCATTGCCATGGTTGAATTCATTTGGATAATTCTTGCTAATGCTGCATGTTTCATTTATGAAATATGGCAGCTGAACGTCAAAACCGCTTTCCTTAAACGGAAATCTTTTGGAGGATGTTTACAACATCTTGACGGTTTTTTGTCGTACCTAAACAAGCAAACAAGGTTTATAAGTTATTCAATCCATTTATGGATTGAAGCAAGCATTGCGTTCTTGGAACTGGCGTTTTGATGTAATCATAATGGTATATGATTTAATTCAAAACAAAAGATGATTCTTGTGTATATAAGGAGGTTAGTGGGAGCGCACTAAAAATGAATATCCTATATAATGATGATATATCATTTCTTGGAAATGACATTCCCATAATACAATCGGTGAAAGCTTGGCTTTCATTAAAAATTCTCCGTAGAATATTTGGGAGATGCAACCTTTATTCTAAGAATTAGGATTTACTGGGATAGATCTAAAAGTTGTTGGCACTCTCCGAGAACTCGTACATTGAAAGAAATATACGCGACCTGGTGTCTCATATGCTTTGAGCATATGGAGTAACAATCAGGCCAATCCAAGTGATAGTCACTGGGTTGATGTTAAGAAATCCTTAAGTATCTTAGATGAACTAATGATACTTTTTTAAGCTGTGGAGAAGGAGAAATTGAAGTGACTGGGTTCACTGCTGCAAGTTTTCAAACCGAAAATAACGACTGTAAGTCGCAATAAGGGTATTATATAGTTTGAATAATAGAACAATGAGCTGGAAATCTTCCAAGCAAGATACTGTTACTGAATAAACAACAAAAGCGGAACATTGCTACAACTGACGCAGCAATAAAAGCAATTTGGATCTATATAATCCTAATTAGATTAGATGTAGTTCTATTAGCGGCTGAGCTAGGCTAAAGCACAGGCTAAAGAATTAATGGTCTCATCAATGATCTAAATATGTACTTCAATTATATCATCAGATTCATCGGATCATACATCGTGGCGATGTGATGATCGAATAAATCGCATCAGATGTTTCTCAGCAGAAATTTTGAGCGACCCTGTAACATCCCGCCTAGGCCAGAATGCTATCGGCAGGAGACATGCTAAACCCATCTCCATAAGCCTCTGATTCTAACGAAATTCGGCATGATGTATTCGTAACATTATACAACCTGGCTTGTAGCCAGCATCCATATACAAAAAGAACATAACAATCTCGGCCTCAGGCGGTAACTCAACATCAATGCATTCACAAACAAGGCCTCAGGCATGGACTCAATGAATAAAATATAAACCATTTGGCCTCCGGCCCGAACTCAAAATGACACTATATTATTACATGACTTATACATATGATATACAAATGCAAATACAAAGACAAAGACAAGGGCCGTGAGGACCCATAACTCGACCCAGGATTCAAAATGCTCTTGACTGCAAATGGAGCGATCCACTGTCTTCAAAGTCTTCACAGAAAACATGCTGGCCAAGTATGTCAGCTACAGACCTGCAAAACTAACAAACTGTTTTGATGTGAGTCATAAGACTCAGTAAGTAACCATGCAAGTATTTATAAGTTCTAAATTACTGCACAATTCTTGTCTATTTCAGGAACACATTACTCTATAACCCAACCTTTTATCTGATCACACACATACTTTAAGTTCTATTTAGCATCTACAAAAAAACAAACATCTATCACGCTACTGCTGCATTATTTGATATCTTAGAACTTACTTGCTTATTCTGATATTTCATTATATCCCAAACATATTACATGCTTCTAATCCTTTATCTGAATATTCACATACTTGAATTCTGTTTAACGTTTATAAATTAGTCGTCTTAATACATATACACACTTACATCAGGTTTTCATACTACTGACAACCAGGTCACTATTAAAACTCCTTTCGTCTAATCACATAAATCTCATGTTCTTTTTACTAGTTATATTTTCATACGTTCATAATATTCGTGTCAAGTTTCTATATCAATAATAGCTTATCAAAGCTCTTGACGTTTTTACTGTGCTACTCAGCTATCTTCCACCTATCTTATTCATTCTCCGTCAGTTAGGTTAGAATACTTATTATAATTTCTTTCTCTTATTTCATTGAAATATCATCAAATCGGTAATTTAAAAAAAAAATATCATTTCTATTCGTAATTACTATCAATCCTGTACTCATATATATATACATAGAGTCAAGTTACCTTACCTCAATGCTCGCTGGAACAAAACTCATTGTACATAATCATATCATACATATAACATCCGTCATATACTTACATGAGTGTGATCATGCTGTCATGCCTTAATACCAACTATATGCATCTCAGATGAATCACTAGATTACATAATTTATATGCATGATTTGTATCCATACTTTACTTAACATATTATGCTCTTAGAAATGCTTTTTCCTAAAACTGTAACTGAAAACTGTAAACTATTCTTGAAACTATAATCTGCATCTAAAAACTGAAAACCGTATCTCAAAACTGTAAGCTGTATCTGCAGACTGAAAATCTGAACACCTGAAAACTCAAAACTGAAAAACTGTTTTTTAAATGCCGTTTTTCTGAAATCTCATACTGAAAAGCTGAAACCTGGAAACTGAAAATCTAAAAACTGAAACTGCTCTACATCGAGGAAAACGACTCAACTAGACGTCACTCTACACCTAGGAAAACGACTCAACTGGGTGCCTCTGAAACCGGTGGTGCCCTACGCCTAGGAAAACGACTCAACTGAACGTAGAACTCTATGTCCAGGAAAATGACTCAACTGGACATAACCACCACTAGAGTCAAGGTACACGAACCTAAGCCGTCATCCTGACTCTCTACATGTGCACATGTCTCTGAATCCGTCAATTCCAACTGTATCTCGAGTTACATACTGGGGTGAGGTTTTACCTCATGACCGGAAAAACATGTAACGAAAACTGCTGATATACTTTTAAAACTTAAATCAAATCTTAAAACTGTTAAAACATGTCTTAAATACATTTCTTTCAAAAAAAGAACACTTAAAGCTTTTCTTTTAAAACACTTTAAACTTCAAAAGCATTCTTAACCGTAACTCAATTTCTGAAAACCTTAACACATACATATGCATATGCATTTATCATGCTTCTTTCTACTCTAGCTATGATTCCATCTATAATATTCTTATAAACTATATGCTCCAAATATAAACAAACTTAAAGATCTCATCTACATATGTTTATAAACACACATACTCTGTTCTCACTTAATCATGCATCAAAATACTTGTACACAGATTACATACATATATAAGATACTCGCTTATTTATTTCTCTATGTGACTAACTTACCTTTGTACTTTAACACACACAGCCTCTTGTTTATGCATACATACTCTATTCATGATTACTTAATTGCCTTTTAAATCATGCAAACTTATACTTAACTATGAAAGTACTCGTGATCTTGTTTTTGTATCCTTCTATATGGATAAGTGCTTATATATTCATTTCTTTACAATTTTATCGTTCTTTAAACTTTAATCCTAATCCCTAGGGTGTAGTTTCTACAACCCCCATACCCAAGTCTCAATATATATATTCATAAACATAACATCATTCATATGCTTTATCTATCTATAAAAATACATATACTAGTTTATATCTAGATATGTGTCTCTTTATTTCTATGTACTCATGCTTGCCTTTACTTATATATATATATATATATATATATATATATATTATATATTCATACTATAACTATATAAAACTTTGTTATATTACTGATTTCGAGCAACGCTAAATTTCTTAAGTGTTCAAAGCATGAATTACTTACCTGGCTAAGCGAACGCCCGCTATCCGGGTCCGATCTGTCAAACAAGTAATAACACAAGGTTAGTACCGTTATTTGCAGAACTTCCAACTTATCTATGATAGCTACGGGCTTCCTCGAAACACTCGAATCATCTCCGATACTACGGTACAAACTTCATTACTTTAATACATATCTTTCTATACTATTCCAACTAGCTAGATAGCCTAAATTCTCATTTTACGCGTTTGCGGTAAATATTGCGGAAAAGTTTCCACAAACACTACGAAGGGTCTCGAACCCTCCGAACTAATCCAGAATTACTTAATTACCCTCGCAATATCACATTTATACTATTTTCATGATTACGATCAACTACGCTTAGTCGCGCGAGAAACTCCGTCTTACTTGAAACTCGTTAATTCTACCGGATCGATCATATCTCATCCGATTCTCCCCGAATTCTACCATATTTATCATTTTAACATATTAAAACATATCCAATACACTTCATGCTAATTCGCTAAACTACGGAACTACCGGAAACATCCGAATATAAATCGATTCACTTTGAAATAACAAATTCTAAACAGAGAGTGGTACCGAAATTCTGAGGCCATATTCAGACTCTCCTCGGCTATACGAACACGCTGGTGTCGTTGAAATTCTGATCGGAGCTACTGTTCACCATGGGTTTACTGTTCACTGCCGCTTTCTTCCTCGTTTCGCATGCAATCGGCTGCTGTTCGATAAAATCGACTCTGCATACTTGTAGTACTCTCCGAGGGCTTCGATTTGGTAGGTGGCTCGGGCCGTAAGACGAAGCGACGTGCCGTGATTGGACAACCCACGTGCGCGCCTCTTCCTCTCCAAAACTCACCATTTCCGGCGTCTTTGCGTCGCCGCCGGCCACCACTGGACACACGGTGGCCGGGCACTTCATTCTAGACGGTCGCACCGGCTGGCGGTGGCCGGCAGGCCGTCGGCGCGACCAACGAACGCATAAACGCGAAATGGGTGTGGGGGTGCAGGTGAGGAGTTTGGTTTGGTTTTACAAAATATGTGATTTTTCAAAAATTTGAGGTTTTATATAGTAGCTGGGAAAATATCAAATAAGTCCCCGTGATTTTGCTCTTTAGCCCATATCATGGAACTTTCTGGAATTTCATATTTTCGGAGCTCTTCTGACGTGATTCTCGAAAAGTGCTCAACATGAAAGTTGTTCGTCTCAGAAAAACGAGTCTGATGGTTCAAGAATCAACTCAATAGGAGTTTGTTTGCTTCTTCTGTGACCAAAATTATAAACTTTACGCGTTTTTCGAAAATCGTGTAACCGACTTTTGATCCCACGCGTTTTCCAACGTAATGAATATTCATAATATACTATTCCAACCCATATAACACCGCTTAAACTATTATTCTCTGATATCATCCTATTCCCGAGACTATAACGTTTGTCCGAGAATCTTCTAGAACAGTTCCGAAAATCTGGGATGTTACAGACCCGTACATAGTTCAAGTGTAGGACACCTTAGTGATTGGCTATAGGCCAAGTGAGAGATTGTTGGGCAATTATGATCCATAGCATCACTATTTGTACAGAACATTATGTTGTTGTACAAATTAACTATGTGAAAAAGAAAATTGTTATTTTATCATTTGGAATTGAATTACCGGGATATATAAATGATAAAAGTCCATATGATTAGTTCCGGATTAATAAGATATGAGACAATATTAATTCACTAAGGTTTAATCATTAAAACATCCCTAGTCATAGTATTATTGAGATTGGACTTCGATAATGCGAAATAGACTAGTATTGCACTTGTGCGCGTTGTGGGAGCATAATAGCATAGTTCTCATATATTTAAGTATTGGATACTTATGCAAGTGTGATAGGAGGTTATGTTTACCATTGGTATGGAAACAGCTTCGCTCTGGATAGAACTCTCGGAATTCCATTGGTAGTATGACTATGTGTCTATAGAAGTCCGAATCAGGGTAGGTGTATTTTCTTAACCTGAGACTTACATCGCTAATACTTGCGACAATCAATATACTTTGGTTTTGGTCGTCTAGGGCTTTAACAGGTTCTGTGTACGCCTCTTCTGGGTATATTGAGAATCGTAGTGTATTGGGTGTGATGTCAAGATAGAAGTATCACTTCAGTTATATGAAGATGATGATCACGTAGGATACGGAACTAGTACTCTTATGTACTGCAGTTATCGGGATAATATGACTAGCTCATGTTTATCCGATTATAGAGACTAGTTACTAGAGATCCGATATGTGCTTCGTACGGGGCAGACATAATTCCAGCACCAAGCCTAGCACGTGAAATCCGATACTGGATCGCAATATGCAATACTATGTATACTACGCATGATACAGATTAAATATTCCTTTAAGAATATTTCTGGAGAATTGGGTAGGCACGGTACTTTGCTAGAAGCCAACCATGTCTTGTAAATTGGTAAAAATATAGTACTAGGTACGTACGTATTCGAATAGTCCGACGACGGATTTACTGCCAACATATCCAGGGATCTCATGGGTCGCTTCCTGAAGATTCACCGATGACGTATAACTCGAGCATAATTAATCTAGAATTAATAAGAGAGAGAAAATTAATCTGGGATTAATTACGGAGACATTTTATCTAGGATAAAATACTATTTAAAGAGAGAGAACGATTAATTCGGAATTAATTGATAAAATAATATATTCGATATATTAAACAAAATTGGATTTCGATGTGGAATTAAAATTAGATTTAAATTCGGGCCAACGAGTTAATTTAGAATTAATTCGCTAGCGACGTGAATTGTAATTTTGCTAGGCATAATTATTTAATTAAATTTGATTTAATTACGTCGCAACGTAAAAATTTGTTAATTCGGAATTAACGAACCCGAGCCCGGGGTGTGATTACGAGGCCACTCCGATTTTGAATCAAGTGCGGCCACAAATCACACCGCAAGTCACTCACATGTCACATCCACTTTTTGTGATGTGTGTCATGTCACCTTTTTGGTGATTGGCATCTTGTCACTTTTGAGTGATGGGAGTTGTTAAGAGGCATTAATGCCTTGTACCATTTTTGGAAAGTGGTAAGTGGTGTATGTTTTTTGAAATCAAAATACACACAACTTGATTCTCTCCCTCTCCATCTCACTACTTGGAAGCCATTTTTCTCTCAAAATTTCTCTCATTGGCCGAGAGCAACAAGAAGCAAAGGAAACAATTTGTGGCAAATTTTTCCAAGTGCTAGCACACTAAATAGGTCTTACAAAGGTGATAGGGAAATCCATTCATGAGCATGCAATCATTCACAAAGCTTGGAGCTTGAAGATCAAATCCAAGGGGCTTGGCAGAACACATAAAAAAGGAAAGCTTGGAACAACTTCTCAAAGGCAAAAGTTTTGAACTCTCCGCCAACATCTAACCGATCAAAGTGAGTATTTCCACTACTTTACTTTGTTGTATTCACACATTTCATTCGCTTAATTGATCTTGGTTTGACCTAGAAAACCCAACAAAAATAGCATCGGGACAATTAGATGATTTCTTGAAATTTCGACGCAGAACTTAGTTTTTGTTACACCTCGAAAAACCTTTGGTGTTCAGGCCGTAAACTTTTCGTAAAATCTTTGATTTTTATGAATTTTATATCATCGGAAAGCTAAGACCGAGACCTACAACTTTCACATTGGGAATTGTTCCAAATTTGAAACCGAAATGAGTCAAAAATTGATAAATCAGAGGTAGCTACAGTAAATTTCGGGATTGGTCTATAAAAGATGAGGTGGCTTAATCCTAACCTCTAAATTTCATCACAAAAAATCAACTCCTCCCTCTATAAATAGGGCACTATTTCCTCATTCCAAAAGTGAAAAATTGAGTAGAAAAATGAAGGAAAAATCGTGAAAGAAAGAAGGGGAAGAAGAGAAGAAAAGAAGAAAAATAGAATAAAAGAAAAAAAAGATAGACGAAATGAGAAAGGAAGCAAATAATAAGAAGATGAGCATCAATGGAGGGTTTAGATAATGAAGAAAAGCAAGAAGAGAAAGGTAAGAAAGCTTTACCCAAAAATTTGATTTGTTGAATTTTGGGAGCATAATGGTAGAATAGGAATGTTGGCATAAAAAAACAATTGAATATTGGTAATTGATAAGTAAGGAAGATGATTATTGGGTTAAATACCCAAATATAGAAATTTTTAAAGGATTGGTCAAAAATAAGAAGTGTGAGGTTAAGGAATTATTGGGGGATGATATATTGTCTTGAATATGGAATTGAAGATTAATTGAATTGTTTGTGTGTAGATATTGTTCTAGAAGTGGTGAGGATGTTAACTCGAATTTTAATGTGTGAAGATGATGTATGATGATGTTTTAGGTTATGGTTTTAGTATAGAAATGGTAGAAAGTGCAATTGGGTGAGTTGGATTGGAGATAAAGAACAGAATCCTGGAATTCTATTTCATGTCGCGATGCAAAAGGGATTTACGTCGCAATGCACAAGAAGAAAATGATGGCACGCCTCTGGATGCTACGCATCGTGACGCACAAGGGTTTGCGTCACGACGGATGGCACAAAATTCCCCAAAAATTATTTTAAACCACCCTAGCGTGTTAGAGACCATCCTTAGGGTCTCGTATCAGTTCGTATGCACATATTTCATCTTAGGACAAGTATAATATACCAAGTTACGATATTACGTATTTGAATTTAGCAGTTTAGCCTAGTTCCAGAACTTATCTCATATCAAGTTATCACTTATAGACCATTATAGGAGTTGCGATCTCATTCGACGAAGCGGTATAACTCCAGCCAGAGATTCTAACTGTGAGGTGGACACTACTCTTTTAATTGATTTTCATTTGTTATTTATGCAACAGACTTACGTTTTATGCCTTAGGGCGATAGATCATTTTATTACAATGGTCACATAAAAGCTGATGATTTAAGTTATATTTGAGAAAGAAGTGTTTTCAGAATATGTTTTCTGTTTTTCGAGACATGGGGAAAAACCCACCTCAGTATATAACTTGATACAGTTTGAAACTGATGGAAAGAGAACATGTGTATATGTAGAGGATTGGGGGGACAGGGATACGTAATACCTCAGATCTTAGTTCAGGACTAAGGATGACAGATGCCCCTAGATCTTAGTTTCAGAGCTTGTATGGTAGCATAGATCCGCACCCCCAGTTTAGTTTTTGTGGCTTGGGGGACGGCAATACGTAATGCCCCAAGACCACCAGTTTCAGGTACGGAAGTGGCATTCTTTGGGGGATGGTGATATGTAATCTCCCAAAGTCATGGTTTTGCAGTCCTGGCTCTAGTTAGGCGTATGGAGAGACGGCGATACGTAACGCTCCCAAACGTCAAGTTTTTCAGATCCAACCCAGCATTTATACATCGGATTTTCAAAAAAAGAATTTCAGAGATTAGATTTTATAGACAGATTTCAGAAAGTAGTTTTCAGAAAGATTAAGTTTTACAAAAGAGATTTCAAGCGAAGTTTTCAAAAAGAGAGTTTTCATATAAGTTATTTATGGAAATCTTGATTTTAAAACCAAATGATTTATATTAGTATTTCAGTTTTTTATCCACTCACTTAGATCGTATAGCGATCTAAACCCCTCTCCAGAGTTCTCTTTTTACAAGTATTCTCGGAGGACGAGCTTGAAAGGACGGATACTGATGTAGTCATTAGGATATGGAGTCCACTAGTTCAAGTCAGAGTCAATGAGTGTCCAGTCAGTGTTAAGCAGAAGTCATGTATTAGTATTTGGGTGTTGTGTAGTCATTACAAAACAAGTGTTTATAAGTTTACAGTTATTAATAATAAATTTGTTTTCCATGTTGTCAAGTTTGGACATTGGTTCCTTAAATAAGAATTTGATTTGGGAAAAGAGAATAGCTTAGTTTATATTTAGAAGGACAGAGACTTAGGGGAATAGTACGATATATTTGACCGACGTATTCACACGCATATAACGCAAGTGCATGTATCGTTCAAATAGTATAAAAATTATCTATCCCATGAGGACTTAATACCTAAGCTATTAATTTATGATGTCAAATTATTACAAGTATCAATTGGATTGATTGTTTGATTGGATGGTGATCTGAATTGTGACTTTGAATTTAAAATAAATAAATAAAAAGGCGGCAAAAGTAGATTAAAGAAAATTCAATATTAAGAAACTATCGAGGGTTGTGAATTATTCTAATATCTTTTTAAAAGATGAAGTGGTTATTTTACATTTGTGTAATATATTAGTTTACTGACTTGGAACACAAAATTCTGCAAAAGTCTCTGTCGATGGTCAGATGTAAATACCCAATGTAACCCAATTAAACCATATATCTGTGTCAACCAAGTTACCTGAATTCATTAAGATTAAGTTCTAATTGTGGCTACCCCTCCGACATGTATATGTTTATCCTGTAAGAAAATCTATTAAAGGGTTATCTATCCTCCATGAAGATCGTGGGCTATTAAGTATAAGGTTGAAACCTAAAATTCCTTGTTAAGTTTATTATAAGTTTACCTGATCAATCTTATTAGTGGCCGATTAACAAGCAGCATTAAGCTTAAGATTTAATAAGTAATTCTTTTATATTACCCAAACTATAAAATAACCCCTTATAAACCGGTGATATTGGAATTCTTCACAACCCCAGATAACGGGCTTAGTTACGACACATATTTACGGCTAATAAAAACATAAATAAAATAAAAGACATAAAGTAAATACTGAAAAGTAAATGTGGAAAAGTAAATGCTGGAAAGTAAAAATGTAAAAGTACAATAAAAGAAAATGCTGCAGGTTAAATGATCCACTTTTATCACTACTATTTTAGATATCTTCCTTAATATAATATATTAACTTTGAGTGATAATTACCAACCAGCCATATAGGCGCTATCCTGATTAAGTCAAATTAATAATTAATTACCAACCGACCAACCAGGCGGTATCCAGTTTAGTCAGGTTAAAACCAATTTTAATAATTACCAACCGACCAATATAACGATATCCTCATTAAGTCAGGTTTTAACTAGTTTATATATTATATTTAAGGGAGATTAATCTAAATATTAGAAATAAAAATTTTACCTTTCACCTCAGTAAGGGGGAGTTACCTCCTCATTACTGAAAAGTAAATTGCTGAAAAGTAAAGAAAGGAAAATATTGTGCGTAAAAGTAAATTGCAGAAATTAAAGAGTGAAAAGGAAAGAAAAAAAAGTGCAAAAGCAGAAATTAATTTCTGAAAGCTTTAAATAAACAAACAAGATACAATCCTCTAGTATTCTTAATGAATTACATAGAGAAAAGTATGATATTACAACTGAAATTTCGAGCTCATTTATAGGCACCAATAGGCTTGGCGCGTCACGATGTGTAGCCATTATGCTTTGTGACACGCCATGATTTGCAGCGCCAAACGCGGATCGGCTGACACGTGGCAGGGGATGAAAGATTAATTCAATAATTATGCTGATGTGGTGATGATGATTGTCGGCAGCATGTGATGGTGACATGTGGCACGACGCACGTTAGCAGATTTCCTGAGATGTTGACATGTGGCAGACACATGTTAGTAGATTCAGCGCACGTGAGCACGGCTTATTTTAGCAAATCTTATCTGAATGTGACACATGTCCTAGCTCAAGTTAATGGACTCCGACGCACGTTAGCGATCGCGATGCAGAGTGCGTGTCACGACGCACCAAATGATAGTTTTGCCATTTTGTCTGTTTTTCACTGTTTTAGCCTGAATTGATTACAGATAGTCCTGAAACTTTATTTATCTACAAAATAACACAAAACACATCAAAATATCACACCACCAAACCTAAAATTTTGCTAGTCCTCGAGCAAAAAAAAATAAAATAACATAAACATCTTTAAAATAAACATTAAACTAAGCCACTTTCGTAGGGATCACAGTTTCATTTAGCATATGCAACAAGCCTTTGAACCCCTAGGTTTCCCTAGTGGACGAGTTGTAGTCTCGTGAGGGCTTATAGCAACGATACCCACAAATGTTTCACAAAAGTAAAAAGATAGTAAAACTAATGCACAAAAAAGCAAAAGACAAGAGAAAAATAGAGTAAACGAGTTAGTGCTAATCAGGTGAAACTTCTTATCTAAGTTTAGAGTTGTTTTCTTTCTTTTTAAATTACCGAATAAGTAAATTATCCGATTATTTTTACTATTCTCCATATACACAGCTAACAAGTATTAATCAAGTCATTGTGCCCACAATATTCACAAGTGTAGTTGAAAAGAGAGTAATATTTTTATCCTAAAGTTATATCAGAATTCACACCTTTGTTTAGGCAATGAAATATTTTTCTGTTTTTTCTGATTTTTTTTTATTTATATATAATATTTTATATCCATATAGCGAGCTTTAGGCTAGCGATTTCCAAACCAGTTGACTTTAGGGCAGCAGGTGTCAAGACACCCCTACGGACTTAATTACTCGGACTTCAGATATATATATATTTTTCTAACATCTTTGATCCATGTAGCAAACTTTGGGCCAGTGGCTTCCAAACCAGTTGATTTTAGGGAATTAGGTGTTAAAACACCAATACAAACTTAATAAATCGGATCTCAACATTTTTTTATCCCATTACTTTTTAGATGATTCCTCCAATTAAACTAGAGCACATAATATTACAAACTCGTAAATTACAACTCATTTCCGTATGTTACCTTGTATGTTGATAATACCTATCAATTGAGCATATAAAGATTCATTTTAGTCAATATTTTGGAGAATTCACAAATTAAATAATTCAAAAGGAAATAAACAAAAATTAACTTATTCCGAAATAGGTTGAGATACGTCTTAGGAGTGAAAATTCCTTACACAACTATCTCACACCAATTTCACCTGATTAATCATGTTAAAAACATAAAAATATAAAATATATTTTTTTTAAAATTTTTGTAAAGTTTTTCAATTTTTTTGAATATTTTGAAAATTTTAACTAAAAATCAAATAAAAATAACAGAATAATTACAAGATACTAATCAAATATTTCCCTCCCCCAAATCTAAATGTGATGTTGTCCCCATTGTCTTAAAAAGTAGAAGATGAGTTTAGAAGATAGTACCTGGTTAGCTGAAATTCTATATCTACAAAGAAAATTTAAAGGTTAAGATATAGATTTATCTGACGCTTGTTACCACGATCATTATCGAACTAGTTTATCTTGGAAAGGATAGGGTCAATTTTTGGTTCAAATGCTAAGATTTGGTCAATTAAATCTAGGGCAGTTCTGGCAGTAAAGAGGAGTTTTTTAAAGGTTTTGACACAAACCAATTTCTCTGGACATCATCAAGAAATACACAAAAAATCATAAAATCCATATCCATTGAACAGTTTAATTGGTTTCTAGTGTATGTTCAAGTTCGCCCAAGATATTACAGTAAAGATTTCTTCCATTGTACCCAAGCCACCTGGCAAAGCAATAAAAGCATCAGCACGATTAATCATTTCTACCAGTTGTTCAGACATACCTGCCACAATTAGTTTCTCTCTGTTTGATGGTCCTATCAGATTCACCTCCAATAAAGATTTTGGGATGATTCCCAAGACTTGGCTGCCTCTATCCTATACGGTCTTTGAAATGATCCCCATTAGTCCAAGATTAACACCGCCATATACTAAGTGCATATTCTTTTCAGGTAAGACTCGTCTCAATTCCTGTGCTGCCGCCACATATTGTGGCTTAGTACCAATACTAGTAACATAAAAGATATAGATATTTACAACTCGTCTTTTTGAAGTGGCTTCCATTTTTATTTGGATGCCTTCAAAAATGCAATGATGAGTTGAATTCATAACACCTGAAAAAAGTGAGTAATAATAGTAGCACTAGTACCTACTAAATGATAATTATTAGTTAAATAGTAAAATAAATCGTGAAGGTCAAAAAGCCTGGATCTTGTCGGAGAAAATAAAAGAAAATAACAAAAAAAAATTACAATTATTAGTAAAAGACAAATTTGTCAGCTGTCTGGTAGGCCCATAATGCATCATCCAATTTTATAGACCAGTCCCTCCTTGTTGATCCAACGGTTCTCTCCAAGATTCTTTTGATCTCCCTGTTCGAAACTTCAACCTGTCCATTTGACTGTGGATGATAGGCAGTGGTAACTTTATGAGTAACTCCGTATTTGGATAGGATTCCATCGAAGTATTTGTTGAAGAAACGTGTGGCACCATTGCTAATAATAGCCCAAGGTGTTCCGAAACGAGTGAAAATATTCTTTTAAAGGAATTTTATCACCACTTTTGAATCATTGGATGGTAGTACAATTGCTTCAACCCATTTGGAGACGTAGTCTACTGCAACTACTATATACAGGTTTCCAAATGATGGAACAGAGGGTCCCATAAAGTCAATCCCATATACATCAAATATTTCCACTTCCAGAATATTTTACAGAGGTCCTTCATTTCTCCTTGAAATATTTCCTGTTCTCTGGCACCTGTCACATTGAAGAGCACAAAGATAAGCATCTTTAAAAAGAGTGGGCCAGAACAAACCTGATTGTAAGACTTTGACTGTAATTTTATTCCCGCTGAAGTGTCCATCGTATGATGACGAGTGACAATGTTGCAAGACACTATTGACCTCCTCATGTGGAACACGTTGTCTCAGTAATTGATCAGCATAGCGTTTGAACAGGTACGGCTTATCCCAGACATAACGCTTGACTTCTTTGAAGAATTTCTTCCGTTGTTGAGTTGTCCATTCCAACGGCCATTTCTTGACACTATTTAGTTAACATAGTCAGCATACCAATGGACATCATGCTGTTTCATGGAAAATAACTGTTCATATGGAAAAGTTTCTTTGATTGTCAGTTCTTTGCCAGCTGTTTCTCTATTCTTGAGCCTTGATAAATAATCTGTTGCTTGGTTTTCTATTTATTTCTAGTCTCGGATCTCTACATCAAATTCTTGCAGTAGAAGTATCCAACGGATCAATCTGGGTTTGTCATTTTTCTTCACGATCAAGTATTTGATTGCTGAATAATTTGTGTAGACCACCACCAGAATTTATCAAAAGCGAACACAACTGCAAACAACTCATTTTTAGTTGTTGTGTAGTTGAGTTGAGCTTCATTTAGAGTTCTGCTGGAGTAGTAAATGGTATGGAAAATCTTTGCTTTGCGTTGTCCTAAAACTGCACCTACAGTAAAATCACTAGCATCGCACATCACCTCAAATGGAAGGGTCCAGTCAGGTGCTACTATGATGGGGGTAGAGACCAGCTTCTGTTTTAAGATCTCAAAAGCTTCGTGGCATTCTCTGGTGAAATTGAAAAGAAAATCTTTCTCCAGAAGATTGCACAGAGGTTTAGCAATCTTTGAGAAGTCTTTGATAAATCTATTGTAAAAGCCAGCATGTCCGAGAAAACTCCGAATCACTTTGATAGTTATTGGTAGAGGTAGTTTTTCAACATCAATTCTGAAACATTCCTCTTTTTCTTCACTCGTGTATTTCATGGCTTTGAAAACATTGAAGGTAACTTCTTGGTCCTACACTTTCATGGTTAGTTCTCTTTTTTGAACATCAATACATGTAGCCAAAAATGGTCTCCCAAGGATGATAGAAATATCTTTGTCTTCTTCCATATCAAGGATAATGAAATCTGTTGGGAGAATGAGTTTGTCGACTTTGACCAGCACATCTTCAACTACTCCTCTCGAAAATGTGAGTACTCTATCAGCAAGTTGTAGAGAGACTGAGGTAGGCATTACTTCTCTTATTTACAGTTTCCTATAAATAGAAAAAGGCATTAAATTAACACTTACTCCTAAATCACATAAAGTGTTACCAATGTAATGTTCTCCGATAGTGTATATGATAGTGAAACTGCCAAGATCTTTCAATTTTGGGGAAGTTTCCTCTGAATGATGGCGCTGCATTCTTCCGTCAATGCTACTGTCTCATAATCTCCCAATCTCCACTTTTGTGAAAGAATATATTTCATGAATTTAACATAGCTGGGCATTTCTTCCAAGGCTTCTGCAAATGGGATGTTGATATGCAGCTTTTTGAACACCTCCAATAATCGAGCAAACTGCTTGTCTAGTTTGTTTTTCAGGAGACGCTATGGAAAACGTGGAGGTAGAGTGATTTTTTCTGGTTCTTTTTCCTTTGCTTCTTTTTCCTCCATATATGGAACTGCATCTTTTGGAACTTCCTTAATGGATGCCTTGAATCCAATATCTTTGTTGATTTCTGTACCGTTTTCCAAAGTTATGGCTTGATATTGCTCCTTCCCTCGGTTCCTTGGATTTGGTTCTGTATTGCTGGGAAGATTTCCTGGTGACCTGTAACTCTGAGCATTAGCCAGTTGTCCAATTTGATTCTTAAGTGCTTTAATGGAAGCTGATTGGATCTGAAATATAGCATAGTATTTTTTTAACTGAGCTAGCACTTCTGCTATTCTTTGTTCTTTTTCATGCTCGTGGCCTTTGTTCTGTTGTTGGAATCTAGGTGGTGGATAGTTCTTTTCCCCTGAATTGTTGCTCCAGGCGAAATTGGGATGATTCCTCCACCTTGGGTTGTAGGTGTTTGACTATGGATTGTTTCCTTATCTATTGAAATTGTTGGCATAATTCACCGTCTCTTCATGTTGGTTTGGTTTTGGTACTCCTCCATATGGTGAACCTGTGGATCCAGTATTACCTTTTATGTTGAAAGTTTACATGAATTTACATATCTGATACAGCTTGGCATTCACTGCTATGTTGGCTCCAACTTAATAAATTCTAACAATTCGTTGGATCATGCTTCTTTTTGTTGGCCACAAGGAATTATTGTTGGCTATTTCTTCAATTAGGTCCCGGGCTTGATATTCTCATTTTTCCATTAGAGCTCCTCTAGCAATAGCATCGATTGTGGTTCTCATTATTCCAGAAAGTCCATTATAGAAAGTTTGGACTTGTATCCATTTTGGAATCTCATGGTGAGGAAATTTTCGGAGTAAATCTTTATACCTTTCCCAAGCTTCACAGAGGGATTCTAAGTCTTGTTGCAGAAAAGATGTGATGTCATTCCTCAGCTTTGCAGTTGTGGCTGGTGGAAAGTACTTTGCAAGACATTTGGTGGCTAGAGTGTTCCAAGTTATGATGGAACCGGCTGGTACTGAATGTAGCAAAGCTTTAGCTTTGTCTTTCAGGGAATATGGAAGAACACGCAGTCTCATTGCTTCTTCAACTGCTCGGTTGTAATTGAAAGTGTCGCAAACTTCCTTGAAGTTTCTAATGTGGGCATTAGGATCTTCAGTTACATTCTCCCAAAACTGAACTGACTTCTGTATCATCTGAATGTATGTTTTGATGTCACACGCATTTGCTGGTAAGGGAGGAAGTACAATACAGGAAATGAAGCCGTCAACCACCGGAATGGTTCTGTCTCGAATGGGAATTGGTGGTGAAACTTCTAAAGGTTCAGGTTCCATGTTAACAATTGCTTCTTAGCCTTCTCGCCTTTCCCTTCTCAACTATCTAATGGTTCTTTCAATCTTTAGGTCAAGCGGTCGGATTTCAAAGCTTCTAGTTCGTCTCATGTAGGGTTTGAGAACCTGAAACACAAGAAAAATAATAAAAATAAGTAAAAAGGAATTAGATACAAGTAAAGGTATCTAACTCCAAAACTAATAGTGGAAGATAAATAAGTCCCCAACAACGGCGCCAAAAACTTGACCGGCGTATTCACATGCGTATAGTGCAAGCGCACGTATCGTTCAAGTAGTATGAAAAGTATCGATCCCACGAGAACTTAATACCTAAGCTATTAATTTATGAAGTCAAATTATTACAAGTATCTAATGGATTGATTATTTGATTTGATGGTGATCTGAATTGTGACTTTGAATTTAAAACAAATAAATAAAAAGGCGCGAAAGTAGATTAAAGAAAATTCAATATTAAGAAACTATCCAGGGTTGTGAATTATTCCAATAGCTTTTTAAAAGATGAAGTGGTTATTTTACATTTGTGTAATATATTAGTTTACTAACCCGAAACACGAAATTCTGCAAAAGCTTATGTGGATGGCCAGATGTAAATACCCAGTGTAACCCAATTAAACTATATGTCTATGTCAACCAGGTTACCTGAATTCATTAAGATTAAGTTCTAATTGTGGCTACCCCCCCGCCCAACAGGTATATGTCTATCCTGTAAGGAAATCTATTAAAGGGTTATTGTAATGACCAGTAGTTTTACTACTGCCTACAGTAATACTATTACGAACGGGACGAAGGCATGAAGAATAAATTATGTTAAGGCTCAAACATATTCATGAGATGATTTTAGGGACTATTGGTAAATTTATCGAAGTCCCGGGATGAGACTGTACCGTGTTTCCGTTGAACCGCCCATAGTATTTGGGGAATAACTTTTTCATATGATCTCTGATTTTTATGAATTTTATATCTTTGAAAACCTAAGATTGAGACCTACAACTTCTGCGTTAAATATTTTCCCAAATTCGGACCAGAACCGGGTCAAAAACACAAGTTAAAATATATATGAATAGTAATTTCGGGGTTAAAAGGAGAAATCTCAAACTTTCTAGATTTCTCTATACTTTTTCACAAACTTCCAAATATCTAAGGCACCCCACTATATAAAGGGAGTGCTATTTACAAATCAAAGGAAAGAAAAATACGTAAGAAAGAAAAAAGAGGGAAGAGAAAAAAAAGAAGAAGAAGAGAAGAAAAAGAAGAAGAAGAGAAGAAGAGGAAGAAGAAAAGAAATAGAGAAGAGCTTGGCAATATTAAGAGGCATGGAAGGAGAAAGAAACAATAATAAATAAGGTAAGAGCTTTTAACCCAAATTTTTAAATTTATGAATTTTAATGATTCAAGGATGATAGAAGCATGATTGAAAATTGTTGTTATAGTAAAATTTGTTTGAAGATTTGATTTAAAACTCCTAAGCTTGAGACTAGTTAAGGATATGAAATTAGAAGTAATAAAATGGGTTATGTAGTTTTGGGATTAGTAAGTGGTTTGGTGTATAAATAATTGAATTATTGATAAATTGGAAGATTGATGTATGTTAAATGGAGTGTAAGATAATGTTTTATATATTGGGTTATAGCATGAAAGTATTGTTATGAAATGGACTTTAGATGATTTGTGAAGAAGAAATGGGTGTTGGGTAAATTTTGGATTTGCTATCCAAGTTTGTTAATTTGATTTGGATGATGAGGATTGATGATGAATTTTAGAAGTGTGCTATAATGATAAACTAAATGTTGTATTAGCTTGAGAATGTTTTGTGGATGTGGTATTTGATTTGGGGATTGATTATTGTTTGAATTAAAATATGGATTGAAAATTATTAAGTTTTGGGTTTAATTACATGAAGTATATGTAATTGATTGAAAGTTGGTTGTTGATGAAATGATGATTTAGTTTATGAGGAATAGGGTGTATTATGATGTTTTAAGTATTGTTTTGTAAGAATGGGGGGATTTAGGCATGCCGCACACCAAGTGTTCGATATAATGCCACACTCCAATTAATTGAAGAAAATAAACACAATTCACATGTTATAAATAGTGATTAAAATGGTTAAAATTCTGTTGGGGTTTGTTGGATTGATGGAATTAGAAAGAAGACGAAATAATAAAGTTACAGGAGATGTTGGTTTAGGATGTTTTCCGGACAGGCTGGGAAGAATTGGTTATAAGTTATGTTTCTGATATCCGATTGATGAAGCGTAAATTTTTGCATAAACTAGACATATAAAGTAGTAACATATCCAAAATGTAGAATTTTTGACTTAAGATGAGACCAGACCGAATTTTTGAAGTCAGACTATCTGCTGCCCCTGTGCCCAGTTTTTCCAGCCGCACAACCCCCGAACTTCAGTCCATAACTTGCGTTCTAGGAATCAAAACTGCTATCTGTAAAATCCAACATAAAGTAGACACATAAGCGAGTATTTTATTAAAATTTTAGGGCCAAATTCAATCCCGATTTAGCACACCAAATTTTCAAAGTCACTGTAGGCGCACTAAAACTTTCTGGATAGATGGCAGAATATGGAGTTTTATGAAGTAGCTTGTGAAATCCTCGAACGAGCTTAATAAAAATTATTAGACTACTCTAAAATATTAGTAACGTAGTAAGTATGAGTTAACATGAATAATGAACAAATTTTATTAAGAAATGATATAATTCGCAACCTTGGTACTAACGAATTTTGCTAATTCTAGATTATCTCCAAGAGATACGATTTCGCCACCATCGCAAAGTGTCATAAGAAAATTCTGAACCAGTGAGTGGATACTTTCTCTTTTACTTGATTTTCATTTCGTATTTTCATATCAGACTTACATTTTACGCTTTATGGTGTTAAAAGCTTTTCTTTTTAGTTATTGTTATTTATAGTTATGCTTTAAGAAAGGAAATGATTTTCAGAAAACAATATTTGCAGTTTTAAGATTTAAAATATGGTTTTCATGTTTTTTGGGGCATGAGGGAAAAAATCACCCAAGTATGCAACTTGATATAGTTTGGAATTGACGGATATAGTGACATGTGCACATGTGGAGGACTGAGGGGATGCTCTCATATCCTCGAGCTGGGCTAGGAGGACGACGATATGTAACGCCCTTAGACCCCAGTTTGTGGTAGCATAGATCCGTACCCCCAGCTTCAGTTTTGGGGGACGACGATACTTAACACCCCAAGACCACCAGTTTTAGAGACATTGGTGGCATGCTTTGGGGGATGGTGTTACATAACGCCCCAAAGTCATGGATTTGCATTGTTGGCTCCAGTTAGGCGTATAGGAGGACGGCGATACGTAACACCCTCATACGTACAGTTATTTTTTAGATAGAGATACAGTTTTTCAGAAAAAAATTTAGATTTTAGTCACAGTTTTCAGAAAGAGATTTAGAAAAGAAAGTTTCCAGATCCAGCAGTTTTGTAAGAAATTCAGAATTTTAAAGCAACAAACCAGTTTTCTTATAAAGCTATTTTATGAGATTTCAGTTATAAAACCAAATGTTCTTACTTAGATCGTACATCGATCTAACCCCCTACCCTAGTATTTGTATTTTTACAGGAAATTCAGGAGGACGTACTAGGGAGGACGGATACTGATGTAGTCACTGGGGATGAAGTCCACTAGCAGAGAGTCAGATAGCATGAGAGTCCAGTCAGTGTCAAAGTAAAGTTGTATGCATTCATTAGTGTCTTATAATCATTATGAGTGTCTGTTAATGTTTGTAAAGAAAGTAAGTTTTGAGTATATAGTTATGAGTAACAAAAGTACTTTATATTAATAAGTTGGGTTATGGTCCCCATACATGACATTGCATTTGAATAGCTTAGAATACAGTTAGGAAGTAAGGGGCTATGAGGTTAGTACTGATATCCTCTGCAGGTAACATCTCTCAGATCGGGGATGTTACAGTTATCTATCCTCAAGAAAGATCGTGAGCTATTAAGTCTAAGGCTGAAACCTAAAATTCCTCTGTCAAGTTTATTTTAAGTAACCTGATCAATCTTATTAGTGGCCAGTTAACAATAAGCATTAACTTTAAGACTTAGTAAGTAAACCTTTATATTACCCAACTATAAAATAACCTCTTATAAACCGTTGATATTGGAATTCTTCACAATCCCAAATAATGGGCTTATTTACTACACATATTTACGGCTAGTAAAAACTTAAAAAATAATAAAAGACATAAAGCAAATATTGAAAAGTAAATGCTGGAAAGTAAAAATATAAAAATACAAAAAAGAAAATACTTTGGGTTAAAAAATCCACTTTTATCACTATTATTTTAGATATCTCTCTTAATATAATATATTAACTTTGCGTGATAATTACCAACCAGTCATATATGCGGTATCCTGATTAAGTTAAATTATTAATTAATTAGAAATCGACCAACCAGGCGGTATCCAGTTTAGTCAGGTTAAAACCAATTTTAATAATTACCAACCGATCAATATAGCGGTATCCTCATTAAGTCAGATTTTAACTAGTTTATATATTATATTTAAGGAAGATTAATCTAACTATTAGTAATAAAAGTTTTACCTTTCACCCCAACAAGGCGAAGTTACCTCCTCATTACTGAAAAGTAAATTGCTAAAAAGTAAAGAAAGGAAAATATTGTGCGTAAAAGTAAATTGCATAAATTAAAAAGTGAAAAGTAAAGAAAAGAAAGTGCAAAAGCGGAAATTAATTACTGAAAGCTATAAATAAACAAGCAAGATACAATCCTCTAGTATTCTTAAGGAATTACATAGAGAAAAGTATGAGATTACAACTGAAATTTCGAGCCAATAGGCTTGGCGAGTCAAGACACGTAGCCATTGCGCGTCGCTACACATTGTGATTTAGGGTGCCTAACGCGGATCGGCTGACACGTGGCAGGGGATGATAGATTAATTCAATAATCGTGCTGATGTGGCGATGATGATTATCGACAGCATGTGATGGTGACACATGGCGCGATGCACGTTAACAGATTTCCTAAGATGTTGACATGTGGCAAGCGCACATTAGCAGATTTTCGGAGCACATTAGCAAACGGCGCACGTTAGCACAGTGTATTTTAGTAAATCTTCTCTGAATGTGACACATGTCTTGGAGCACGTTATCAGACTCCGGTGCACGTTAGCGGCTGCGACGTAGAGTGCTTGTCGCGACGCGCTAAATGACAGTTTTGCCATTTTGTCTGTTTTTCATTGTTTTAGCCTCGAAAAACTTTATTTATCTATAAAATAACATAAAACAAATCAAAATATTCACAAAAATCAAGAAAATATATAAAATATTAGGTCAAATGAGTGGAAAATAGTGATACATTTACCACTCATCACTATTCCCTACCGCTGGCATCTTCCTGATCGGGGATGTTATATTCTGGTAGTCAACACATAGACCGAGTCAAATCTGTTATTACTATTCATAGTAATAGGTGATCCACATACCTATTCTTAAACCTCGTGAAGTTGAAAAAAGTCAACTTCAGAGGGAAATGAATGGGTTGATGAACCATTACTTATCGTTGATGATAATGATTTTTCTCATGCACCTTCATTTCCTCAAGCATTGAAAATATAAAAATTGAATCATTCCTCAAAAAGATATGAAATATTCAAACAGCTGAAGGTCAATACTTATTTGTTAGATGCCATCAAACAGATACCATTTTATGCCAAATTTTTGAAAGACTTGTACATATTAACAGAATAAATCATGTAAGAAAGAAAGCTTTTCTAATTGAACAAGTAAGTTCCATTCTCTCAACCGACAATGCATTGAAATACAAGGGCCTTGGTTGTCCAACTATTTCATGTATTATTTGAAATCATAAAATTGAACATGCATTGCTTGATCTTGGAGCTAGTGTCGACTTGCTTCCATTTTTGATTTACCAATAATTTAATATTGGAGAGTTAAAACCAACTTCAACTACTCTTTTACTTGTTGATAGATCACTTGATGTATCTAAAAAGAATTATGGAAAATGTGTTATTACAAGTCGATAAATTCATATATGATGTGGATTTTATTGTCTTAGAAACATAACCTGTTGCAGATAGTTACAAGCCAATTCCTGTAATACTTGGTCATCCATTTTTAAGAACAGCTAATGTTTTTATTAATTGCAGGAATGGAATCATGAATTTTTCCTTTGACAATATGACATTGGAGTTTAATATTTTTAACATGTGCGAGCAACCCTATGATAAGGACTGTGAATGAGAACATGGAACCAATTGAACTAATTTTGGAAGAACATATTCAATGGAGTAAATATGAACCCATGTAAATTTGTACAACTAATTTTCTTGGATCAAGTACGCAATTAGATTAAGATTTTTCTAATGATTTTTCTTTACTTGATTCTACATAGGTACTAGAAGTCGATAGAAAGAAATAAAATTTTGAGGAACTAGGAAGACTTGAAGAAGAGAAACATGAAGAAGCACACAAATTAAAATTAAAGACTTTACTTGAAGGATTGAAATATACATTTCTTAGAAATAAACAAACTTACCATGTGGTAATTTCTTCTTCCCTTACAAGCGATCAAGAAAGTAAGTTGTTAAATGCGTTTAGTGAACATAAAAAAGGAATTGGATGGACTTTAAAAGATATAAAAGATAAAAATCTTTTAAAATGCATACGTAGAATACATTTCAAAGATAATGTTAGGACACGTCGATCACTTAAAAAAATATTAAACCTTTACAAGAAAGAAGTGATTAAAACATGGGTTCTTAAATTTATTGATTCATTCATCTCTTACATTCCTAGTTTGGAGAAAATCCCATATACTAAGAAAAGAAGAGCTAAATAATTAGGTGTTTATTATAAATGCGCACGTTGGACGTGCAACACTCATTGTTGTTCTTTAGGAATGATGTCTAATAATCATGAAGAAAAAATTCAATTCGTTAGAGAAGGCTTGAGTAAGGAGTCAATAGATAATATATCAACGACTCTTGAGACGCATCATAATGGACTTGATAGATTGACTCACAACTTACATACATAATTTCAAAAAGAAAAATAATAATATAGTCACGGGAATCTGACATTGAAAGGTCGTATTTGCCAATTTGTAAGAAAATTGGATGGGAAGCATATCTCCGACCCATAAAGGGCTTTCAAGCCGTTACTAAACATAAAACTAGAGGAAGATATGAGCCACGATCACAACTACCGGTACATTTTCTTTCAATTTATTTCTTTGATTTCCTTTGCTTTAATTTACCGACGGTATCTAAACTTTTTGACTTTCACGATCTACTTTACTATTTATCTGATAATTATCATTTTATAATTAATAGTGCTTTTATTGCTCACCCTTTTTCAGGATCTATAACTACAGCTCATCATTTCTCTTTTCGATATATCCAAATAAGAGAGAGCAAAATGGAGAAAACTTTAAGACGATGAGTCACTAATATCTGTTTATTTTATGAATCTAGTTTTGGAACTAAACCAAAATATGTTAACGCTGTAATAGAATTGGGTAGATTTATGGCAGAAAGAAACATGCATTTAGTATATGACGGTGGCAATCATGGATTGATGGGATGTGTTTCAAAGGCCATGTAAGAATGAGATAATCAAGTTTTAAGAATCATCCCAAAAACATTAGCAGACAAAAATCTTATCGAATGGAGAAAAATACATTGTCTGGGTATGTCTGAATAACTTAGGGAAATTATCATTCATGCTGATGTTTTTATTGCTTTACCACGTTGGTTGGGCACGTTGGAAGAAATATTCACAATTGCGTCATGGGCAAATTTGAATATTCACCGAAAATCCATTAGACTACTTAATATAGATAATTGTTTTTTGATTTTCTTTTAGTATTTCTTGAGGATGCTAAAAAACTCGGGTTCATTTCAAAATCGGAAAAAGATATTGTTCTTACTGCAGGAAAAGCTACTGAATTAATCGACTAATTGTTAGCCTATGAACCTAAAATTGACCCATTTCTTTCCAAGTTGGACTGGTCGTATAATAATCATGGCAAGAAGCATATAGTGGATATGAATCCCAATCTATAATTATTTTTTTGGGTTAAAGAGTATTGTTGTTGAGTCAATTGTTTTTTCAACACTAACCAGACGATATCTTCTAAACTCTACTTCTTTTTATTCAGATATTGTGGACAACGTCTCAATTTGTTTGGGGGGAGGGGATAGTTGACTAGATAGTTTTCATTTCTTGTGTTTTTTTTTAAAAAATATTTTATTTTTGTGTTTTTTAAACATTATTTTTTATTTTTTTGTTATTTTGTGTGTAAAAAAAATATTTTTGTGTTGATTTTTCTTTTGTGTTTTATTCAAAAAACTATACACAAACCAACAATAAATTTTTGACTAAGCAAGTGGAATTGTTGTTCAGAGATGGCAGTGTAAGGAGTTTTCACTCCTAAGACGTACCTGAAAGTAATTCGTAACAAGTTATTTTTGTTCATGTCTTTTTTTATCATTTAAATTTATGAATTCTCCATAATATTAATTAAATTTGATATTAATATGCTCATTTGACTAGTACTATCAACATACACGGTAACATATGATCGTGGGTTGTAAGTGAAAATTTTATAATATTCAGTTCTCTAGTTTGTTGGCAGTAGCACCTAAGGGTAGTGGAATTTGTGTTTTCCTTTTTAAAAAACATTAATGAAGCTTTTACTTAGTAACTAGACATCTTGCCTCACAAGCAGTGATTGTTCACGTAAAACGGTTGATCTTTAGTTAGTTTAAAAAATGATAATAATAACAAATCAAGTTTTTACTTAGTAACCAGACATCTTGCCTCAGTAAGCAGTGATTATTCACGTAAAATGGTAGAGCTTGAGTTTGTAAAAGAAATATATGTGTGAATAAGTTCAATTTCGTACCTTCTCTAACTCGAACAATTAAGTCTGTATGGGTGTTTTAACACTTATTGCCTTAAGACCAACTAGTTTGGAAGTAACTGTCCCAAAGCTTGTTACATGGGTTAGAGAGAAAACTTAAGGGAGTCGAATATTTTTTTGACAACTGAGATCCGATCAATTAAGTCTATAGGGGTGTCTTAACACCTAATGCCCTAAAGCCAACTAGTTTGAGTGTCACTTACTCAAAGCTCATTATAAGGGTTAAAGATGTATTATTATAAAAAAAAAATGGGTACTTTTTTTTAATAAATAAACTGTAATTGACAGAAAGTGTGCACTCTGATATCATTTTAGAATAAAAATATTACTCTCTTTTCAAAAAGACCTATGAATATTATAGGCACAACGAATTGATTGTTACTTGTCTTATGTGTGTATGAAAGTATGGCAAAAAGTACATGGGAATTTACTTATTTGATAATTTATAAAGAAATAAAATAATTATTATACCTTGCGATAATCTGATTGAACACTTTAAAATGATAACGGGCCAACTTGTATGAAAGCCTTGATGGGCTTAGGAGGTCCAAACATGTAACGACCTGTTGTTTTTACTACCGACTACAGTAATACAGTCAAAGCAAAGACATGCAAAATAAATTATGATGGGACAAAAGTATATCTGTAAAATCAATTTCGAGGTGATCGATAGACTTCTCGAAGTCTCGGGATGGGACTGTACCGTATTTATTTTTAACCGCCCATAGTATTTTGGGCATAAAATTTTCATACAATCTCTGATTTTTATGAATTCTATATTGTCGAAAAGCTTAGACTGAGATGTACAACTTTCACGTTAAACATTTTTCCAAATTAAGAACAGAACTGGGTCAAAAATGCAAGTCAAAATCTAGGTGAATAGTAAAATCGGACCCAAATGATAAAAATCTCAAATTTCTCCATTTCTCTAGAAGTTTCTATATCTCTCTTGTATCATTTAGGTCCTCCACCCACTTTTTACTATTACCAAATACTAAAAACGAATTTGGAAGAAAGAAAGAAAAGAGGAAACCGTGAGAGAAAATGGAGGGAAAAGAAGAAGACAGAAGAAGAAGAAAAGAAGAAGGAGAGGAAGAAAGAAGAGAAAGAGAAGCAAAAGAGGTTTACCATCCATGGAGCTTTGTGGAAGAGTTGGAAATCAAGAAAGAAAGGTAAAAACCAATGACCCATTCTCTTAAATGATGTGTTCAATGATTTGGCAATTATGTAGTGATAAAGAAAATGAGTATGATGATGATTTTGTGATTTCTTATGTTTTAAATCAATAAATAAGATGGTAGACCCAATTTTTTTAATTTTGGTGAAATGGGTTAAGTTGATAAAGTGAGTAAAAAGGTTAAATTCTTGATGAATTAGTAGTTTAGTTGATGAGAAATGAAGTGAAAAATGATCAATGAGAAGTTGGTTTGTAGATTGGAAATGTTGGAATGGAGTAAAGATGGAAGATTTGGAGATGGGATTGAGTTAGAGAAGGAAACCAGTAACCTAGTTTTCCAGGTCACGTCGCGACGCAGCCCTGGCGTCACGACGCGCAGCAGGAAGGTCTGAGAGACGATTCTGGTTTACGAGCGTCGCGAACAAAAACATGGTTAAACAGTTTTAAACCCCCTAAACTCTATTCTTATGCATTCAAGGCCACCCTTGGAGTTTCGTATTAGTCCATACATATCCTATACTAAGATATGATTATTATAAGTCTTGATTGCATAATATTCGGATGAATCTTTAAAAGCAGCGAAGTTATTTGACTACGATGATTCTAACCAAGTTCTGACCATAGGTTATCCGCAGAAATCACAGTTTCTTTCGATCAAGGAATCCGGTGCCAACTAAGTTCAGAAACTGTGAGTGGACATTTATTTATTTCATCTGATTTTTATTTCAAATTTTCGTACAGACTTATATTTTTACGCTTTAGGGCGTATAAACTTTTCTTTCAGTTACTACGTATTTAATTATACTTTGAGAAGGAAAATGCTTTTCAAGAAACAGTGTTACAGTTTTATGATTTACAGCATAGTTTTCATGTTTTCCGGGGCATGAGGTAAAAACTCACCCTAGTATGTAACTTGAGACACAGGTGGAATTGACGGACATAGAGAGCATGTGCACATATTGAGGACTGAGATAACGCTCTCAGATCCTCCAGATGGACTAGGGGGACGGCAATACGTAATGCCCATAGACCCTAGTTTGAGCTTGGGTGGTAGCATAGATCCGCACCCCAGCTCCAGTTTGTTGCTTGGGGGACGGCGATACGTAACACCCCAAAACCACCAGTTTCTGAGACAGTAGTGGCATACTTTGGGGGACGGCGATACGTAACGCCCCAAAGTCATGGATTTGCATTACTGGCTCAAGTTAGGCGTATGGGGGGACGGTGATACGTAACGCCCTCATACGTCCAGGTTTTTCAGACAGAGATACAGATTTCAGAAAATCTTGCAAATTTCAGATTTCATACAGTTTTCAGAACTTCAGTACTCAGATTTCAAAATCCAGATTTTAGCAAAGAGATTTCAGAAAATCAGATTTTAGAGACAGTTTTCAGAAACTAAATTTTCAGAAGCATTTTTCAGAAAGATATAGCTTTTAGAACAAGTTTTCATACAAAGAAGGTTTTATTAAAAATTATGATTTTGGAAATCAAGTTTTCCTTTCAGTTTTCAAGTTTTAGTCCACTCACTTAAGTCGTATAGCGATCTAACCCCCCTCTAGTTTTTAGTTGTTTTGTAGGGATTCCAGGAGGACAAGCTCGGAAGGATGGACACTGATACCGTCACTAGGGATGGAGTCCACCAGTACAGAGTCCAGTTTAAAGTCAAAGTATTTGTATGCATTAGTATTGTGGTAGTCATTATAAGTGTCTATTAAAGTATTGTAAAACAATAAAAAAAGCATTTTTGAGTATGAATTTAAGATAATATAAGTATTTTATTTTGATTGAGTTAAGGTCTATATGCATGACATTGCATTAGAATAGTTTACGATACAGTCAGAAAGTCAGAGGCTTATAGGGTTAGTACAGCTATCCCCTGCCGTAACATCTCCCAGATCGGGGATGTTACAAAACATAATCTGAATATGCCAGATGCACGAGTTCGATATCCACACTGGCTTTCATCCAGGAAGGGTATGCCTTATTATGGCATATTTGTATACTTTTAGATATCTCCAAGTCCGTCTTCACCACAACCGTGATTTCTGAGGGCCCAAGTTGTCGTTTCTAGATAATGACACGGTCCCCATAATAGGCTTAGTCAATATTGTAAATGGGCGGTTTTTGTCTTTTACTGACTAAGAGAGACTTAGGTAGCCAAGGTTCACCCCTGTAGCGTAGGAGATAATGATTTTTTGTACCCCACATTGGTGCATAAAATGAGCCATACTTAGGGCAGAAATGGACTTACCATGGGTGTGAAAGGAATAAGGTCGAAATGGTATATGCTATTTTGATAACCACCTACATCTTACGCATCTCATGCATCTCACTCATCTCATGCATTACATGCATACACCCAGCATGTTGTTTTGATAACCACATGCATCTCATGCATCGCATGCATACACGCATCATGTTGACCCCCTGTCTTAAAAGCCATCACAGATTTCTGTTAGGTTAGAGAAGAATGAAGACTTGTCAAGAAGAGGTAAGGATTCATAAAATCCTTAGAACCTAAACCACTTCCAAACCGTATGCCACTCCACCTTTACCTAAACCTACACTATCACTACTATCAGTAAAAAGACCACAAAACTGACAACTGCACCTACCTTAGGCATGAGATCCATCCGACCTGGAAAAAAGAACAACCCACACATAGAAACCCTCTATCCAACTACCACTCCGCTCCAATACCCATCTACATGATCAACTCCTGCTTGCCTGAAAGCTTTGTCCTCCAAACTCTCAACCACCAAGCTTCTTGCATGGGATATGGGATAGCAGTAGTGATGAAGAGGAGGTAAAAAGGATGAAGCTGACGGAATACTTTATGAAAGCCACAGGGTATCAAGAAGAGCCTGAACTCGTAGAAGTCAATGAGATCATAGTACTAGGATTCGAGATCTTCAAAGATGTAATGGGTAAGGAACCACAGACAGAGGAAATTGTAAAAGAGGAAGATAAATGGGAAGAAGAACTATTGCAGTTGGAGAATCTGATGCTCGAAGAAAGAAAGAAGACGGAAGAAGACAAGGCTACAAATGATGCAGATGTTTATTTTCCTGATTTATTTGATTGTAATCTTGCATTTATTAATAATAAAGACATTTATTTTGCTTACTTGTTCGAGTCTTTTCCTGTTAGTCGATATCATAACATACAAGACATGAGCACATTTGACATTAACTCAACAAAGCAAATGCATTTAATCTTGGTACATGTGAAAACCCCAAGGAAATTTAATTGCAAGTGAGGTTACCTCTAATGAGCGGAAAGAATTAGAGAAAATATTAATAAAATATATATAAGTATTCGCCTAGTTCTATGAAGATATGCCAGGAGTGGACATGAGTATTGCCCAGTACATGATACCAACATATCCGAACATGAGACCAGTAAAACAGAAGCTCCAAAGAATGAGGCTAGAATGGGCCGAAAAGGTTAGGGAAGAAGTCAAGAAGCACATAGATGTGGGGTTCTTAGAAGTGGTGAAGTACCCCGAGTGGTTAGCCAACATTGTGCCGGTACCGAAAAAGGATGGAAAGGTCAGAATGTGCATAGATTATAGGGACCCAAACAAATCTTACCAAATGATGATTTTCCCTAACCTATATAGACGAGTTGGTTGATAGCGCGGCTTTATCTGCTCATTCACGGATGGATTCTCAAGATATATCTAGGTCTTCATGGCCGAAAAAGACAAGTATAAGACTCCCTTCGTCATTGAGTGCAGTATATATTGTTACAAGGTGCCGTTTGGACTTAAAAATACGGGAGCCACTTATCAACGAATAGCCACTACATTATTCCATGACTTGATGCATAAGGAGATTGAGGTATACATGGATGACATGATGGTTAAATCAGAGACGAGGGCCGAACATATAGAAGCACTGGAGAAATTCCTTCAAAGAATCGATAAGTATAACCTTCAACTCAACCCCAAGAAGTGTGTGTTTGGGGTAACATCCAGAAATTTGTTGGGGCATACGGTAGGAATGAGAGGAATAGAAGTGGACCTTGAAAAAGATCAAGGTAATTGCTGAGATGCCCGCACCGAAGATAGAAAAGGAAGTTAGAGCTTTTTTTGGGAAAATCTAGTATATCAGTAGGTTCATTGCCAAGATGACATTAGTATGTGAGCTCATCTTCAAGCTATTGAGGAAAGACCAACCCATGGAGTGGAATATACAATGTCAATAAGCCTTTGACAAAATTAAAGAATACTTGGTTAAACCGCCCGTCATGAAACCTCCAAGGCCGGACAAACCCTTGATGTTGTATTTGGCCATAGAACCCAAAGCGCTGGGGGCGATGATGGTATATGAAGATGAGACAGAGGTGGAACATGCAGTTTACTATCTCACTAAAAAGATGCTTCCGTATGAAGCCCACTGTCAAGAAATGGAAAAAATCTATTTGGAGGTGATGTTGGCTAGATGACCAAGTTCATAGCTCGTAACATAGTATGTCGATATGGAATGCCACATCACATAGTGACGAATAATAGAGTCCAATTTCAGGAGTACGAGATCAAGGCAGTATTACCAATGGTAATAGAAATACAATCAATGTGGGAACTAGCAAAGGCAGGATTGCACCAGCAAGAATGGGCATCGCAGCGGTTCGAACAGCTAGCATTAATGGATGAGAAAAGGATAAAGGACTTGCACCACATGCAGCTATACCAGAAAAGATTGGCCAAGGCGTTCTACAAGAAGGTGCGTCCCACCAAGATCAGAGAAGGTGATCTAGTGCTTAAGCAGTCAAATCCACTTATAATGGACCAAAGGGGAAAGTTCAGGCCCAATTAGGAAGGACCCTACCTAGTCAAGAAGGTGATAGGGAATGAGGCAGTGAGACTTTCAGATTTGGAAGGGAACGAGTTCACTGAGCTCATCAACGTGGACAGGCTGAAACAATACTTTGTATAAAAAAAGAAGAAAAAAAGAAAAAAGGCTTGTTAGGTTGAAAATCCGCAAAGGACAGCCCAAGCAAAATACGGAGCATGAGTGAGCAAGAAAAAATGGTTAATTGTAAAATCCGTGATGAACAGTTAGCGACAGAAGTACCCTTGCAATGTAGTTTATTATTTCCTATATGTGTACTAAGAAATAATGCAAATGCCTTTATTGAAACAAATGTTCAAGATGTTCATAGATTGCATGAATCCCAGCTAGCTAACCGGGAAAGATTAGAGTCAAGTAATTACAAATCACGTCTTTTGTTTCTTAGATGTTGGGACAAGATCAAAAGATCTAGGACGAAGAACTCTAGGAATGGAGAGGAGTCTCGAGAATGAGGACGAGCAAAGAGCCTCGAAAATGAGGAACTCTGAGAATGGAGAGGAGTAGAGCAGCCTCAGGAATAAGGACGAAGAACTCTAAAAATGGAGAACAACCTCGGGAAAAAGGACGAGTGAAGAGCCTCGAGAATGAGGAGAGATCTGAAAAAATGAAAAAAGAGAAAAAAATATTTTTTTAGCTTGCTGAGTTGAAAACCTAAAAAGGCGACTCAGACAAGATATAGTAATCTGTTAAGATGAAAATCTGAAAGGACAACTTAGGCAAAAGATAGGACGAACCTGTGGGATCTTGAGTAGTGAGACCAAAGAGAATTGAGCAATCACCGGAGGAGAAATGGCAGAAGGAAACTGTCAGCAGGCCAAGGGAGCGCCCAAAGGCCAAAAATATTCCTAAAAGGGTGAAAAAAACCTTCTAACACAAGGAACGCCTAATTAAAGATGACATCAAGCTAATAGGACAGAGAAACCCCATCGAAATAGGGAATGCATCCATGTATACACGTCGCATATAAATAAAATTTATTTTATGTTCGCAAGGCTTTGAAAAAAAAGCGACGAGGACGAGCAACTCCAGGAATGGAGGAACCTCATGAATAAATCCTAGGGTCGAGGCCCACATCATCAACAGTTTTGGGAATGAATACTAGGGTCGAGGCCTATATTATCGATAGTTCAAGAATGAATCCTAGGGGGCGAGGCCCATATTATCAATAGGTTGGGAATGAATCAAAGAGATCGAAACACCTCATCATCGTGAAAAAACACCCCAGTGGATCGAAGTGTCATACATGAGGACCAAGACACTATCACCCATATAGTTCGGGAATGAATCCCAAGAGTCGAAGCACCTCGCCATCAACTCAACTCAGTTCAGGAATGAATCCCAAAGATCAAAGCACCTCATCTTCACGGAAAACACCCAGTGGATCAAAGAGTCACATAAGAGGACCAAGACGCTATCACCCATACAGTTCGGGAATAAATCTCAGGGGTCGAAGCACCTCGCCATCAACTCAACTTAGTTTGGGAATGAATACCAGAGATCGAAGCACCTCATCATCATAAAAAAAACAGTGGATCGAAGAGTCACATAGGAGGACCAAGACGCTATCACCCATACAGTTCAGGAATGAATCCCAGTGATCAAAGCATGTCACACCCAGCATGGTTCAGGAATGAATCCCAGGGGTTGAAGCACCCCGCTATCAACTTAACTCAATTTGGGAATGAATCCCAGAGATCGAAGCATTTCACACCCAACATGGTTAGAGAATGAATCCCAGGGTCGAAGCACCTTGCCATAAACTCAACTCAGTTTGGGAATGAATCCAAGGGGTAAAAGCACCTCGTCATCAACTCAACTCAGTTCGGGAATAAATCCCAGAGTTCGAAGCATCTCACACCCAGGATGGTTCGGCAATGAATCCCATGGGTCGAAGTAATTCGTCATCAACTCAACTCAGCTCGGGAATGAATCCCAGATATCAAAGCATCTCATACCCAGCATGGTTCGGGAATGAATCCCATGGGTCGAAGCACCTCACCATCAATTCAACTCAATTCGGGAATAGATCCTAGAGATCGAAGCATCTCACACCCAGTATGGTTCGGGAATGAATCCCAAAGGATCGAAGCACCTCACCATCAACTCAAATCAGTTTGGGAATGAATCCCAAAGATCGGAGCATCTCACACCCAGCATGGTTCAGGAATGAATCTCAGGGGTCGAAGTACCTTGCCATCATATTAACTCAGTTCAGGCCAAAGATCGAGCATCTCACACCCAGCATGGTTCGGGAATGAATCCCAGGGTCGAAGTAGCTCACCATCAAATCAACTCAGTTCAGAATGAATCTCTGAGATCGAAGCATCTCAAGCCTAGCATGGTTCGGGAATGAATCCCAGAGGACGAAGCACCTCGCCATCAAATCAACTCAGTTTAGGAATGAATCCAATAGATCGAAACATCTCACACTCAGCATGGTTCGTGAATGAATCCTAGAGGACGAAGCTCCTCACCATCAACTCAACTCCTTTCGGGAAAGAATCTTAAAAATCAAAGCATCTCACAAAAGCAGCAAAACAACAGGTAAGTCCGGTAATGGCCAACGAACCAGGTAAGTTAAAATACATGCATGACTTTAATAGGGTTGTCACTGTCACACACTGCACAAGACTCATCAAAGTGGGGGCGATTGTAAACATTGCATTTTTGCATGAACCCGATGATGAGCCTCGCATGGAGGTAATGTCTGAAAAGTTGCTGAAGTTGCGAAAAATGAATGTCGGAAAGAAGAAAAACCTCCAAAAATTAGCATCTTATCGGATTCGAACTCACTAGCCAGTCTGGATTTTCTCAGCCAGTTTCTACTTCAAACCTTAGCCCACGACCCACCATGCAAGCCCAATCCACACAGCGTAAAATCCATCCACATGCCCAAGACCCCACTGTTGGACAATTATGACCCATAGCATCACTATTTGTACAGAACACGATGTTGTTGTACAAATTAACTATGTGACAAAGGAAATTGCTCTTTTATCATTTGTGATTAGATCACCTAGATATATAAATGATAGAAGGTTCATATGATTCGTTCCGGATTCAGATGATATGAGATAGTACCAATCCATGAAGGTTTAATCATTAAATATCCCTAGTCGTAGTATTATCGAGATTGGACATCGATAATGCGGAATAGACTAATATTACACTTGTGCGTGTTATGGGAGCATAACGACATAGTTCTCATATATTTGGGTATTGGATACTCATGCAAGTGAAATAGAAGGTTGTGTTTTACCAATGGTACGGAAAACAGCTTCGCTCTGGATAGAGCCCTCAGAATTCCATTGGTAGTATAACTATGTGTCTATGGAAGTCCGAATCAGGGTAGGTGTATTTGGTCTTAACCTGAGACTTGTACCGCTAATACTTGCGACAATCAATATACTTTGGTTTTTGTCGTTCATGGCTTTAACCGGTTCTGTGTACGCCTCTTCTGGGTATATTGAGAATTATAGTGTATTGGGTGTGATGTCAAGACGGAAGTATCACTTCAGTTATAGTGGAGATGATGATCACGTCGGATACGGAACTTGTTCTCTTATATGTTGTAGCTATCAGGATATTATGACTAGGTCATGTATATCCGATTATAGAGACTAGTTACCAGAGATCCGATATGTGCTTCGTACGGGGCAGGCATATTTCCATCCCCAGGCCTTGCACGTGAACATCCGATACTGGATCAACATACACGATTCTACGTATACTACACCTGATATAGATCGCTTATTCATGTATACTACACCTGATATAGATCGCTTATTCATTGTAAATCGGTAAAAATGTAGTACTAGGTAAGTACGTATTGATAGTCCGATAACCGGATTTACTGCCAACATATCCGGGGATCTCATGGGTCGCTTCTCGAAGATTCACCGATAACGTATGACTCGCAATTTATTAATCTGGGATTAATTAGATGAGAGAGAAAATTAATCTGGTATTAATTAAGGAGATATTTTATCTAGGATAAAATATTATTTAAAAAGAGAGAACGATTAATTTAGAATTAATCGGTAAAATAATATATTCGATATATTAAACGAAATTGGATTTCGACGCGGAATTAAAATTAGATTTTAATTCGAGCAAACGAGTTAATTTAGAATTAATTCGTTAGCGACGTGAATAGTAATTTTGCTAGGCATAATTATTTAATTACGTCGAAACGGAAAATTCATTAATTTGGAATTAGCGAACCCGAGCCCGGGAGTATTTGCGGGCGCACTCGCATTTCAAATTCAAGTGCGGCCCACAAGTCACATCTAGCGTCAAATCATTAGTCACTTTAATTGATGTGATGTCAAGTCACTTTGAGTGATTGACAACATGTCACTTTGAGTGATATGAATAGTTGATGTGGTAGTTGGAAGGCATTAATTGTTTTTTGCCTTGACTTTTTGAATTTGTAAAAGGTGTATTAGATACACAAAATTCCCAACAACCAAACCAACACATTCTCTTATTCTCTCCCTCTCAAACTCACGGCCAAAGGGCCAATTTTCTCTCAAAATTTCTTCATTTGGCCAATAGCCATAAGCAAGAATTAGAAGATTTGTTGCAAATCTTCAAGAGTGCTAGCACACAAAGAGGCATACAAGGTGATAGGGAAACTCACTTATGAGCATGGATGGAATCTCAACACCTAAAGCTTGGAGCTTGAAGATGAAGATGGAGTCCAAATACACCCATGGCCGAATGCTTCATCAACAAAAAGAAAAGTTTTATTCTTTGTCGCATCACAAAGCTGTTCAATGTGAGTATAATTCCGCCATATTTCATTACTGTATTCACACTTTATTAATGATCCTTGGGACCTTAGAGAAACCCAACAATGGTATTAGAGCCATTTGAGCATGGAACTTTATTAGGTTTAAAATTGGGTAAATTGATTTTGAGCATGATTTAATGAAATTGTTTGATTAAGTATGCTTGAATGATGTTGAATTGAAGTTGTATTGGATCAATTTCATGAAATATTGATTGGATCAATTTGTTGCCCATTTTATGGCTTGGCCGAAAGTTGGACTTCCCCTAATGTCATGGTGATTTTTTTTTGATTCATTGGATGAGTTGAAATCGATTGGGTAATGTTGATTTAGGATTCAATTGGATTGAAATCGAAATCGATTTGTAAAAACCCTAATGGCCGTGACATAAAGAGCATGAAATGATGTTGATTTTTGATTAAAATGTGTTGGACATGTTTTGAAGATAATGAGCATAATTAATTAGGCTAATTAATGTTTTGGAAATGTTAATTTGGGTAATTAATTATGCCACTACACTTAGGTTAATTTAATTATGAAATTTGAATTTGGTAATTTAATTAATTGGGCCTATTTTGGAAATTGGGCTTTAAAGTTGCAATTGGGATAAATGGGCTTGGTTGTACCAAGATGGGTTTAGGCTAAATTGGTTGGATCCAAATGGGCCCAAAACCATATCCATAAAGTCCAATTATGACTAATGGGCCTTTAAAGTTTAATTGGGCCGAAATTGATTTCTAGGCTTATGGGGCGATTCCTTGATTGGGCTTTGGTTACTGAAGCCCATGCCTTAAGAAATTAATTGAAAGCCCATTAGACTTTAATTAGTTGACAATGGATGTTAATCAGGCTTTGAGACCCGTAACGATTAGATTTAGAATATAAGTCGCAAAGGTTCATTAATAAAGTATGAATATTTAATTTGGAATTAAATAGTGAATTAGTATTAAATACAAGTTAAATTGGATTTATGTTGTAGTTTAATTTAATTCAAGAATTCGTACTTTGAGTACTTATTCGCAAAACGAGTTTGACTCGTGCAAAATCAAATCGTTGTTTGAACATTGGATGGTCATTAATATTCAGATAAATTAATTGGATTAGATTGATTGATAACATTCTTGTGTGAATACATGATTGCGATGCATGAATAATGTATATCGGATGGATATTAGATGGGTGGGGCAATTTTGGAAATTATTATAATAAATTTAGAATTTATTAAATTGGACCTGCGTGTCCAGCCTATTACCTCCTTACTCTTTGTATTTCCCTTCTCACCTATTTCCTCAATGTAAATGAGGTTCTTTAGAAGTGTTATGTAATCGGGTAGAAGTTGTGCTAACGGGAAAGAGGAAATGGAGAGATTGTGTTCTAGGAATAATATGTTTAAGTATCCATCCGCATATCATTATTATATTTATTTACGCATCTTATTATGTGTTTAGAATGCATGTTTAACGGTGTATGATGATGAGACCTTAATAAAGATAATTAATTGGTTGCCAATTACATGCGAAAAACCCTCAAAATATATTAAGCGTTTTTCCTTCCATTGAGTGATTCTTACTCAAGATCCAAGACTGGCATTGATTTGTTGGCCAAAGTCAAGACCTTTGTCAATCACGGATGTGTTTGAATCATGAAGGCTTTATTCCATATCGGTGTCTTGTCCAAGTTGTGATTTGTTGGCTAAAGTCAAGATCATTTCTTGTTCATCGACATTGATTACAAAGCTTTTCATAGTCAATGGGTTCCGCTTAACTGGGATCATTAAGTTTGTTGTGCCAAAGCCAAGGCTTAATTGATTCAGAGGAAAAAAAGGTTAGGGAATATATTGGATATATTGGCATAAATAAGATATATGTTTCGGACTTGGATGTCCACCTACTGGATCTAGGAATTGGATGGACTCCAATTGATTTTAGAGATCTACCTAGTTAAGTATCATATAATTTGTTGGCCAAAGTCAAGATTGTGTGTTATTTAACGGGATCCTAGCCCACTAAGAAACAAGGTTTCCCGAGTACTCAACAGAGGGTTAGAGGCTCGCCGAAAAATAGTGGGAGGCAAGTATTAGATTTGCAATTTCGTTTAGATACTTTCCATACGCCCACATTTCATTTTTCGTCAAATAATTAATATATTTGTTGGACTAATATTTAATTTTGTTTTAATTAAAACAGTTGCACTGTATTCAAACTAATTCAATAAATAGTTGATTTTATAATTGGATTATAATAATCAATATAATTTAATTTAATCATGTAAATTATAGTTGATTATATAGTTAGACTATAGTAATCATTATAATCAAAGTACTTGAAATCGTTGATTAAATAGTTGGACTATTAGAATCAAGATAAATTGAAAGATTGGTGTTTAAAACATAATCCTACGGAAACTGTATTTAAACGACTTTAATTTTCAAATTGGGAATAAAATTTCAGGATAGTCCTGGAAACTAAGAAGTTACTCTATTTGATAAAATAACATCTTAGGCCTAAGCCCGGAGTTAAGCAAATAGTAGAGCATGATCTTTGGAATATTCATGTGATGATAACTTTAGTGTTTAATCCTTTAAGCTTGCCAAAATGACTCCTTAATTTCGTCATCATAACTAAGGATTAGATCTTTAAACCATGCTGTTGAAATTGAAGGATCTTCATAGATCTATCATTAGATCTTAGAAGCATTAATTTCAATAGGTAACTCTTAGAGAGTTAATGGCTATGCTCAATGAGCCAAAGCCAAAGTTTGCAAAAGGGCAAGTAGCGCAAGACGCATATTATTTCGACATTCTAGAATGCCAAAACTAGGCCGAAAGCTTCTGGGGTGTGGAAAAGGACAAATGCAAAACCATTATAGTCTTCTAGGAAGACAAATGACATATCCCAAGATGTCTGCCTAAACTGTGGCAAACGGGGTCACTGAAGCATGACTGCCGTATGGACAAGGTAGACATGAAGGAAATGAAGACGGTGTAAGGCTCCGGCTTCAAAGATGTTTGTCATAAACATGTTCACTATTGGCATTAAAATTGGATTTTAGATACTAAATGTGGTACATAATATGCATTGATGTGCAGAATATGCTATGAGCAGGATACTGACTTCAGATGAGATTAATCTGCGAATCGGAAACGGGACGGAAGTCGTTGTTTTAACCGTAGATACCTAAGTTTAGGGACTACCCTTCGGGTGTGTACTTAAATTAGGAAACTGTTATAATGTAACTAGTTTGACTAGAAACATTATCTTTATATCGAGTATAACTCGTTGCCAGTATACCTTTATATTCTAGAACACTAAAGTGTTTTATTTTATAAAGATGATATTGAGATAAACACATTAGATGTGAATAACAGTATTTATATTTTGAATATAATAAATCTATGACAAACAAATAGCTCAAACTGATTTGATCAGATAAGACTTATTTGTGGCAGTGTTGTCTGGGACACATTAAACAAGACTCGTATATCCACACTTTTGAAGAATGGATACGAGGACGGATTTGATTCAACTCAAATAAAGTCTACGAATCTAGTTTATTGGGTAAAGTGCCTAAAACACCTTTACTTGGTAAAAGTGCAATTCCATCGATCTGTTAGCCCTCGTTCATAGTGACGTAAGTGGGCCCATATCTAGCTAGGCTAGAGGTGGATATGAATATTTCGTAACCTTTACGGATGTTGCATCGCGTTATGGTTATGTGTTTCTTTTGAAACACGAATCGGAAACTTTTATAGTTTCGACACGAAATAGACAAACAGATCGGCTAAAGTATTATTTCATCACAGTTAGACCATGATGAAAATAATTAAGCAATAAGTTTCTAAAATACTTGAAAGAGTATAGTATTCTTTCAATGAGAACTCCTCCCGGAACACGTCAATTTAACGGTGAGTCTGAACAGAGAAACCCAATTTTATTAGACATGATAAGGTTACATTAGTCGATCTGAGCTACCATTTTCCTTCAAAGGGATAATCATTTAATAGTGCAATACTTATTTTGAATAAGGTTGCATGAAAATCTGTTAGACAGAATTCATATTGGATATGAACAGGAAAGAAACCAGGTTTTTCATTCCTGATGATTTGGGAATGCTAGGCATACGTTTGGATGATACCAAACTAGAACCCAAATCGAATAAGTGCCTACTTGTAGGTTATTCTAGGGAAACCAATTTTAATTATTGCTCGCTATGCGATTTTTCTAAGAGAAATACCGATATGTAGTGGTAAGTGGGAAGATAGTAAAACTCGATGAAAATCGGAGTAATACTGTTCAAGGCACCGAGTTCTTAATGGAACACAAACAGTTCATCAAGGATGAAACTGTACCACAATCTTCGAATACACAAGAACCGCGTAGATCGAGGAGAGTCAGAAAATAACATGGGAGGTATGGGTTTCTGATCTCACCTCATAAAGATGTCAATCTTATTGAGGAAGACGAACCGACTACGTATGAGGAAGTGATACAAGGTATCGACTCCCTATTATGGCAAAGTGCCATGATGCTCGAAATGGATTCCATGTAAACCAATTATGTTCAGATACTAGTTGTTGTACCAAAAGGCATTTTGCCTATTAGTACTATATATGTCTTCAAGGAAGACATACATGGATGGCAACATACCAACGTACAAAGCTGGGCTTGTAGCGAAAAGATATCGTTATCAACATTGTGTCGATTACGACGAAACCTTTTACTTGTTGCCACGGTAAATCTATTTGGATAATGCTTGCTGATGCTACATGTTTCATTTATGAAATATGGCAGCTGCACGTCAAAATCGCTTTCCTTAAAAGGAAACCTTTTGGAGGATATTTACAACATCCTGACGATTCTGTCGTACCAAAACTAGCAAACAAGGTTTTCAGGTTATTCGATCCATGTATGGATTGAAGTAAGCATTGGGTTCTTGGAACTATCGTTTTGATGTAATTATAATGGTGTATGATTTGATTCAAAACGAAAATGATTCTTGTGTATATATAAGAGGGTTAGTGGGAGTGCACTGATAATGAATGCCCTAATAATGATGATGTGTCATTTCTTGGAAATGATATTCCCATGTAAAATAATTGGTGAAAACTTGGCTTTCATAAGAATTCTTCGTAGAATACTTGGGAGAAACAACCTTTATTCTAGGAATAAAGATATACTAGGTTAGATCTAAAAGTTGTTGGCACTCTCCGAGAACTCGTATATTGAAAAATGTACGTGACCTGGTGTCTTCTATGGTTTGAGCATATGCAGTCACAATCAGGCCAATCCGAGTGAAAGTCACTGGATTGATGTTAAGAACATCCTTGAGTATATTAGAGGAACTAAGGATGCTTTCTTAAGTTATGGAGAAGGAGAACTTGAAGTGAGTGGGTTCACTGCTGCAAGTTTCCTAACCAATAAAACGATTGTAAGTCGTAATAAAGGTACTATAAAGTTTAAATGACGGAAGAGTGAGCTGGAAATCTTCCATGTAAGATACTGTTACAGAATAAACAACAAGAGCGGAACATTGCCGTGACTGTCGCAGCAATAGTAGCATTTTGGATCAAAATAAATCTAATTAGATTAGATATAGTTCTGTTAGTGCCTGGGCTAGGCTTCAGCACAGGCTAAAGAATTAAGGGTCTCATCAACGATCTAGATATATACTTTAAACTATTTTCATCTGATTCGTCGGATCATACATCGTGGCGATGTGATGATCGAATAAATCGCATCAGATGATAACCTTTTAAATCCACAGATGAAAGTTGTTTTCTCAGTAGAAGTTTGAGCCACCGGTACATAGTTCAGGTGTAAAGCACCTGATTGATTGGCTATAGGCCAAGTGGGAGATTGTTGGACAATTATGACCCAAAGCATCACTATTTATACAGAACACAGTGTTGTTGTACAAATTAACTATGTGACAAAGGAAATTGCTCTTTTATCATTTGTGATTAGATCACCTAGATGTATAAATAATAAAAGGTCCATATGAATAGTTCCGGATTGAGATGATATGAGACAGTATCAATCCATGAAGGTTTGATCATTAAATATCCCTAGTCGTAGTATTATCGAGATTGAACATCGATAATATGAAATAGACTAGTATTACACTTGTGCGTGTTATGGGAGCATAACGGTATAGTTCTCATATATTTGGGTATTGGATACTCATGCAAGTGTAATAGGAGGTTGTGTTTTACCGATGCTACGGAAAACAGCTTCGCTCTGGATAGACCCCTCGGAATTCCATTGGTAGTATAACTATGTGTGTATGGAAGTCCGAATCAGGGTAGGTGTATTTGGTCTTAACCTGAGACTTGCACCGCTAATACTTGCGACAATCAATATACTTTGGTTTTGGTCATCCAAGGCTTTAACCAGTTTTGTGTACGCCTCTTCTGGGTATATTGAGAATTATAGTGTATTGGGTGTGATGTCAAGATGAAAGTAACACTTTAGTTATAGTGGAGATGATGATCACGTAGGATACGAAACTTATTCTCTTATATCATGTAGCTATCGGGATATTATAACTAGGTCATGTATATCCGATAATAAAAACTAGTTACCAGAGATCCGATATGTGATTCGTACGGGGCAGACACATTTCCAGCCCTAGGCCTTGCACGTGAACATCCGATACTGGATCGACATACACGATACTACATATACTACGCCTGATATAGATCGCTTATTCATGTAAGCATGTTTCTGGAGAATTGGGAAGGCATGGCGCTTTGCTAGAAGCCAACATTGTCTTGTAAATCGGTAAAAACATAGTACTCGGTACGTACCTATTCGGATAGTCTGATAACTGTATTTACTGCCAACATATCCGGGGATCTCATGGGTCGCTTCCCGAATATTCACCGATGACGTATGACTCGCACTTTATTAATCTGGGATTAATTAGATGAGAGAGAAAATTAATCTAGAATTAATTACGGAGATATTTTATCTAGGATGAAATATTATTTAAAGAGAGAAAACGATTAATTTGGAATTAATCGGTAAAATAATATATTCGATATACTAAACGAAATTGGATTTCGACGCTGAATTAAAATTAAAATTTAATTCGGGCAAACGAGTTAATTTGGAATTAATTCGTTAGCGACGTGAATAGTAATTTTACTAGGCATAATTATTTAATTACGTCGCAACGGAAAATTTGTTAATTTGGTGTAACATCCCAGATTTTCGTGGCGGTTCTAGAAGATTTCTGGACTAACGTTATAGTCTCGGAGCATGATGATAATGAAGAATAAGAGTTTAAGTGATGTTATGTGGGTTGGAATAATAGATTTTGAATATTCGTCGCTTCGGAAAACGCGTGGGATCAAAAGTTAGTTACGCGATTTTTGTAAAATGCGTAAAGTTTATAGTTTTGAGCATAGAATTAGCAAACGAACTCCGATCGAGTTGATTCTTGAACCATCGAACTCGTTTTTCCAAGACGGACAACTTTCATGTTGAACACATTTCTAGAATCGCGCCAGAAGGGCTTCAAAAGTGATGATTTATGAAATTATCCTTAGAGGTGAGGGCATTTTAGTAAAATCGGGTATAAGATATTTTGTTTTATTATTATTTAATATTATTTTCAGCATATACAGAATAAAAAAAAATGGGAAACAACAAAACGCGAAGAGAGAGAGGGAGAAAGAAAAGACCATCGCCGGTGGCATTTCGGCCACCGTCGGCTGGCGCCCTTATGCCGGCTGGTGCGCCGACGTTTCCCATGTCCAAGATGTTGGATAGTTATGACCCATAACGTCACTATTTATACAGATCATGGTGTTGGTGTATAAATTAACTATGTGACAAAGGAGATTGCGCTCTTATCATTTGTGATTAGATCACCTAGATGCATAAATGATATGAGGTCCTTATGATTTGTTCCTGGATTGAGAATGATATGAGACAGTATCAGTCCGCGAAGGATAAATCATTAAATATCCTTAGTCAGAGTATTGTCGAGATTGGACATCGATGAATACGTAAAATACTAGTATTACACTTGTGTGCGTTTGTGAGGGCACAACGGTATAGTTCTCATATATTTGGGTATAGGAAACTCATGCAAGTGTAATAGGAGGTTGTGTTTTACTGATGGTACGGAAAACAGCTTCGCTCTGGATAGACCTCCTCGGAATTCCATTGGTAGTATGACTATGTGTCTATGGAAGTCCGAAATCAGGGTAGGTGTATTTGGTCTTAACCTGAGACATGCACCGCTAATACTTGCGACAATCAATATGCTTTGGTTTTGGTCATCCAGGGTTTTAACAGGTTCTGTGTAGACTGAAATGTCACTCTAGTCATATGGAGATGATGATCGCGTAGGGATACAGAACTGGTTCTCTAAAAAGGTTGCAACTGTCGGGATAATATAACTTGGTCATGATTATCCGATAATAAAGAGACTAGTTGCTCCTCATCCGATATATGCTTCGTACGGGGCAGACATTGAACCATCCCTAGGCCTTGCATGTGATCATCCTATATTGGATCGAAATACGCAATACCACGTATACTACGCCTGATACAGATCTTATATTCCTGTAAGGATATTTCTGGAGAATTGGGTAGGCATGGCGCTTTGTTAGAAGACAACCTTGTCTTGTAAATCGGTAAAATGTAGTACTTGGTACGTACGTGTTCGGATAATCCGACGATCGCATTTACTACCAACATATCCAGGGATCTCATGGGTCGCATCCCGAAGATTCACCGATGACGTATGACTCACACTTTAATTAATCTGGGATTAATTAGATTAGAGAGAAAATTAATTTAGGATTAATTGCGGAGATATTTTATCTAGGATAAAAATAACTTAAAGAGAGAGAATGATTAATTTGAAATTAATCGATAAATTAATATATTCGATATATTAAACGAAATTGGATTTAGACGCAGAATTAAAATTAGATTTTAATTCGGGTGAACGAATTAATTTATAATTAATTCGTTAGCGACGTGAATAGTAATTATGCTAAGCATGATTATTTAATTAATTAGATTTAATTACGATGCAATGGAAAATTCATTAATTTGGAATTAGCGAACCCGAGCCTGAGATTATTTGCGAGCGCATTCGCATTTCGAATTCGAGTGCGGCATGCAAGTCAAATCAAGCGTCGAATCACTAGTCGCATCTAGCGTCACATCATGCGTCAATCAAGTGATAGATGTCTTTCACTTTGAGTGATTGATGCTAGTCACTATTCATGATTGATGGATTGATATGAGTTGATGGAAGTTGATGGAAAGAATTTGATGGATTTGAAAGATATTTATCATTATTTTGTTTAATGATTTTTTGACTTTTCAAATTAAGTGTATTAGATACACTTTTCTTCTAACAACTCACACAACTTTCTCTCCTCATCTCTTCTCTCATTTTACACGCCCAAGGGGCTTTTCTTCATTGAGTTTTCTGCCCAAAGCCGAGCAGTGAAGGGAAGCAATAAGTCATGATAGAGAAGTCCACCCATGAGCTGGGAATCGTTTGACTAAAGCTTGGAGCTTAGAGCTTGAATCAAAACTGAAAATGGAGGAGCCAAAAATATGCACTGCCATGAGCTTCATGGAGAAGGCAGAAAATTTTTGTTGCCTCGTGTGTCGCTCAACCGATCGATGTGAGTATTCCGCAACTTCCTCGTTGTATTCGCACATGTATTTTACAATGGTATCAGAGCGATTGAAAAGCATGAAATTTGATTAGGGCTTAAAATTTGGGTAAATAGTGTTTGAGCATGTTTTAATGAAATTGGATGAATTAGTGTGCTTAAATATGTTTTAATTGAGGATTGATTGGATCAATTTGTTGAAAATTTGTTTGAAACATTTTTCCCCAAATTTCTTGTGTTGGCCGAATACATTATGCCCTAAATGTCTTGATTTTTTGATTTTTGATCATTGGATGTGTTGGAAATCAATCGAGAATGAGGATTTAATGTTGATTTGGATTTGATCGGATTGAATTTGAATCGAACATAAAATCCCCTCCTTGGCCGAGACATATATAGCATGAATTGGGTTTGATTTTTCATCAATGTGTTGGACATGTGATAATGATGATGAACATGATTAATTAGGGTAGTCAATGTTTTACAAATATTGATTTGTGTAGTTAATTATGTTAAACACTTTGCTAATTAAATTGGTAATTTGGAATTTGGAATTTAATTATATTGGGCCTAATTTTGGAAATTGGACTTTTAAAGTTGTAAATGGGCTTATTGGGCTTAGTTGTACTAAGTTGTGTTTAGGCTAAATTGGTTGGATCCAATTGGGCCCAAAACCACTTCCGTTAAGCCCAAATGTGACTAATGGACCTTTAATGTTAATTGGGCCTAATGGGCCTAAATTGGTTTCAAAAGCATATAAGGGTGATTCCTTTAATGGGCTTTAGTCTTTGGGTTTGACCCATGTTGACCAAAAGCCCACGCCTTAAGAAATTAATTAAAAGCCCATTGGACTTAAATTAAATTCACGTTGGACGTTAATCGGTCTTTGAGACCCGTAACGATTAAATTTGGAATTTAAGTCGTAAAGGTTCATTAATAAAGTGTAGTATTTAATTTGGAATTAAATAGCGAATAAGTATTAAATACAAATTGAATTTAATTTAATTATGCAGTTTAATTTAATTCGAGAATTCGTACTATGAGTACTAATTCGCAAAACGAGTTTGACTCGCGCAAAATCAAATCGTTGTTTGAACATTGGATGGTCATTAATTATCAGATTAATTCATTTGATTAGATTGATTGATAACATGCTTGTGTGAATACATGGTTGCGATGCATGAATAATGTATATCGGATGGTTATTAGATGGGTGGGGCAATTTTAGAAATTATTGTAATAAATTTGATTTATTAATTGGACCTGCGTGTCCAGCCTTATTACCTTTTTATTCTTTGTATTCTCTGTTGGACAGTTATGACCCATAGCGTCACTATTTGTACAGATCATGGTATTGTTGTACAAATTAACTATGTGACAAAGGAGATTGCTATCTTATCATTTGTGATTAGATCACCAAGATATATAAATGATAGGAGGTCCTTATGATTTGTTCCTAAATTGAGAATGATATGAGACAATATCAGTCCACGAAGGATAAATCATTAAATATCCATAGTTAGAGTATTGTCGAGATTGGACATCGATAAATACGTAAAAGACTAGTATTACACTTGTGCGCGTTTGTGAGGGCACAACGGCATAGTTCTCATATATTTGGGTTTAGGATACTCATGCAAGTGTAATAGGAGGTTGTGTTTACCGATGGTGCGGAAAATAGCTTCGCTCTGGATAAACCCCCTCGGAATTCCATTGGTAGTATAAAAATGTGTCGATGGAAGTCCGAAATCAGGGTAGGTGTATTTGGTCTTAACCTGATACTTGCACCGCTAATACTTGCGACAATCAATATACTTTGGTTTTGGTCGTCCAGGGCTTTAACAAGTTCTGTGTACGCCTCTGCTGGGTATATTGAGAACCGTAGTGTATTGGGTGTGATATCAAGACGAAAGTGTCACTCCAATCATATGGAGATGATGATCGCGTAGGGATACAGAACTGGTTCTCTAAAAGGGTTGCAACCTTCAGGATAATTGACTTGGTCATGATTATCTAATAATAAAGAGACTAGTTCCTCGTTATCCGATATATGCTTCGTACGGGGCAGACACTGAACCAGCCCCAGGCCTTACATGTGATCATCCGATACTGGATCGAAATACGCAATACCACGTATACTACGCATGATACAGATCCTATATTCCTGTAAGGATATTTTTGGAGAATTGGGTAGGCGTGGCGCTTTGCTATAGGCCAACCTTGTCTTATAAATCGGTAAAACGAAGTACTTGGTACGTACAAGTTCGGATAGTCCGACGACCGTATTTACTACCAACATATCCGGGGATCTCATGGGTCGCGTCCCAAAGATTCACTGATGACGTATGACTCGCACTTTAATTAATCTGGGATTAATAAGAAGAGAGGGAAAATTAATCTTAGATTAATCGCGGAGATATTTTATCTGGGATAAAATATCATTTAAAGAGAGTGAATGATTAATTTGAAATTAATCGTTTTAAATTAATATTTCGATATATTAAACAAAATTGGATTTCGATGCGGGCGAACGAGTTAATTTAGAATTAATTCGTTAGCGACGTGAATAGTGATTATGCTTGGTATGATTATTTAATTAAATTAGATTTAATTACAACGCAACATAAATTCGTTAATTTGGAATTAGCAAACCCGTGCCCGAGATTATTTGCGAGCGCATTCGTATTTCGAATTCGAGTGCGGCACGTAAGTCAAATCAAGCGTCAAATTATTGGTCGCATCAAGCGTCAAATCCCTAGTCACTTTAAGTGATGTGACTTGACAAACTTGAGTGATGTGACTTGACACTTGAATGATGTGAGTTGATGTGTGTGGTTGGCATTGATGGCTTTAATTGGTTTGACTTTTCTAAATCCAAAATTGGTATATGATTTTAGAAATTGAATTACCAAAATTACAACACACATTTATCTCTCTCTCCCATCCTTTTTTCTCTCTTCTCTTTCACGCCTTTGGGGCTGAAATTTTTCTTTCTCTTTTCTGTTCAGTACTGCCGAGAGATAGGGAAGCAAAGTGTGGATTTTTATGGTAAAAATCAAGAGAGCTAACACTCCAAGAGACATGTGAAGGTGATATGGAAGTCCACTCATGAGCCGAAAATCTTTTGACGAAGCTTGGAGCTTGTTCAAGGAGCATCAATGGACTCTCAAACAGTGAGTTGTGAGCAGTCCACTACCAAGCAGAAAAGATTTTTTTGTTGCCTCCCGCTAGGGGTGTTCATAGGGTTGGGTGGGTCGCGACCAACCCGACCCGACCGGTCAAGTTTATAAAATAAAAAATGGAATTTTCGGGTCATCTTCAACCCGACCCGAAATTCGGGTCGGGTCGCGGATATAGAAGGATTTACATCGGGTCAACCCAACCCGACCCGATGTAAATCATATATATTTAAAAAAAAATTAGGACATTCACCATTCAGCCACAAAACAAAATCTGCCTCATCCTTCTCTTCTCATTCTCGCAGGCAGCGTGAGTATCTTCAGATCTGCCACTACCAATCTCAATATCTCACTCATCTTCCTCTCTTGTGTTGTTTGGCATATTTTCAGATTTGGAAGTTTGTATTTTGTAAGATGAACTGTTGAAGTGTTTGGTTAGTAAATGGCAAGTTTAGAATGTTTTGAATTAAAAATAATAGTGAATTCGCTGTATTCGTGTTTTGTGTCAACTAATATCTTAGTTATTTGGTTTCTTATCTTATAGTTTTTCTCTATTTCAGTTTTGAGTTTTGTAGATTTAGTTTATGTAAATAGTCACATTTCAGCTAATAGCTAATTGTAATGCTTTTGGAAAATTCCTGTCCATTTTACCGATAAGAACACATGATCATTGATGCCACTGTAAAGGGAGTATTTTCTCAGCCATATTACCTTCCATGTTAGCAAAACTGTGCATATGTGGGATTCATATATTTTGCTTGATTGATTGCAAAGAGAAGATTAGCTGTGATGGTTTAATGGAAGTGAGGAGAAAAAATATGAAACCCAACAGGCGCACAACAATATGATTCTGCAGATAACCATGAAAAAGAAAGAAAACAAACATTATGCACTTGTAGTCAGGAAGCACATGTGCACAGCAATGAAAAAAGAGAAAAAATTAGAAGCACAGGCGCACATCAATGAAAAAAAAAATCCAAATGCCCATGGTCAGAATCGAAACTATCATCTATTGGAAATCAATAAAATGCATAACCATCTCAGCTACACACTTGTTTATTTAAAGTTATATCATTAAAATATATAATATACTTCACTGATTTTTTAAAGTTGACCGGACTCGACCCGCGGTTTTTTGACCCGACCCGTTCTGACCCAACCCGCGCGGGTCATGTAATAATTTTTCAGGTTTCAGGTTGACCGACCCGACTGACCCGACCCGATCGGGTCATCAGAAAAATAAAAAAACCCGACTCGACCCGACCCGTGAACACCCTACTTGCCGCATCGTTCAACCGATCGATGTGAGTATTCCGTAACTTCCTCGACTTGTATTCGCACTTATTTCATGCTTGTTTAATGATCTTGGGACCTTAACAAACACCAACAATGGTATCAGAGCAAGGTTGAGCATGAAAATGTTTATGGCTTAAAATTTGGGTAAAATTGATTTTGAGCATGTAATAATGAAATTGGATGAATTAGTATGCTTAAATGTGTTTTAATTGATGATTGGTTGGATCAATTGTTGAAAATTATTTCGAATATTTTTCCCCAAAATGTATAGGTTGGCCGAATACATTAGTGCCCTAAATGTCTTGGATTTTTTTATTTTTGATCATTGGATGTGTTGGAAATCAATCGGGAATGTGGATTTATGTTGATTTGGATTTAATCGGATTGAATTTGCATCGGACATAAAATCACATCCTTGGCCGAGACATATAAGCATGATTTGGGTTTGATTTTAATCAAAATATGTTGGACATGTGATGATGATGATAAGTATGATTAATTAGGCTAATTTGAAGTTTTGGAAATATTGATTTGGGTGATTAATAATGCTATACACTTTGGTAATTAAATTGGGAATTTGGAATTTGGAATTTAATTATATTGGGCCTAATTTTGGAAATTGGACTTTTAAAGTTGTAAATGGGCTTATTGGGCTTGGTTGTATCAAGTTGGGTTTAGGCTAAATTGGTTGGATCCAATTGTGCCCAAAACTTCTTCCGTTAAGCCCAAATGCGACTAATGGAACTTTAACGTTAATTGGGCCTAATGGGCCTAAATTGGTTTCAAAGGCATATAAGGGTGATTCCTTTAATGGGCTTTACTCTTTGGGTTTGACCCATGTTGACCAAAAGCCCATGCCTTAAGAAATTAATTGAAAGCCCATTGGACTTTAATTAAAATGACGTTTGACGTTAATCGAGCTTTGAGATCCGTAACGATTAGATTTGGAATATAAGTCGCAAAGGTTCGTTAATAAAGTGTAGTATTTAATTTGGAATTAAATAGCGAATTAGTATTAAATACAAATTGAATTGGATTTGATTATGTAGTTTAATTTAATTCGAGAATTCGTACTTTGAGTACTTATTCGTAAAACGAGTTTGACTCGCACAAAATCAAGTCGTTGTTTGAACATTGGATGGTCATTAATTATCAGATTAATTAATTTGATTAGATTGATTGATAACATGCTTGTGTGAATACATGGTTGCGATGCATGAATAATGTATATCGGATGGATATTAGATGGGTGGGGCAATTTTAGAAATTGTTGTAATAAATTTGATTTATTAATTGGACCTACGTGTCCAGCCTTATTACCTCCTTATTCTTTTTTTCTCTTCTCACCTATTCCCCTCAATGTAAATGAGGTTTCTTTAGAAGTGTAGTGTAACGGGTAAAAGCAAATACATGTGCTAGCGGGAGAGAGAAAGTGAGAGATTTGATCTAGGATCAACGTGTAAAGTATCTATCCGCATATCATTATTATTTTACTATACGCGCTTTATTATGTGTTTAGAATGCATGTTTAAGGGTGTATGATGATGAGACCTTAACAAAGATAATAAATTGGTTGTCAATTTGCACGCGAAAATCCCTCGCAAAATATTAAGCGTTTTCCTTCCATAGAGTGATTCTTAGTCAAGATCCGAGATTGGCATTGGCTTGTTGGCCAAAGTCAAGGCCTTTGTCCGTCGAGGATGTGTTTGAATCACGAGAGCTTTGTTCCATATCGGTGTCTTGTCCAAGTTGTGGTTTGTTGGCCAAAGTCAAGACCACTTCTTGTCCATCGACATTGATTACGAAGCTTTCCATGGTCAATGAGTTCCGCTTAACTGGGATCACTAAGTTTGTTGTGCCAAAGTCAAGGCTTAGTTGATTCAGAGGAAACAGGTTAGGTAATATATTGGATATATTGACATATATAAGATATATGTTTCGGACTAGGACGTCCCCCTACCGGATCTAGGAATTGGATTGGATCTAATTGATCTTATAGATCTACCTAGTTAATTATCATACAATTTGTTGGCCAAAGTCAAGATTGTGTGATATTTAACGGGATCCTAGCCCACTAGGAAACACGGTTTCCCGAGTACTCGACAGAGGGTTAAAGGCTCGCCGACAAATAGTGGGAGGCAAGAATTGAATTTGCAATATTCGTTTAATTACTTGCCATACGCGCTCAAACAAATATCATTCGTTAAATATATTAAATGTTAGTTGGACTGTATTCAAACTAATTCAATATATAGTTGATTTTATAATTAGATTATAGTAATCAATATAATTGAATTTAACCAATTAAAGTATAGTTGATCAATATAGTTGGACTATAATAATCATTATATTTAATAGTACCTAAATTTGTTGATAAATAGTTGGACTATTAGAATCAAGATGAAAATTGAAAGATTGACATTTAAAACATAATCTTAGGGAAAATGTATTTAAATGTTTTAATTTTTCAAATTGGGAATAAATTCAGGATGGTCCTGGAAACTAATAAGTTATTTTATTTGATAAAATAACATATTAGGCCTAAGCCCGGAGTTGAGCAAATAGTCGAGCATGATTTTTGGAAGATTCATTTGATGAAAACTTGAGTGCTTAATCCATTAAGCTTGTCGCAGTAGACTCCTTAATTTTTTATTCAGAACTAAGGATTAGATCCTTAAAGTATGATGTTGAAATTGAAGGATCTTCATAAATCTATACTAAGATTTTAGAAGTACTAAAATTGTAATATATAACTCTTGAAGATTTAATGACTTTTCTCTCAGGGAGATAAAGTCAAAATTTACAATTAGGCAAGTAGCGCAAGGCGCACCTTACTTCGATATTCTAGAAGGCCAAGTCTTGGCCAAAAGCTTCTGGAGTGTTGAAAATGACAAAGGCAAAATCATTATAATTTTCTAGGAAGATAAAGGACATTTTCCAAAATGTCTGCCTAAATTGTGGCAAACGGGATCGCGGAAGCGTGACTGCAGTTTGGACAAAGCAGACATGAAGGAATAGAAGAAGGGCAAGGCTCTGACTTTAAATATGTTTGTCAAAATTATGTTCACTACTAGTATTGAAATTAGATTTTTAATACTTAGTGTGGTACATAAAATATATACTGATGTGCAGAATCTGCTATGAGCAGGATACTGACTTCAGTGAGATTAATCTACGGATTGGAAACGGGACGAAAGTCGCTGTTTTAAACCGTAGATACCTAAGTTTAGGAAACTACCCTTAGGATGTGTACTTAATTAGGAAACTGTTATAATGTAACTAGTTTGACTAGAATATTATCTCTATATCGTGTATAACTCGTTGCGAGTGTACCTTTATATCTAGAACACTGAAGTGTTTTATTATATAAAGATGATATTGAGATAAAACACATTAGATGTGAATAACAGAATTTATATTTTGAATATAAATAAATCTCGAACATATAACATGACAAACATATAGCTCAAACTGATTTGATCAGCTGAAACTTATAAGTGGCATTGTTGTCTGCGAAACAATGAAACAAGACTCGTATATCCACACTTTTGAAGAGTGGGTACTCGGACTGTTTTGATTCCAATCAAATAAAGTTTACGAATCTAGTTTATTAGGCAAAGTGCCTAAAACACTATTTACTTGGTAAAAGTGTAAATGCCACCAATCTGTTAGCTCTACTTTATAGTGAAGCAAGTGGGCCCATGTCTAGCTAGGCTAGAGGTGGATATAAATATTTCGTGACCTTTACGGATGTGGCATCGCATTTTGGTTGTGCATTTCTTTTGAAACACAAATCGGAAACTTTTAAAGTTTCGACACGAAATAGATAAACAGATCGGTTAAAGTATAAAACCGTCATGGTAAGACCGTAATGGAAAATACTTAAGTAATAAGTTTCTCGTATACTTGAAAGAGTAAAGAATTCTTTCAAATGAGGACTCCTCCCGGAACACGTCAATTTGACGGTGTGTCTGAATAGGTTAAATCGAATTTTGTTAGATATGATAAGGTTAATCATGAGTCGCTCTGAGCTAACATTTCCTTCAACGGATAAGCATAAATAGTGCATAACTTATTTTGAATAAGGTTCCATAATAATCTGTTTGATAGATTTCATATTAGATATGAATAAGAAAGAAACTGGGCTTTCTCATTCCTGATAATTTGGGTATGTTGGGCATATGTTTAGATGATTCCAAACTAGAACCCAAATTGGATCAAGTGCCAATTGTAGGTTATCCGAGGGATACCAAAGTATAGTACTTATACAACTCACTAGAGAACAATTGGATTTTTGCTCACCATACGGTTTCCTAAGAGGAATACCGATATGCAGTGGTAAGTGGGAGGATAGTAAAACTCGATGAAAAATCGGAGTAATACTGTTCAAGGCACCAAGTCCTTAATGGAACACAAACAGTTCATCATGGATGAAACTGTACCAGTAATCTTCGAATACACAAGAACCATGTAGATCGAAGAGAATCAGAAAACAATCTGGGGTATGAGTTTCTGATCTCACCTCATAAAGATGTCTATCTTATTGAGGAATGCCAACTGACTACGTATGAGGAAGTGATACAAGGTATCGACTCCCTATTATAGCAAAGTGCCATGAGTCCGAAATGGATTCCATGTAAATCAACTTAGTTTGGATACTAGTAGATGTACCACAAGGCATTGTGCCTATTGCTACTATATAAGTCTTCAATGAAGACATACATGGATGGAAACATACCAACGTACTAAGCTAGGCTTGTAGCGGAAAGGTATAGTTATCAATATTGTGTTGATTACGACGAACCTTTCATCTGTTACCATGATAAATCCAATTGGATAATGCTTGCTGAAGCTGCATGTTTCATTTATGAAATATGGCAGCTGAACAGGAAAATCGCTTTCCTGAAAAGGAAACCTTTTGGATGATATTTGCAACATCTTGACGGTTTTGTCATATCAAACTAGCAAATAAGGTTTGCAGGTGATTCGATCCATGTTTGGATTGAAGCAAACATTGGGTTCTTGGAACTATCGCTTTAATGTAATCATAATGGTTTATGATTTAATTCAAAACGTAAATGATTCTTGTGTATATAAAGAGGTTAGTGGGAGCGCACTGACAGTGGCTGTCCTATAAATAATGTTAATATGTCATTTCTTGGAAATGATATTCCCATAATACAATCGGTGAAAGCTTGGCTTTCATGAAAATTCTCCATAGAATTCTTGGAAGGAACAATCTTTATTTTAGGAATAAAGATCTACTGGGATAGATTTAAAATTGTTAACACTCTCCGAGAACTCGTACATTGAAAAATATACGTGACCTGGTGTCTCATACGCTTTGAGCATATGGAGTCACAAACAGGCCAATCCAAGTGATAGTTACTGGATTGAAATTAAGAACATCCATTAGTATCTTAGAGAACTAAGTATGCTGTCTTAAACTATGGAGATAAAGAAAACTTGAACTGACTGGATCACTACTACAAGTTTCCTAACCGATAAAATGACTATAAGTCGTAAACAGTACTATACAGTTTGAATAACGGTACAACGAGCTGGAAATCTTCCTAGCAAGATACTGTTACCAAATAAACAACAAATACGGGTTATTGCTGCAGTTGAGGTAGCAATAGAAGCCATCTGGGTCAATAATAAATCTAATTAGATTAGATATAGTTCTGTTAGCAGCTGAGCTAGGTGTCAGCACAGGCTAAAGAATTAATGGTCTCATCAACGATCCAGATATATACTTTGATAATCATCTGATTCGTTCGGATCATATATCGTGGCAATGTGATGATCGTATAAATCGCATCACATGATAATCATGCAAATCCGCTAACGAAAGCACTTTCTCAGCAATTTGAGCCAACCGTACATAGTTCGGGTGTCAGACACTCGAGTGACTAGCTATAGGCCAAGTGGGAGATTGTTGGACAGTTATGACCCATAGCGTCACTATTTGTACAGATTATAGTGTTGTTGTATAAATTAACTATGTGACAAAGGAGATTGCTCTCTTATCATTTGTGATTAGATCACCAAGATATATAAATGATAGGAGGTCCTTATGATTTGTTCCTGGATTGAGAATGATATGAGACAATATCAGTCCACGAAGGATAAATCATTAAATATCCATAGTCAGAGTATTGTCGAGATTGGACATCGATAAATACGTAAAAGACTAGTATTACATTTGTACGCGTATGTGAGGGCACAACGACATAGTTCTCATATATTTGGGTATAGGATACTCATGCAAGTGTAATAGGAGGTTGTGTTTTACCAATGGTATGGAAAACAGCTTCGCTCCGGAAAGACCCCCTCAGAATTCCATTGGTAGTATGACTATGTGTCTATGGAAGTCTGAAATCAGGGTAGGTGTATTTGGTCTTAACCTGAGACTTACACCACTAATACTTGCGACAATCAATATACTTTGGTTTTGGTCGTCCAGGGCTTTAACAGGTTCTGTGTACGCCACTTCTGGGTATATTGAGAATCGTAGTGTATTGGGTGTGATGTAAAGACGGAAGTATCACTCCAGTCATATGGAGATGATGATAGCGTAGGGATACATAACTAGTTCTCTAAAAGGGTTGCAACCGTAGGGATAATATGACTTGGTCATGATTATCCGATAATAAAGAGACTAGTTGCTCGTTATCCGATATATGCTTCGTACGGGGCAGACACTAAACCAGCCCCAGGCCTTGCATGTGATCATCCTATACAGGATCGAAATACGCAATACCACGTATACTACGCCTGATACAGATCTTATATTCCTGTAAGGATATTTCTGGAGAATTGGGTAGGCATGGCGCTTTTGTAGAGGCCAATCTTGTCTTGTAAATCGGTAAAACATAGTACTTGGTACGTACGCGTTCGGATAGGCCAACGACCGTATTTACTGCCAACATATTCGGGGATCTCATGGGTCGCTTCCCGAAGATTCACCGATGACGTATGACTCACACTTGATTAATCTGGGATTAATTAGAAGAGAGAGAAAATTATTCTGGGATTAATCGCGGAGATATTTTATCTGAGATAAATATCATTTAAAGAGAGAGAACCGACGATTTGGAATTAATCGGTTAAATTAATATATTCGATATATTAAACGAAATTGGATTTCGATGCGGAATTAAAATTAGATTTTAATTCGGGGCGAACGAGTTAATTTAGAATTAATTCGTTAGCGACGTGAATAGTGATTATGCTTGGCATGATTATTTAATTAAATAAGATTTAATTACGACGCAATGGAAATTCGTTAATTTGGAATTAGCGAACCCGTGCCCGAGATTATTGCGAGCGCATTCGCATTTCGAATTCGAGTGCGGCACGCAAGTCAAATCAAGTGTCAAATCATTGGTCGCATCAAGCTTCAAATTGCTAGTCACTTCAAGCGTCAAATCACTTGTCACTTTGAGTGATGTGACTTGACAAACTTGAGTGATGTGACTTGACACTTGAATGATGTGAGTTGATGTGTGTGGTTGGCATTGATGGCTTTAATTGGTTTGACTTTTCTAAAGCCAAAATTGTATATGATTTTGAAATTGAATACCAAAATTACAACACATATTTATCTCTCTCCTCCTCCATTTTTGTCTCTTCTCTTTCATGCCTTGGGGGATGAAAATTTTCTCTCTTCTGGTTCAGTTATGCCGAGAGATAGAGAAGCAAAGTGTGGATTTGTGTGGTAATAATCAAGAGAGCTAACACTGCGAGAGACATGCGAATGTGATAGGGAAGTCCACCCATGAGCCGGGAATCATTTGACGAAGCTTGAAGCTTGTTCAAGGTGCATCAATGGACGCCCAAACAGTGAGTTGTGAGCAGTCCACTGCCGAGCAGAAAAGAATTTTTTGTTGCCTCCCGCGTCGCTCAACCGATCAATGTGAGTATTCCGCAACTTCCTCGACTTGTATTCACACTTATTTCATGCTTGTTTAATGATCTTGGGACCTTAGAAAACACCAACATTCTCTTCTCACATATTCCCCTCAATGTAAATGAGGTTTCTTTAGAAGTGTAGTGTAACGGGTAGAAGTAATACTTGTGCTAGTGGGAGAGAGAAATGGAGAGATTTGATAAAGGACCAATGTGTAAAGTATCTATCCGCATATCATTATTATTTTATTATACGCGCTTTATTATGTGTTTAGAATGCATGTTTAAGGGTGTATGATGATGAGACCTTAACAAAGATAATAAATTGGTTGCCAATTTGCACGCGAAAAACCCCCGTAAAATATTAAGTATTTTTCCTTACATTGAATGATTCTCATTCAAGATCCAAGACTAGCATTGGCTTTTTGGCCAAAGTCAAGGCCTTTATCCGTCGAGGATGTGTTTGAATCACAAGAGCTTTATTCCATATCGGTGTCTTGTCCAAGTTGTGGTTTATTTGGCCAAAGTCAAGACCACTTCTTGTCCATCGACATTGATTACGAAGCTTTCCATGGTCAATAGGTTCCGCTTAACTGGGATCATTATGTTTGTTATGCCAAAGCCAAGGCTTAATTGATTCAGAGGAAAAAAGGTTAGGGAATATATTGGATATAATGGCATATATAAGATATATGTTTCGGACTTGGATGTCCCCCTACTAGATCTAGGAATTGGATTGGATCCAATTGATCTTAAAGATCTACCTAGTTAATTATCATACTATTTGTTGGCCAGAGTCAAGATTGTGTGATATTTAACGGGATCCTAGCCCACTAGGAAACACGGTTTCCTGAGTACTCGACAGAGGGTTAGAGGCTCGTCGAAAAATAATGGGAGGTAAGTATTAAATTTGCAATATTCGTTTAGTTACTTGCCGTACGAGCTCAAACAAATATCACTCGTCGAATAATTAAATATTAGTTGGACTAATATTTAATCGTTGTTTTAATATTACAGTTGGACTGTATTCAAACTATTCATTTATAGTTGATTTATAATTGGATTATAGTAATCAATATAATTGAATTTAACCAATTGAAGTATAGTTGATTAAATATAGTTGGACTATAATAATCATTATATTTAATAGTACCTAAATTGTTGATCAAATAGTTGGACTATTAGAATCAAGATAAAATTGAAAGACTGACATTTAAAACATAATACTAGGTAAAAATATATTTAAATGGTTTTTAATTTTCAAATTAGGAATATATCTCAGGATTGTCCTGGAAACTAAAAGTTATTTGATAAAAATAACATATTAGGCCTAAGCCCAGAGTTGAGCAAGTAGTAGAGCATGATCTTTGGAAGATTCATGTAATGATAACTGAAGTGTTTAATCCATTAAGCTTGTCGCAGTAGACTCCTTAGTTTCTTATTCAGAACTAAGGATTATATCCTTAAAGTATGATGTTGAAATTGAAGGATCTTCATAAATCTATACTTAGATTTTAGAAGTACTAAAATTACAATAAATAACTCTTGGAGAGTTAATGACTATCTCAAGGAGATAAAGTCAAACTTTGTAATTAGGCAAGTAGCGCAAGGCGCATCTTACTTCGATATTCTAGAAGGCAAAGGCTTGGCCAAAGGCTTCTAGAATGTAGAAAAAAGGGCAAAGGCAAAATCATTATAATCTTCTTGGGAAGATAAAGGACATATCCCAAAATGTCTGCTACATTGTGCAACGAAATCGCGGAAGCGTGACTGCCGTTTGGACAAAGCAGACATGAAGAAATTGAAGACGAGCAAGGCTCTAACTTCAAATATATTTGTCAAAATTATGTTCACTACTAGTATTGATATTGGATTTTAAATACTTAGTGTGGTATATAAAATATATCTATTGATGTGCAGAATCTGCTATGAGCAGGATACTGACTTCAGTTGAGATTAATCTACGGATTGGAAATGGGACGAAAGTCACTGTTTTTACCGTAGATACCTAAGTTTAAGAACTACCATTCGCGTGTGTACTTAAATTAGGAAACTGTTATAAGTAACTAGTTTGACTAGAAACGTTATCTTTATATCGAGTATAACTCGTTGAGAGTGTACCTTTATATTCTGGAACACTAAAGTGTTTTATTATATGAAGATGATATTGAGATAAAACACATTAGATGTGAATAACAGAATTTATATTTTGAATATAAATAAATCTCAAACATATAACATGACAAACATATAGCTCAAACTGATTTGATCAACTGAAACTTATAAGTGGCATTGTTGTCTGGGACACAATGAAGCAAGACTCGTATATTCATACTTTGAAGAGTAGGTACTCAGACTGTTTTGATTCCAATCAAATAAAGTCTACAAATCTAGTTTATTGGGCAAAGTGCCTAAAACACTATTTACTTGGTAAAAGTGTAAATGCCACCAATCTGTTAGTCCTACTTCATAGTGAAGCAAGTGGGCCCATGTCTAGCTAGGCTAGAGGTGGATATGAATATTTCGTGACCTTTACGGATGTGGCATTGCGTTATGGTTAAGTGTTTCTTTTGAAATACGAATCGGAAACTTTTTTAAAGTTTCGACACGAAATAGACAAACAGATCGGCTAAAGTATTAAACCGTCACGGTAAGATCGTAATGGAAAATACTTAAGCAATAAGTTTCTCGTATACTTGAAAGAGTATAGTATTCTTTCAAATGAGGACTCCTCCTGGAACACATCAATTTGACGGTGTGTCCAAAGAGGATAAATCAAATTTTGTTAGACATGATAAGGTTAATCATGAGTCGCTCTGAGCTGCCATTTACTTCAACGGATAAGCATAAACAGTGCAGAACTTATTTTGAATAAGGTTCCATAATAATCTGTTTGACAGATTACATATTAGATATGAACTGGAAAGAAACCGGGTTTCTCATTCCTGAATATTTGGGTATGTTGGGCATATGTTTGGATGATACCAAACTAGAACCCAAATTGGATAAGTGCCAATTTATAGGTTATCCGAGGGATACCAAAGTATAGTACTTATACAACTCACAAGAGAACAATTAGATTGTTGCTCACCATGTGGTTTTCCTAAGAGGAATATCGATAAGTAGTGGTAAGTGGGAGGATAGTAAAACTCGATGAAAATCGGAGTAATACTATTCAAGGCACCAAGTCCTTAATGGAACACAAATAGTTCATCAAGGATGAAACTATACCAGTAATCTTCGAATACACAAGAACCATGTAGATCGGAGAGAATCAGAAAACAACCTGGGGTATGGGTTTCTGCATGGAAGGCAACATACCAATATACTAAGCTAGGCTTGTATCGGAAAGGTATCGTTATCAACATTGTGTTGATTACAACGAAATCTTTTAACTGTTGCCACGATAAAGCCATTTGGATAATGCTTGCTAAAGCTACATGTTTCATTTATAAAATATGGTAGCTGAACGGGAAAATTGCTTTCCTGAAAAGGAAACCTTTTGGAGGATGTTTACAACATCGTGACGATTTGCTGTATCAAAACTAGCAAACAAGGTTTGTAGGTTATTCGATCCATGTTTGGATTGAAGCAAGAAAAGGTTCTTGGAATTATCGTTTTGATGTAATCATAATGGTTTATGATTTAATTCAAAACGAAAATGATTCTTGTGTATATAAGGAGGTTAGTGGGAGCGCACTGACAGTGGCTGTCCTAGAAATAATGATGACATGTCATTTCTTGGAAATGATATTCCCATAAAATAATCGGCGAAAGCTTGGCTTTCATGAAAATTCTCCGTAGAATTCTTGGGAGAAACAACATTTATTCTAGGAATAAAGATCTATTGGGATAGATTTAAAGTTGTTAACACTCTCCGAGAAATCGCACATTGAAAAATATACGCGACCTGGTGTCTCATACGTTTTGAGCATATGGATTCACAAACAGGCCAATCCAAGTGATAGTCACTGGATTGAAGTTAAGAACATACTTAGTATCTTAGAGAACTAAGGATGCTGTCTTAAACTATGGAGATGGAGAACTTGAAGTGACTGGGATCAATGTAGCAAGTTTCCTAACCGATAAAAATGACTATAAGTCACAAACGGTACTATACAGTTTGAATAACGGTACAGTGAGCTGGAAATCTTCCAAGTAAGATACTGTTACCAAATAAACAACGAATGCGGGTTATTGCTGCAGTTGAGGCAGCAACAGAAGCCATCTGGGTTATTAACAAATCTAATTAGATTAGATACAGTTCTGTTAGCAGCTAAGCTATGCGTCAGTGCATGCTAAATAATTAATGGTCTCATCGATGATCCAGATATATACTTCGACTATTCATCTGATTCGTTCGGATCATACATCGTGGCGATGTGATGATCGAATAAATCCCATCAGATGATAATCAAGTAAATCCATTGACGAAAGCACTTTCTCAACAATTTGAGCCAACCGTACAAAGTTCGGTCGAGTGACTGGCTATAGGCCAAGTGGGAGATTATTGGACAATTATGACCCATAACGTCACTATTTGTACAGATCATGGTGTTGTTGTAAAGTTAACTATGTGACAAAGAAGATTGCGCTCTTATCATTTGTGAATAGATCACCTAGATGTATAAATGATTTGAGGTCCTTATGATTGTTCCTGGATTGAGAATGATATGAGACAGTATCAGTCCACGAAGGATAAATCATTAAATATCCCTAGTCAGAGTATTGTCGAGATTGGACATCGATGAATACGTAAAATATAGTATACACTTATGCGCGTTTGTGAGGGCACAACGGTATAGTTCTCATATATTTGGGTATAGGATACTCATGCAAGTGTAATAGGAGGTTGTGTTTTACTGATGGTACGGAAAACAGCTTCGCTCTGGATAGACCCCTCGGATTCCATTGGTAGTTATGACTATGTGTCTATGGAAGTCCGAAATCAGGGTAGGTGTATTTGGTCTTAACCTGAGACTTGCACCGCTAATACTTGCGACAATCAATATGCTTTGGTTTTGGTCGTCCAGGGCTTTAACAGGTTCTGTGTACGCCTCTGCTGGGTATATTGAGAATCGTAGTGTATTGGTGTGATGTAAGATGGAAGTGTCACTCCAGTCATATGGAGATGATGATCGCGATGGGATACAAAACTGGTTCTCTAAAAAAATTACAACCGTCGGGATAATATGACTTGCTCATGATTATCCGATAATAAAGAGACTAGTTGCTCGTCATCCGATATATGCTTCGTATGGGGAAGACACTGAACCAGCCCCAGGCTTGCATGTGATCATCCGATACTGGATCGAAATACGCAATACCACGTATACTGCATGCCTGATACAGATCTTATATTCCTGTAAGGATGTTTCTGGAGAATTGGGTAGGCATGACGTTTTGCTAGAAGCCAACCTTGTCTTGTAAATCGGTAAAACGTAGTACTTGGTACATACGTGTTCGGATAGTCCGACGACCGTATTTACTACCAACATATCTGGGGATCTCATGGGTCGCTTCCCGAAGATTAACCGATGACGTATGACTCACACTTTAATTAATCTAGGATTAATTAGATGAGAGAGAAAATTAATATACGATTAATTGCAGAGATATTTTATCTAGGATAAAATATCACTTAAAGAGAGAGAACGATTAATTTGGAATTAATCGATAAATTAATATATTCGATATATTAAACGAAATTGGATTTAGACGCGGAATTAAAATAGATTTTAATTCGGGCGAATGAATTAATTTAGAATTAATTCGTTAGCGACGTGAATAGTAATTATGCTAGACATGATTATTTAATTAAATTAGATTTAATTACGACGCAATAAAAAATTCATTAATTTGGAATCAGCGAACCCGAGCCCGAGATTATTTGCGAGCGCATTCGCATTTTGAATTCGAGTGCGGCACGCAAGTCAAATCAAGCGTCGAATCGCTAGTCGCATCTAGCGTCACATCATGCGTCAATCAAGTGATAGATGTCTTTCACTTTGAGTGATTGACACTAGTCACTATTCAAGATTGATGGATTGATGTGAGTTGATGGAAGTTGATGGAAAGCATTTGATGGATTTGAAAGGCATTTATCATTATTTTATTTAATGATTTTGACTTTTCAAATTAAGTGTATTAGATACACTTTTCTTCTAACAACTCACACAACTTTCTCTCTTAATCTCTTCTCTCATTTTACACGCCCAAGGGGCTTTTCTTCATTGAGTTTTCTGCCCAAAGCCGAGCAGTGAAGGGAAGCAATAAGTCATGATTTTGTGGCAAAATTAAGAGTGCTAGCACACCACGAAGTCATGCGAAGGTGATAGGGAAGTCCACCCATGAGCCGGGAATAGTTTGACTAAAGCTTGGAGCTTGGAGCTTGGATCAAAACTGAAAATGGAGGAGCCAAAACTCTGCACTGCCATGAGCTTCATGGAGAGGGCTAAAAATTTTTGTTGCCTCGTGTGTCGCTCAATCGATCGATGTGAGTATTCCGCAACTTCCTCGTTGTATTCGCACATGTATTTTATGCTTTATATTTGATCCTCAGGACTTAGAAACTCCAACACAAGACGGCCGACAACTGACCAGAGAACGCCGGCTGAATGGCGGAATAGAGGGAGAAACACGCATGGCTTGGGTCATCTGATCCCCGGCTCGTCGCTTCGAACCATGACCCGAGCCACCTACCAAATCGAAGCTCTCAGAGAGTACTACAAGTATGAGGAGCCGGTTTCACCGAACAGCGGCCGGTTGCATGCGAAACGAGGAAAGAAGCATCGGATGAATAGTAGACCCACGATGAACAGTAGCTTTGATCAAAATTTCGATCACACCAGCGCGTTCGTATGGCCAATGGGAGTCCAAATATGGCCTCGTAATTTCGGTACGATTCTCCGTTTAGAATTTGTTATTTTAAAGCTTATCGATTTATATTCGGATGTTTCCGGTAGTTCCGTAGTTTAGCGAATTAGCATGAAATGAATTGGATATGTTTTAATATGTTAAAACGATAAATGTGGTAGAATCCGGGGAGAATCGGATGAGATATGATCGATCCAGTAGAATTACTGAGTTTCCGGTAAAACGAAGTTTCTCACGCGACCGAGCGTAGTTGACCGTAATCATGAATATTGTATAAATATGATATTGCGAGGGTAATTAAGTAATTCATGATTCGGAATATTCGGGGTTCGAGACCCTTTCATAACGTTTACGGAAACTTTTCCGTAAGATTTACTGCAAACACGTAAAACGAGAATCTAGGCTATCTAGCTAGTTGGAATTGTATAGAAAGATACGTAATAGAGTAATCAAGTTTGAACCGTAGTATTGGAGATGACTTAGGTGTTCCGGGGAGGTCCGGAAGTTTTGTATAGATGAGTTGAAAGTTCCGCAAATAGCGGTTCTGACCGTGTTTTGCTACTTATTTTGACAGATCGGACCGGGATTATGAGTGTTTGCCTAGCCAAGTAAGTAACTCATGCTACGAATATTTAATAAATTTAACATTGTTCGTAATTAGTTATATAACAAAGTTGTATATAGTTACATGTATGGAACCTGTATATATATAAAGAAACTTTATAGGTATTTGTGTAAACATGAAACATGATATATTTATATATATATACATATGTATTTGTATGTAGTAGCAAGAGATTAGTAAACTTGAGTTTGAAAAGTACAAGAATGACAAGTTTATGCACACACATAAAGCGTGAGGAAATATTCATAAATACTATATTGAGACTTGGGTTTGGGGGTTGTAGAAAACTACACCCTAGGTAATGGGACTAGTATTATGAGGGAAAGTTTGTAAATTATGCATTATATAAGAATATTAGCAACATGGGTATATATACGAGTATATAAGGTGATAAAGAGTATAAATGAGTAGTATATGCATAGCATGAGAATGTATAAAAGTTTATGACATGAGATTCTCGAGCACAGGTCGATAGTTAGAAAATGGTAAGTAAGTTTAAGAACTAATAAATTGAAACTAATATATGTTTGAAGTCTGATATAATAGAAGAGCTTCGATCGTGTGTGTATGAAAATAAATTATGCTTTATGTTGTTTGTGAGCCACCAGCAAGGTAAGTTATAGAGGTAAGCCTAGTTATGATGGTATAAATGTGTAAGTATACTGAGAATAGTATAAACATATTAAATGTGAGATGATTCAAAATGTAAGCATATAAGGAATAGAATACATAATTCATTACTTGCATATATGCATAAACACGTGCATGAACATAAGCATGAACATATGCATGAACATATGTGATAGTATGGAATAAGCATATAGTTAAACATGGTTAAGGTAGAAAGGATCATGAGAAAGCATCTGCATGCGTGTGTGTTAAAGTTTTCAGTAGTCGAGAAAAAGATAAAAAAGTTTTCAAAGATTTCAAAGAAAAGTTTCAGATGTTTTGAAAGATAATATATTTCAGAAAAAGCTTTCTTTCAGTTTTGAGATACAATATATGGTTTTATGGTTTTCGGAGCATGAGGTAAAAACTCACCCCAGTATGTAACTATTACAGAGATACAGTTCAGAATTGACGGATACTTTGGAATTGACGGATTCAGAAACATGTGCACATGTTGAGGACTGAGGGAACGCTCTCAAATCCTCCAGATGGGCTAGGCGGACGGCGATACGTAACGCCCCTAGACCCCAGTTTGAGCTTGGGTGGTAGCATAGATCTGCACCCCCAGCTCCAGTTTGTGGCTTGGGGGACGGCGATACGTAACGCCCCAAGACCACCAGTTTCAGGGCAGGTATGGCATGCTTTGGGGGACGGCGATACGTAACGCCCCAATGTCATGGGTTTGCATATCTGGCTTTAGGGCGTATGGGGGACGGCGATACGTAACGCCACCATGCGTCAGTTTTCTACAGACACCCAAATATCAGTTTTCAGAAAAGAAGTTTTGAAATATCAGATTTTGAGAAAATAGTTTTCAGAGATACATAATTCAAATAAGTTTTTCAGTTTCAGATTTTAGATACAGCTTATAGTTCTTAGATACAGTTTTCAGTTTCCTGATACGGATTTCAGTTTTCTAATGCAGTTTTTCAGTTTTCAAATACAAATCCTCAGAAAGAGCTTTTCCAGAAAGAAAAAGAAGTAAAATAAAGTTTTCAGTATAGAAAGAGATTTCAGAAAAAGTCTTCAGAAAAGAGTATTTCAGCGAAGGTTTTCTAGCATTATAGAACATGTCATGGAATCATTTCATAGGTGTAACAGGTCTGTAAGTACAAGAGATTAAATGGGTGAATGGACATGAATATGTATGTATGTGGAGTGTATGCACAGTGCATTTATGATAGTATGAATATGTATCATATAGAAAGAGTATTACAGAAGCATGACATGTTAGGGTAGAGCTTAATTTACAAATTTTTCATATATATCGTACATTTAGATACCATTCGAGTTATATATCTAACTTATACTAATGCATGATATCATTATAACGTTTATATACATATATAGATTGATATTGGCATGAATTGAATGCTTATACAAGAGAAACTTTTTGGAATGACAGTTATGATAAATGATTATATATACATGTATGTATGATTGATCAAAGTTTAATAGAAAGAGTAATTTATCAATCCGATTTGATGATTTTTCAATGAGATAAAAGAAAGATAAGTTTTAGAAAATGCTCGAACTAGATTGATAAAAAAAAAGTATACAGGCAAGTAATAAGATATCAGTGTAGCGCAGAAAAAAAATGATATAAGAGTCGACTTGAGTAAGTAAAGATATAGAAACTTGCTTGTTACATTATAAATGTTGAGTTGTGAGCAGAATTTTAGGTTTATACATGAATAGATAGGGAAAGTTGGTAACAAGTAAACTGGTTGTTAAATGACTAAGATACATATAACTAAATCAGACTTTGTAAATAACTGAATGACTTCATAAATAGCTCAGGTTAGTACATGCGTTGAATTTAAACTTGTGTTTATCGCTCAAGTAATGAGCATGGTTACTTACTGAGTCATTAGGACTCACACCACAATAGTTTGTTAGTTTTGCAGGTTAGTAGAAGTCATACTAAGCCAGCAGGACTTTGATGAAGATTTTCAAGCAGAGAACCGCCCCAATTGCAGTCAATAGAGATTTTATGAGTCCTAGGTTGAGTTATGGGTCCTCACGACCTTTGTATTCGTTTTTGCATTTGTATCTCACTTGTGTGAGTAATGTAATAGCTTAGTTTTATTTTTGAGTTCTGGCCGAAGGTCAAGTATTTACATTATGTTCGTTGAGTTCAGGCCTGAGGCCTTATTGATGTTTGTGTATTTGTTGAGTTGCTTGATGAGATTGTATTTTGGAGCTGGCTATGAGCTAGGTTGCATGATGTTACGACTACATCATGCTGAAATTTTGTCAGAAACAGAGGCTTATGGAGATGGGTTCTCCTGTCTCCTGCCGGTAGCATCTTGGCCTAGGCGGGATGTTATATTTGGAATTAGCGAACCGAGCCCGGGAGTGCTTGCGGGTGCACTCGCATTTCGAATTCAAATGCGGCCTACAAGTCACATCTAGCGTCAAATCATTAGTCACTTTAATTGATGTGATGTCAAGTCACTTTGAGTGATTGACAACATGTCACTTTGAGTGATGTGAATAGTTGATGTGGTAGTTGGAAGGCATTAATTGTTTTTTGCCTTAACGTTTTGAATTTGTAAAAGGTGTATTAGATATACAAAATTCCCAACAACCAAACCAACACATTCTCTTCTTCTCTCCCTCTCAAACTCACGACTAAGGGCCAATTTTCTCTTAAAATTTCTTCATTTGGCCGAGAACCATAAACAAGAATTAGAAGATTTGTTGTAAATCTTCAAGAGTGCTAGCACACAAAGAGGCATACAAGGTGATAGGGAAAATCACTTATGAGCATGGAATCTCAACACCTAAAGCTTGGAGCTTGAAGATGAAGATGGAGTCCAAATACACCAATAGCCGAATGCTTCATCAACAAAAAGAAAAGTTTTGTTCTTTGTCGCATCGCAAAGCCGTTCAATGTGAGTATGATTCCGCCATATTTCATTGTTGTATTCACTTGTTTCATTGCTTGAAAATGATCATTGGGACCTTAGAGAAACCCAACACCCACACGTCCAAAATCCCATGAAATTCACATGCCAAAATCCTTTCATCAACACTTTCCAATTTAACAAGATTTTGGGATCCCATCCTCACCAAATTTATAAGCTGTTCTTTCTAAAATAATGTGATAAAATATCCCCCAAATAAATGTCATTTATTTCCTCTTGGAGATCCTTTCAAAATATTATAAAAGGGACACATTTTCTTCATTATAATGAAGGTTTTGGGGACTGCAAAAAAACAATAACAAACCCTAGACACTCACTCTTCTTCTTCATCTTCTTGAACGGCAACAACATAAAACAACAAAGCCATATCCGAAATAACACAAAACAACAAAGGCAGAAAAACCAAAAACAACAAAGCCATCACTGAAATAACACAAAATATCAAAGCTAGAAAAACCGTGGAACCCAAAGACACTAAAAAAATCTTGAAACAACACCCCTAAAATCGTGAAATAGTAGCCCCAAAATCGTGAAACAACAACCCCAAAAACAACCAAAACAGCAACCCCAAAACAGCAGCCAAAATCATGAACAGGACATCCAAAACTGTGAAACAGCAGCCCTAAAATCGTGAAACAGCAACCCCAAAACAACAGCCCCAAAAACAACCAAAACAGCAGCCCAAAAACAACCAAAACAATAGCCCAAAAACAACCAAAATAGCAATAAAAAAACCAACCAAAATAGTAAACCAGAAAATAGCAAAACAGCAACCAAAAAATAAAAAACAGCGAAACAACAAACAGCAAATAGCAAACAATCGAAAAAACAGCGAAACAACAAATAGCAAACAGAAAATAGTGAAACAACAAATAGCAAAAAGCGAAACAGCAAATAACAAACCGCAAAACAGAAATAGCGTGAGCAGCAACCAGCAATCCTCGACGGTCTAACGCACTTCCGAGAAAGCAACTTAAAAGGAAAGACTGAAGGCACTCTACCATATTTATTTTATAGTTCTGGACTCTATATGCCTGGCTGGACGTGAAATACGTCCAACCAGGTATGCGAAGTCCTACATTAAAGAAGGCCAAATTTTTGGTCATATTGTTTTTTCCCTTTAGTAGTTCGTTATTTTATTTTTGTCTATTTATTCACTTTTATTATTTTTATTTTGTTTATGTTTGTTCATGTTGATGATTATATTTCACGCATTTTTTACCTCTTTAGTTATTCGTTATCCGTTTTATGTCTATTCTTATGTCTGTTTACATTGTATTGATGATTACGTATGTATTATCCCTTGCGGTATATCGGATGGAAATCCAGACGTAAATTCTGTAGCCGAATCCAAATGGACTGTAGTCCGGTTTGTATTTGGGATACAACTCCACGTGCCACTCGGGAAATATTCATATATGCGTGATTAATCCTTTTTTTTGTTTGCTCTTTATTCATTGACACTTTTCCCACTTTTGATTGTTTATTATAGTTTTCGTTATCGCATCTTGTACTTCTTAATTTAATATGATTGTAATTATTATTTTGGTTGGGTATGTTGTGACATTTTTTTCGCTTTTCTTACATGAACTACATAGGATTTGGCTTTACTATTGTGTGAAACCGTCCATTATACTGGCATAAGTAAGGGACCATTTCGAACCCAATGATTTGAGGTCTTCCCTTGTGAAGGGTGAGTGCGGTCTTAAACCTTTCCCAATTCACATTGGGTGGTGACTCATTTATTCTCCGGTTTAGTCCCCCGCAAGCTAATCTATACTCTCTATGGGCTGCGAGCCAAACAGTGTCGTGGTCGCCGAGCATCACAGGCATAGCGGTAAACTTCGCTTCGCTCCTACATCCTCAATTTGTGCATTTTGGTCTAAAGTTGTTCAAAACAAGTTTAGATGAAATATAATCAATTTTATCAAGTTTGGAAAGGGTATAAACCTAATTTTATATTTTCTTCAAATTGAACAAATTACATCAAATTAAACAAATAAAATACTTTAATCAAGTCTCTACCACACCAAACAAGTCTCACCACTTTGGAATAACTTTAGAACAATTCTAGATCATCAATGAGTGGCTTAAAAACTCTAAAATGACAACTAGATCATCAAATGGTCAAAAGAATGTTTTCAATATTATACATGTAAACACCATCATCAAAGCTTTCAACCATTAAAAACATAAACAAACATGAGTATAAAAACCTAAGAACCACATATGTTGTAGCTAAGAATGAAAGGATCAAATTTCCCTCTAATGAAAGGTTAGAAATACTTACTAAATCTTAGCATTTCTTTGAATTTGATTCTTTTTTCTTCACTTTTTCTGTCAAGTGTTTTGTTTTTATTTTTGAAAGCTTAGACCATGTGAATTAAATGGAAAAAATAAACACCTTATATAGTTGGCGTTAGGGCCGAAAATTGGAGGAAATAAAACAAAATAGATATTTTCAATTTTAAATTCAATTTAAAGAAGTCAATATCAATTGGTAACTACTTCCTTAATGTAAAATCGACAATTTACACTAAAAAATCATTTCCTAACTTTATCATTTCATAAGATATTTATAATTTCATTATCTTAATTATTTAATACTTAATTAATTAATTAAATACAAATATTATAAATATATGTATTATATTTACTTTAAAATATCTCAAATACATATATTAATGATATATGTCAAATATCATAATTTGACAATTAATTAATATTTATTTAACAGTATATATATTAAATACAAATACACACTAATTAGGAAATGACGGTTCAGCCCCTAAAGCATGTATATTTCGTTTAACCGTTATACGATTTATAAATAATCACCATTATTTATAAAAGTTGTCCTAGTGCTCTAGAGTATATTTCATTAGTGAGATTCTCTAGATTCAGGCATATCCGTCACAAAATCTAATTTTGTGTCCATAATTCACTCACCCGTAAATTATGACGACCACAAATAAGTTCGTTGAATCATACAGGTCGAGGTCATTGTATACGTTAAATTCCTCCGTCATAAGTATCCAGATATATCCCAGCGATATAAATGTAAACCTCAAATCTCTATAGGGACAATCTCGTCGATATTTATATTAGAAATCTCTAAAACAACACTTAGAACTTACTTCTAAAATGTACCACAGGCCCATGGTCTTTATCTGATTGTTAATCATATATAGACTATCTATGCTCTATACACAGAACTGACGGATCCTATCTTGACACACAGATGACACCCTGAGGATCTGTCCATACCTAACGAACAAACGGAGGTCTGAACTTAATAGATCGGTGACGTGACTGCCATCTAAGTGTGGAAGATGTCTCATGTGCCCACAGTGGCATATCAAGTCAAAGAATCACTTATGCTACTCAACCCGGAAAGATTCTTATTGACCTTGGTGTACCAACCATTAAGAATCTTCAATGAGTCGTTCGGTGTATATCCGCTATAAACACTTACACGTCTATACGAGTCTCTAAGACTCATGGTTCATTGAGAAACCATTGGAATCCAATATTCCAGTATACGACATGTACCAGTCTCAACAGGTTTACTTACTGACCAAGTAGTGTAAACCTTGACCAGGAACTGTCTAAGAATGGCAACATCATGATACAACTCAATGTCAGTTGCGATGCTTTTGTAACTTTATCATAACTAATCATTCTAAGGTCAATTACGTCTTTACCATATATAAATATATATTATATTATAGAAACTGCTTATTTTATTCATAATAATATGTTTACAAAAATATTACAAGGAAATACAACAGGGAATTGGCGCTCTGAGCACCAACCCTAACAAAATCTCCCACTTGCTCTAGTGCCAATATCGATTGTATCTAATACCCATCGACTCCACATGTTGATCAAATAAATTTAGAGGTATGGCCTTCGTAAGCGGGTCTGCTACATTATCTTCACTCGGTACCTTATACATGACAATGTCCCATCGCGACACAATCTCTCGAATAATGTAGTACTTGCGTTCCACATACTTTGACTTCTATTGTGCCATCAGTTCTTTTTCTTGTGCAATGGCTCCAGTATTATCACAGCATAATGAAATCACATTCTCAATACTTGGGACCACTCCCAACTCTGTGATAAAGTTCATAATCCATAAAGCTTCCTTTGCAGCTTCAGAAGCTACAATATATTCCGCCTCTGTGGTGGAATAAGCTTTTGACGCATGTTTGGAAGTCTTCCAGCAAACTGCACCTCCGTTAAGGGTAAAGACGAATCCATATTTAGACTTTCTATCATCAATATTTGATTGGAAGTCGGAATCTGTATACCCATTAACTTGCAGTTCACTTCCTCCATATATAATCAACTTATCTTTAGTACCTTTAAGATACTTCAGGATATATTTAATGGCCATCCAAAGGTTATGACCTAGATTGGACTGATATCTACTGGTTACACTAACAACGAAACTGATATCAGACTTATTACATAACATGGAAAAAAATTATGCAACCCAATATAAAGCATAAGGTTGGTTAGACATTCTAACCTTCTAATATTCTGTTTGCGGACACATCTTCTTTAAAAGATGAATCTCATGTTTGAATGATATCTTTGACGTTTTATAGTTACCAAAATTGTACCGTTCCAAGATCTTATCTATGTACGTTGATTGGGATAACCCAATCAGCTTCCTCTCTCTATCTCTATAGAGTTTTATACCTAAAACATAGAAAGCTTCTCCCAAATCCTTCATGTAGAAATTCTTATAGAGGTAAGCTTTGACGCCTTGCATCATCCCTATATCATTCTCAATTATTAGGATTTCGCCAACATAGATGACTAAAAATACCACCATGCTCCCACTGGCCTTCTGATATACACAGGATTCTTTCGAATTCTTGAGAAACCAGACAATCTAATAATCTCGTCGAATCGAATACTCCAACTTCGCGAAGCTTGTTTTAAGTCAATAAATGGACTTTTTAAGCGTACATACTATACTTGAGTTCTCACTGGATGCAAAACCCTCCAGCTATTGCATATAGATTTCTTCTTCAAGAAATCCATTTAGAAAGTCTGTTTTGACATCCATTTGCCAAATCTCATAATCATGATAAGCAGCTATAGAAAGCCAATTCCTAATAGACTTAAGCATTGCTACTGGTGAAAATGTTTCATCGTAGTCAACTTCAGGTCACTGTGTGTAACCTTTTGCTGCCAGTCGGACCTTATAGGTTTCAACATTTCCATCAGGCCCGTGTTTCCTCTTGTAAACCCTTTTAAAATCGAAAGGTCAATTCCTTCGGGAAGCGAAACCAAGTCCCAAACTTGATTCTCTTGCTTCTAGCTAACTTGGATTTCATGGCATCTTTCCACTTCACGAAGTCGATGTCCAACATCGATTTTTTATAGGTAAAAAAACATCGAGACTCTTTTCTTGTATCAAATACAAATGTTCGGGAGGTCTAGATATTCTTTGTGATCTACAAGTATGTGTGTTGAAGGTTCTTCATCTACTTGAATTTAAGTTCCTCCGTTGGTTCGTTGTTTTCAGGTTGGACTTCATCAAGTTCAACTTGTCTATAATTACAACCTTCTGACAAAAATTCTACCTCTAAAAATTTAACAAAGCGAGCTACGAATAAATTTCGATGCTCGGTATCATATAACGATATCCCTTTGTATTCAAAGGATATCAAACAAACCTAAACTTTTACCCTCGAGGCAAAAGCTTATCTTGCTGAGCTATCCTGACATAGGCAGGACAACTCCAAACCTTAACATATTAAGATTTGGTTTCTGTCGGTCCATATCTCATATGAAGTCGTAGGAACAACTTTTGAATAAATCTTATTCAAAAGATGTACAGCTGTTAAAAGAGAGTAGCCTTATAAATAATAGGACAATTTGTAAAACTCAACATAGATCGGACCATATCCAATAAAGTTTGATTTCTATTCTCAGACACTCCATTGTGTTGTGGAGTACCTAAAGGAGTATATTGAGTGAGAATTTCATTCTCCTTCATATAATCCATGAACTCACTACTTATATATTCGTCGTCTTGATCAGATTGAAGGCATTTAATATATTGACCAGTCTGTTTTTCTACTTCATTACGGAACTATTTGAACTTTTTCAAAGGTTTCTGATTTATGTCTCATCAGATAGATATAACCATACCGTGATAGATCATCGATAAAGGTAACGGAGTACGAATAACCACTGTGAGTAGTTTGACATAGTGAACCACACACATCAGAATGTACGAGTTCCAGTAAATCAGTGGCGCGGTGTCCAACACCAGAAAATGGGGCTTTGGTCATCTTACCCTGAATATATGATTTACAAGTTGGATAGGATTCAATGGTGGTGAGAGCTGGTATTAAACCATTCCTAACCAATTGGGTAAGGTGTTTCACGCCTATATGACATAGCCTTATATACTATAGTTCAGTATTATTAACTACAAGCAAACTACGTTCATTAACCCTAGTATTCAAAACATCTCTAAAAGTATGCAATATATAATGACCATGCTCATTTGTACAACAAAATAATCTGAATATTACGCCTATCATATAAATATAAAGAATAGATCTTATGTAACGTCCTGGATTATTTTAGCGAGATCGCATAAATTTTATTTTTCATATATATGGAGTCGCGTCCGAACGCGAGGTCAATTTAGTGGAAAATAGAATTTAAAGGATTAAATTGACAATTAATTAGTATTTTTTAAAAATATTTATGCATATATCTAGATATTTCTACAAACTTAAACACAAGAAATAAATAAATAAATATAAATTTCTAAAACTCATGATTTATATATATAACACACAAGAATAATTAATTAAAAAAATAAAATAAAAAAACAAAAATATAGACACACACACACACATATATATATAACCTACACGTGTTGCACTTAAGAACACATACACAATTAATTAGTATACACACGCACACGGTTCACAGGGGGATTCACGAAACCAGAAAGAATAGAGAGGGAGAGAGACTAAGGAGGGTGTATTCAATTGAGATTTTAAAAGACTATTTATTAATAAATAAGTCTTGTAGATTTTAAAAAATATTTAAAGATTATAATAGACATTTAAAGAATGTAATAACTTACAAGATTTTATGAGATTTCTTTTAATCAAGATTTTTTACATATTAGATTTTAAAAGACTTATTTTATAAGAATTTGTAAGATTTGAAAGGATCGTTATAGTTTTTTTTTTCCTTTTTTATAACCGATATTATATGGAATGAAATCATAAATAAAAAAAGTTAATGAAAGTCAATTGGTTCAAAATGTTAGAATATCATTTCTCTGACCTAGGAATATTTTTATGATTTTTATGAAAGAATGTCATTTCTTTGACCTAGGAAGAAAAGATAACACTTCAGCATCAATGATCTTAATAATTGATAAATAATTTTTTCCTTAAATTTGGGGTTTTTTTAAAAATAAATACAAGTAAAAAATTAGCGAGAAAATGAGGAAAAAAATTTTGTTGTGCTAAATTCATTTTGTACATTATTATCTATCTGAATGAAGAAGTTCTGTTGGCCTCAAAGAAAATTTAGGAAATTATTTTTAAATGTGATAGAATTTTCCTCCTCGAAAATGAAATTCATTAAGAAAAATATTTGGAGAAGGACATTACCAGTTGGATTTAAAAGAAAGTCATATTGTTTTATTTGAAATAAAAAAAAGAAGAAATTACTAATAAGCAAGTAATTTGTTCACGAAGAACTAACATGTATGTTCATTTTCTATTTTCTAACTAACATGTATGTTCATCTTCTATTTTCTAACACTCAAAAAAATCTTATATAAAAAGTCTCATGGGTTAGGGTGAGATTTTTTATAGAGTTTGGTATTTATAATTTTCACTAAAAAGTCCCACAAAATCACACATATAAAAAAATCCTTCAAAATAATTATGTTTTTCAATACCATAAGACTTTCTATTACTTGTTTAAAATCCTGATTGAATATTACTAGATTTGGATACACTCTTTAAAAAATCTTAATAGTATTAATGGAATACCACAAGATTTTTTAGATTATTTTAAAATCTTAATTGAATACCACAAGACTTTTTTAACCCAAAAAAGTTTTTTAAAATCTCAATTGAATATACCCAATAAAGGAGGAAGAAAGGCTGAAAAGATTCAAAGGGGGCAGGCCGTAAGAGAATGGCCGAGAAGAAATAAGACAGAAGAAGGATGATCGAGAGCAGGAGTAGAGAGTTTAAGAGAGAGATTGAGGGGAAAGAGTGAAAGACTGAGAGAGGGTGCGAGATCAGTGAAGGGAAAGAAGTAGAAACGAGAACAGGGAGAGAAAGAAGAAATCAAGGAGAAGAGGACGAGTAGAATCGAGAGAGAGAGTAAGTAATCTATGTGATGAATTTCTTGAGTTTGGGTGTTATGGTTTGTTTGATTTGTTGAAATGAATCTAAAAAATTGAAACAAGAATGATGAAAATGATTAAATTAAAGCAATACAAGATTAATTATAACCTTGAAATAGAAAGAAATTAACTGGATTGGATTAATTGGGAAATTGGGGAAAAGTTTGATAAGAACCCAAGAATTTGAGAAGATTTTAAAGTGAACCCTAGATTAGAAATTGGGATACTGTTGATAATATTAGACAGTAAATTGGATAAAATAATGATTTTTTTATGTCCTGTTAGTGTCTGTTATTTGGCCCTAGAGGCCAGAGAGTCGGTAATCAAGGATTTTGCAAGTAAGAGTTCATGAATTAATATTCTGGTTGATCGTAAATGGAAGATAATGGTCCAAGAATGAATACTTGCAGGATATAGTATCTAAGATGACAACTTATAGTTCTTATCTGATATCTTGGAATGGATCAATTATCAAAGGATGGGGTTTTCATGACAGTAGTAATGTATGTTATGTTTAGGATGATTTAGCTTCTCTTCATTATCCTACACGAATTACTTCAATTTATTTGATAATTGCGTTTTTTTTTTTTTTTTTTTTTTTTTTTGTAATCGAAATAGACTACACTTTCACGTAAATATTGTTTTGCTGTTAGTTGGTAAGAGGAGATTAATTGAGATTTTTTTAAAGTATTAATTTTGTATGAATTAGTTAGTTTAATTTGCAGACATGGCGTCGCTTTAGGTGCTTCACTTTGATAGTTTTGTTGTATCTTGTGATAATCGGTCTTCTACTTGGTCTGTTTATATTGAGAAAGAATTAAATCCACTAAAGTCTGCTATCATATTTGAGGGTGGTGGGTATTGTAGTTAGTAGGCACGTAATCCGGTCAATGTAGTATTTGTCTGCCATGACATCTAGTGTATGAGATTAACAGTTATAATGAACAATTTATGATATTAACATACTATTTAAAAAAAAAATGGTTAAATAGACTTGATTAATGAACATGTATGCGAGTTTGTGTAATGATAAGATAGAATAAGTAGTGGAATATTTATTTGGTCATGATTATAGATTATGAAATGCGAAATATGATGTATAGGTTGAGTATGTTGGTGTGATGTGCATTATAAGCATGCAGAGCTATAATGTTAATGGAAACTGAATAAGTGTGCATGTAAATGATGAATTGGTTTTATTTTCAAGAGTGTAAGTTGAAAATGCATATGTACTAACATGTGATATGAGTTATAATATAAGAATGATTTGTATAAAGGTAAGAAGTCAGAATGGTAAAGCCTGTTAATTTGGATATGAATATGAGATATTATGTGTGTAAATGCATACCAAGCTGATAGTGATTATTAAGTTGTGATAATTTATTTTATGTACGAACATGAATTGTATATGTAATGTATATTGAGGATAGTATAAGCATATAGGACACAAGGTAGACAGCATTGACATTGAATGCATAAAAGAGTGAAAATCATGTCATCAGCTTATAGGTAAGGTAAGCATGTAAGAAAACATGGCCAGGATAAGTGAAAGCATCAAATATTCATACACATATCCATATGTTAAGACTTTCAAAAGATGAGTTAATGCTAAGAGTATTTTTGAAATTCGAAGTGTCTTAAACAAAAGTTTTAAATGACTTTTTTTTTTAAAGAAAAGTATTTCAGAAAATATTTTCTTACAGGCTTGAGATTTAAACAGGAGTTTCATGTTTTTCAGAACATGAGGTAAAAACTCACCCCATTATGTAACTTGATAATTTGGAATTGACGGATACTTTGGAATTAACGGATACAGAGAGCATGTGCACATGTTGAGGACTGAGGGGACGCTCTCAGATCCTCCAGATGGGCTAGGGGGACGGCGATACGTAACGCCCCTAGACCCCAGTTTGAGCTTGGGTGGTAGCATAGATATGTAACGCCCCAATGTCATGGGTTTGCATATCTAGCTCTATGGCGTATGGGGGGACGGCGATACGTAACGCCCACATGCGTCAGTTTTTCAGCAGATATCCAGATATCAGTTTTTTTTTTTAAAAAAAAGAAAGAGTTTTGAAATATCAGAATTCTAGAAACCAATTTTCAGAAATATAGATTTTAGATAGAGACTTCAGTTTTCAGAAACAGTCTTCAGATGAACAGTTTTGTAAAGAGTTTCAGAAAATAGTATTTCAGAAAGACGGGTTTTATAAAGAGTTTCAGAAACAGTTTTCAGTAAAAGTTTTCGAAAAGTATTTTTTCTAAGAACAAAGCATGCAAGAGTAAAGTATAAATTACTACTATGCACATAAATCATATAGTCCAGATATCATTGGAAAAGCATATAATTGGTATAAATGTATAATGGCATGGTTGCATCAATATGTATATATGATTAGCATCTGTGCGGGGCATGTTCATATAGAAGTAACATTGTGTTAAATACTAGTGCATGATAGCAAGATTTTATTTAAATGAATATACATTAATAATGATTGTATAAGTTGTATGCTTATTTAGAAAGAACATATTGTAAAGATGTTATGACTTGATGATAAAATAACATATGCATGCATACATGGTTGGTGACAGTGGTTTAAATGTTTGACAGAAATAATGATTTAGAATAACCGATTTGATGATATTTCAAGATAATAAAAGTAAGAAAGTTATTGTAATTGCCTGATCTAGATTAGTATATAGTATACAGGAAAGTAAAGAAAAATCTGAGTAGCACAGCAGAAGTGTGATGGGTCTCGGTATGTAGTTTGTAAAATAGAAACTTGATGTCTGTTAGAGATGTTTAAGCTAATAGCAGTAGTCAGAATTTAAAGTATGTGTATGATCAGCTAAATGGATCAATAATAAGTAATAAGTTTGTGAATGGTTAAGAATTATGTAGTGGCACAAATTCTGTAATATTGCATGGGCACATAGAAAGTCTAGGGTAATATAGAAACAGAATTAAGACTTTGTATGTGTTTGACACTCAAGGAATGAGCATAGTTACTTACTGAGTCTTATAACTCACAACCCAACAGTGTTTGAGTTTTATAGGTTGGTGACCTAACTGAACCACAGACACCAGAGCTTGAGGAGCCGAATAGCAGCGCTGCAGCCAGCCAATCACCAGTCTTTGGGGGAATGAAGTCAAGTTGTTTATGAGATTAGTTAAAGAGAATTGAGTTGTATAAGTTTAATTGTAAAAATTTTTATTTGTATGTATTTTCGGGCATGGAGCCCAATCATGTTATGTCTTGAGTTTATCGATTTAGTGTATGTTATTTGTGTCGGGCCTTATAGGTTGTATTAAGGTGCTGGACTTGATCCAGGTTGCATGACTTTTAGTAAAGGTCATGCCGAATTTTCATCAGATTTAGAGGCTTATGTAGGCAAGATTAGCCTGTCTCCTGCCGGTAGCATCCTATTTTAGGCGGGATGTTACATCTTAATATTACCATGATAGCCTTCTGTATCTAATACAAAAAAGAGATATAATATTTACTACACATCCTGGTACAAACATAGCAATTGTTGGGATGTATGCCATAGAGCTACATGTGATGTAAACGGTTTCATGTGTTTTGAAATAAAACGATGCATTGTTCATTTATCAAATTGTTTGTTTATCTTTCGCATATTATATATCTTCGTAAATACCGTAGATTACTTATGTACCTTCAGACTTAGTGTATGAGTGTCATACACCAGTGGATTTGAGTCTGAAGTTAGTAATCTTAAATAGTCCATAGAGAGCAAATAAACCGGGTACTTTGTTTGTGGTTTATCTATAGCTGCGGTCCATTCTATATTTGTATAGCGATATTAATCCAGATCGTCCATGTAAAGACATGAAAATGGAGGCACCTTGTATGATGCGATCATATAGGACTGGATCCATATAAAAATGACATTCTTATAATATCCGTTAAGCAAAGAAAGTCATTTCAATCTACTTGATGGTCATATATGGATTGATCTTAATCCTGAGTGTACTACGAACTCCTGCATGGCAGGCTGTGTCATTTGATTTACAAAGGTGAGGTTGGTGTAGCAATCCCAACCAATAGCTACGTACTTTGGGGGCACAATTTGTTTTGTAGCTAGGAACGTTTTACATAGACATGGAGTTCATTCCTTCTTGCGAGAAGTAGATGAGTATCTTTCTTAAGGGTTGATTCGGTACTTGAACGATTTGAGCACTCAAGTTTTTCTATTACGAATAGAAAGATTAATATTCATAATAGTTATGAATAAATCGTTCATTAGAGAATCAATGGTACTTAAGGTAAAAATGATTAGAGGGGTATAACGGACATTATGACCCGGCTCTAATTACGAGATACTCATGAAGGATCAATTCGTATGCGATGACTATATCGGTGGACACCAACTTGGTTCGGCTTAATATTTCATCTACGGTAACCAGAGTGCAACTTCGGATTTTTAGTGGAATAACCCTAAGTTAATAATTCAAAATATTTAATTAAGAGCTTAATTAATATTTCGAGATTATTGGAGCTCGGAACCGTGGGTCTATTTGGTCCCCGTTCTAGCTCGATATACTTTAGCGGAGTTAATATAATTGGATAGTCCAATTATATACTCACAAAGAATAAATATTATTAATATGATTAATAATATAAATTACATCACACTTGAGACTATACATTAAAGGTTAATGTAGAGTATTAATAATTGGGAAATGCTAATGAGTACCCTTAGGGCACTTGTTAATGATCCATTTTAGGAAAGTTTATATAGGAAAAATGAAAAAAAATTAATGTTTTGACAATTTTTTACTTCCCCATAAAAATGATATGAAAAGTTACCAAAAATGGATCATTAATGAGTGCCCTTAGGGCACTAGTTAGCATCACCCTTAATAATTATATGATAATTATTAAAAATAGAATATTGAATTATATATGATATAATTTAATAAGGCTAAGATTTGTTTGTTTGGGAAATAAAATCAAATTAAAATACTTACCCTTGGCCGAATTCTTTATTAGATAAGGAATAGGATTTGTTGAGAAACAAAATCAAATCAAAATTCAATGCCTTGGCTGAATTCCTCATTAGATAAGGAATAAGATTAGTTTGTTTGGGAAACAAAATCAAATCAAAATTCAATGCCTTGGCCGAATTCCTCATTGAGTAACGAATGGGATTTGTTTGTTTTGAAAACAAAATCAAACAAAAGTTCCTTACCTTGGCCGAAAATTAGAAGGGGTGGGAGACTAGTGGTTGATTTATTTTATGAAAATAATTTCCCTAAGTATAAAAAGAAAAATTATATTTTTCTTTTGGAGATCTACACAATAGAAAACCATAGCCTCCTTCTATTTTTCATGCTCTCAAAAGTTGAGAAAGATTATTTAAGAATGAGAAAATTATTTTAGTGTGGGATTAGATCTCTAAAACATTTAGGGATTGATTTGTGAGCGTAGCCCACACTACCCTCCGTTAGTAACGAGACATAGCTCGGAAGATCTTGTGGTGTTGGAAAACCTTCTCTTCCTCTCACCAGCAAGTCACGGCAGTGAGGACAAAATTTCCTCACTGCCGCGCACACACTAGCTAATTTTGGGGCACGATTTTGTTTGGTTTTAATTTGGGTTTTGGGAAACACCTTTGGGTGATTTTTAGGGCTGAGTTAGGATTGTTTTTTGAATGAAAAATCAGACCTAAAAGACTACAGCAGGTCACGCAAATTGTGGACTGATTTGGGTGCAGTTCACACGTGTAACGTGTGCAAAATAGTCCGCTATTTCACTGCAGTTCAAGGGGCTGTTCGGGGACTGTTTCGGAGGCATTCCGGGGCTGAAATCTTGTGTAAAACAGAAGCAAAATTTCAGTATACCCACTGGTATCATTCGGCCAAAGGAAGGGCAAAGCATAAAAAATTTTCAAATTCGATCCGTGGGCCTAATCGCTTCCGCTGCGCGAGGGAAAGCGTTTCCTACAGCAATCATTTAACAAAAGGCTCCCACTCGGCAAGGGGATCTCGCATACTCCCACTGCAACTGCATCTAGAGAGTCTCCACTCCCAAAACGCAACTGCATCTCTCCAAGATTTAGCTTCTTACTTTCCTTCAGCAACTGCAACGAATGGAAAATATGAGTAGAACATGCATAATCTAAAATCTAGCTGGATGTAACAACTTCACAAGCTAGTGAGATATCAAAAACTGGAAAAATAAATGTACCTGATGTAAATGCTCTCTCTCCTTATCTAGGCAATGTAGTCAGGATAGTTCATTTTCTAGTGCCCGACTTTGATGCAATGATGGCATTTGTCTTCAGACATCCTTTTGGGCTTAGCTATCTTTCCTTACAGTGTATGACTGAAACCCTTCTTCTTCACTTTCGTCTTCTTTCCCTTTGCCCTAACCTGGGAAGAAGCATAAAGTGAAGTAGGATTCGGAGGGTGAGTCGGTACTCCCTTCCTTAAGTCCTCTTCCGTTGTAATCAACATCCTATGCAAATCATAGTAGGAACAGTAAGCACGTTCATGTTGAAGTATATTATGAATTGGCGATCAGATGCTAGGAGCAAACCAAGAATGACACTCCTACCGAGAATATCATTTAGAAGGAGATTATGTTGCCTAATTTGTACGCTCAAATCGCTCAAGTGAAGAACATGTGAGCTCATAACTTGCACCTTGTCCAGTTGCTCATGGAAAAGTTCCATCGCCACTTTATGAACAACAACTTGTTCTTAGTTCTTGTATGATTCTCTTAATCGCATCATCATACTATATGCATCTGCCATGCCATAGTACTACCTCTTGAGTTCTGATTCCATTGAACTTAAAATCCCAAACAGAATACAAATATTTAATAATTAAATTTAATATAAATAGTGAAAGGTGGATCCCATGAATATATTTCAGCTCACGGCTTTGGCACATTCTCGTCTACGTATATTCATTAGGTAGACAACTCATTGTCAATCACTCACTAGTAATTCCTGGGTTCCGGTCCTGGTCGTTTCTTATTATGACAGTTTTAGCACGTTCACAAGGAGGCGTATCAAAGGTTAAACTCATCAATGATTAACTCAAGCTACTTGCATAACCCTAACAGTTTTGGCACATTCAGGATTCCGCTTTTGCTTGAATTTATCTAGTATCTAATATACATCCGGTATAAATAAATTTCTTTCGGCTACATCCTCACAGTTTTAGCACGTTCTCGAATGTAGTCATATAAACCGATGAACCATATAACATACATCAAATACACAATTAACATTTAACCTTATTAATTAGGAATTTTTCGTATAGTAATACACTCTAAATCTAATCAAATTAAATAAAACATGCATGTATCAAGCAGAGACAAGATCAAACATTAGATTTAAAAAGGCTAATCATATCAAGGGCCTAGAACCAGACTCGCTTTGATACCATCTTGGATTAAGACTATTTGGAATAGTTGAGTTCCAATCCTATTTAGAGAGAGTAGTTGAATTGAGATTGAATTATGAGTGCCTTGGTTTTTGGGATTATGTATAATCTCAATTGTATTTAGATTTGATTACCATGTTCATAGGTAGTTTGTCTTGATTCAAATATTTATTTCCTTTATTGAAAAGGAATTAATCATTTACATGCTAACAGACACTATCTACTGGAACATTGTATAACACTGTAGAGGTTTTAAGGGGTATTACTCGGTAACGCAGCGGAACGCGAAAAATCAAAATTTTCCTATTTCAAAAATTTTTCTTGGACAGTTAAAATTAACTTATTTATTTTAATTACTCAATAATTAAAATCTGAAATTTTTACCCAAAAAATCAAATTTTTCATAATTGCCGAGAAGCCCCAATATTTTGTATTTTATTCATTTTAGTCGTCAAATTGTAAAATACAATTTTTAGTGATTCCAAATCAGTTCCAAAATGATTTTAACATGTCCTACACATCAAAATAAAAATTGCAACTCAAAACCCGTGAGCTCCCTTAAGTTCCCAATTTGTGCATTTTGGTCTAAAGTTATTCAAAACATGTTTAGATGAAATCCAATCAATCTCAAAATTAAATATACATCATTACACAACACGTATATGAAAAATCTCAAATTTGGAAAGGGTATAAACCCTAATTTTTCAATTTCTTCAAATTGAACAAATTACAAAAATTAAACAAATCCAATACTTTAATCAAGTCTCTACCACACCAAACAAGTCTCACCACTTTGAAATAACTTTAGAAAAATTCTAGGTATCAATGAGTGGCCTAACAACTCTAGAATGACCACTAGATCATCAAATGACCAAAAGAATACTTATTAACTCCTTAGAAGCATTCTTTCAACATCATGCATGCAAACACCCGTCATCAAAGCTTTCAACCATTAAAAACATAAACAAACATGAGTAGAAAAACCTAAGAACCACATATGTTAAACATGCATATCCTTCACGAAATTCAATTTCGTGTGCATAATTGACTCATCTGTTATATGGGCTAAATTTGGACTATGGGCATATTTGACTTTTCGCTTCATGCCCAATAACAGTGATAGCCCAATCCCTCCAAACAGTACCCGGTATAGACTTAGGCTAAGGGCCCAATTACCTTCGCAGGCCCACGCACAAGAGAAGCCTATTAAGCAAACTCTAGACTTATCAGTTACCCGCACCCAAAATGCCCAAATTAGGGTTAGTAACTCTCCACACGTAGTTAGCCATTTTAGACACCCAACTAACGATCAATTAATGGAGAAATTAAACCTGACTTCGAATGTGTCTATAAAAGGAAGAGATGATTCACTGTTCAGGGCAGGTTCTTGAGCTCTCATACTTGAAACTCTTTAAGTTTCTTACCTTTAAACACCAGCCACTGCCCTCACGACAGTCAATAAAAGTCAAGGTAACATCAAGCCTTACACTTCCATTATTTACAAGTCATCTTCGCTACTAACTTGAGCGTCGGACAGCATACGACATCCACCACACCGATGGACAGTACTCCCCGCTCATTCTACCTTTATTTTATAGGTTCACTATTGCCCACATATAACAGATTCTCGATTGTGGACCTCGGGTGAAAAACAACATCCATAATTTGGGGCCCACCGTAGGGCCTTAGTGATTCATAGCAGGCAAAGATCACTCGGACTACGGTCACTAAAAGTATGATTATTTATGGCTTCTAGCAGTGAACAAACACGAGACCTTGTGGCATCACAATTAGCCATGCTCCGAGAACGGTTAAGAACTTTAGAAGAAGAGAATCTGATCATGCGAAACTCCAATGCAAACCTATATAAATATTCAGAACAAATCCCTTCAATATCTCATCATTGAGACACTCCAAATCAACCTGGAAATTCGGCAATCCCACTCTTGTTTGCCAAAATGGGCAGTGGAACTTGGGGAATATGACATCACTTACCTGCCCAGGACTTCCATCAAGTCTTAAGCCTTAGCAGATTTTATAGCTGACTTCAGTCCCAGCCTGCTAGTTGCAGCTGAACCTGAAGTCCATTCTATCCATTCGATAACTCCCTAGAGGCTCGCAGTCGACGGGTCCAATAATAAGAAGGGTTGCGGCCTGAGAATTTTGATCATTACTCCGAAAGGTGACACACTATCGTAATAATTCAAGTACGGTTTCAAAGTCACCAATAATGAGGCAGAATATGAAGCATTGATAGTAAGACTGACCTAGGCCAATGAACTTGGAGTTAAAAAATTGAAGAAAAGTTTGATTCATAATTGATTGTCAACTAATTCCAAGGTCATATCACGCACGAGATCCCCAGTTGGCATTCTATTTACAGAAGGTAAAAGATATTCAGTCGATATTTGAGGAACTCACAATAACCCAAGTCCCCAGAAATGAGAATTCTCAAGCAGATGCATTGGCCACCTTGGATAATCAATGTAAGGAGACAAACCATAATCTATTCTGATATTATACTTGAATTGGCTAGCTATTTCGAAAGAAGAAAAAGAAGTTGCCTCAATTACTTCAGTCGACTCATAGATTGCACCACTAGTCAAATATCTGTAAGAAGACGTACCCCATAAGACAAATTTCAGGCCAGGAAAATCTAGAGGCAGGCTGCAAGGTTTACCATATACAACAGCCAATTGCTAAAAAGTTTATTTTCTAGACCCTACCTAAAGTGCCTCACTCGTGAAGAGGCACAACACGTGTTGGCAAAGCTACACGAAGGAGAATGTGGGAATCATTCTGGAGGAAGAAGCTTGGCACTTCGAGCCCATTCGACAGGTTACTATTGGCCTACCATGAGAACCGACTCTGTAGCTTTCACAAGGAAATGTGAGAAATGACAAAAATTTGCCCCAGTTTCACACCTCCCACCAGATAGACTCAATCCTACCATGTCCCATTTGCAATTCATGAAATGGGGGGTGGATATCATTGGGAAACTTCCAACCATCCCAGGACAGCGAGTCTATATGCTTGCACTTACAGACTACTACTGGAAGTGGATTGAAGCATAATCGTTTTCCAAGATACGGGACAAAGTGTAGGAAACGCTTTCCCTCGAGCAGCGGAAGCGGCTAAGCACACGGATCGAACTTGAATTTTTTTTTTCCACTCTCCCTTCGTTTGGCCGAATGATACCAGTGGGTATACTGAAATTTTGCTTCTGTTTTACACAAGATTTCAGCCTCGGAATGCCCCCGAAATAGTCCCCGAACAGCCCCTTGAACTGTAGTGAAAAAACGGACTGTTTTGCACTTGCTTCACTCGCGAACTGCACTCAAAACAGTCCACAATATCCGTGAACTGCTGTATGTGTTTAGGTCTGATTTTTCACTTAAAATCAATCTTAACTCAACCCTAAAATTCCCAAAAGTGTTTCCCAAAACCCGAATAAAAAAAAACAAAATCGAGCCCCAGAATTGGCTAGTGTGCGAGCGGCAGTGGGTAATTTCTTGCCTCACTGCCGTGAGTTGTAGGAGAAGGGGAGAAGAGATTTCCAACGCCACAAGGTCTTCCGAGCTATGTGTCGTTACTAACGGAGGGTAGTGTGGGCTACACTCATAAATTAATCTCTAAATGGTTTAGAGATTAAATCAAACACCGAAATAATTTTCTGGTTCTTCAATTAACTTTCTCAACTCTTGAGAGCTTGAAGAAGAGAAGGAGGCTAGGGTTCTCTAAATTTCTGGATTTGAAAAAGAAAAATGTATTTTTCTTTTTATACTTAGGGTAATTTATTTCATAAAACAAATCAACCACAAGTCTCTCATTCCCTATAAGTTTCGGCCAGGGCAAGGAATTCTTGTTTGATTTTGTTTCCAAAATAAACAAATCCGATTTCTTACACCATAGGAATTCGGCCAAGGCATATTATTTTGATTTGATTTTTTTTCCCAAACAAACAAATCATATTCCTTATCCAATAGAGAATTCAGCCAAGGCATCCTATTTTGATTTGATTTTTTTTTTCCCAAACAAACAAATTCTATTCCTTATCCAATAGGGAATTCGGCCAAGCAAGGATTTTTTTTATTTCCAAAATAAATCTTAGCCTTATTAAATTATATCATATATAATTTAATATTCTATTTTTAATAATTATCATATAATTATTAATAGCTTACATTAACTTTTAATGTATAGTCTCAAGTGTGATGTAATTAATATCATTAATCATATTAATAATATTTATTCTTTGTGAGTATATAATTGGACTATCCAATTATATTAACTCCGCTAAAGTATATGGAGCTAGCACGGGGACCAAATGGACCTACGGTTTCGAGCTTCAATAATCTCGAAATATTAATTAAGCTCTTAATTAAATATTCCGAATTATTAACTCCAGGTTATTCCACTAAAAACCCGAAGTTGCACTCCCATTGCCGTAGATGAAATATTAAGCCGAAACAAGTCGGTGTCCACCGATATAGTCATTGCATACGAATTGATCCTTCACGAGTATCTCGTAATTATAGTCGGGTCATAATGTCCGTTATACCCCTCTAATTTTTTTTTTTACCTTAAGTACCATTGATTCTCTAATGAACGATTTATTCATAACTATTATGAATATTAATCTTTTTATTCGTAGTAGAAAGACTTTAGCGCTCAAATCGTTCAAGTACCGCTTAAGAAAGATACTCATCTATTTCTCGTAAGAAGAGTGAATTCCATGTGTATGTAAAACGTTCACAACTACAAAACAAACTGTGCCCCCAAAGTACGTAGCTATTGGTTGGGACTGCAACACCAACCTCACCTTTGTAAATCAAAGGACATAGGCTGCCATGCAGGAGTTCGTAGTACACTCAGGATTAAGATCAATCCATATATAACCATCAAGTAGATTGAAATGACTTTATTTGTTTAACGGATATTATAAGAATGTCATTTTTATCTGGGTCCAGTCCTATATGATCGCATCATACAAGGTGCCTCCATTCTTATGTCTCTACATGGACGATCCGGATTAAGATCGCCATATAAATATAGAATGGACCGCAGCTATAGATAAACCACAAACAAAGTACCCGGTTTGTTTGCTCTCTATGGACTATTTAAGATTACTAATTTCAGACTTAAATCCTTTGGTGTATGACACTCATACACTAAGTATGAAGGTACATTAGTAATCTACGGTATTTACGAGGATATAATATGCGAAAGTTAAATAAATAATTTTGATAAATGAATAATGCATCTTATTATTTCAAAACACATGAAACCGTTTACATCACATGTAGATGTAGGGCATACATCCCAACAATCTCCCACTTGCACTAGAGAAAATGGGACATGTCACGTAATCCTAGACCATCTAGGTGACCTTCAAACACTTTAGCCGACAAGGTCTTTGTAAACGGATCAGCAAGGTTCTTTACGGATGCAATTTTTGTGACGGTAACGTCCCCTCTCTGTACTATCTCCTGATGAGATGATATTTCCTCTCTATATGCTTTCCCCTCTTGTGGCTTCTTGGTTCTTTGGAGTTTGCCACCGCTCCACTATTATCGCAATAAAGGGTGAGTGGTTTATCCATATCTGGAAAAACTTCCAGATCTCCCAAGAATTTACGGAGCCAGACTGCTTCTTTAGCTGTTTCACAAGCCGCTACATATTCAGCCTCCATGGTGGAGTCGGCAATGCAAGATTACTTTATGCTCCGCCATACAATAGCCCCATCACCTAGGGTGAACACTGATCCAGATGTCGATTTCTTGGAATTAATATCTGTCTGAAAATCAGAGTCTGTATATCCCCTTAGGATCATATCCTCACTGGAATATACTAGCATATAATCTCTCGTTCTCTTAAGATACTTGAGAATGTGTTTCACAGCCACCCAGTGATCCAATCCTGGGTTTGACTGAAACCTACTGACTACTCCCACTGTAAAACAGATGTCCGGTCTCGTGCATAACATGGCATACATGAGACTACAAACCGCTGAGGCATATGAGATATGTCTCATTTCCTCAATACCCTGAGGTGTCTTAGGAGAATGTTCCTTCGACAAATGAATTCCATGCCGATAAGATAGATTGCCTTTCTTGGAATTCTGCATCCTGAATCGCACAAGGTTCTTGTCGATGTAGGATGCCTGATACATAGCTAACGGTCATTTCTTACGATCCCGAAGTATCTGGATCCTAAGAACATAACTGGCCTCTCCCAAATCTTTCATTTGGAATTGCTCAGCTAGCTAGGTTCTTACATCTGATAATATCCTTACATCATTCCCAATGAGTAAAATATCATCAACGTATAAAACGAGAAAAACCACCTTCCCACCAATGACGCACTTATATACACAAGGCTCATCAACATTCTGCTCAAAATTATAAGACTTGATCGTTGTGTCAAATCTTATATTCCAAGATCGAGATGCCTACTTGAGTCCATAAATGGACCTTTGCAGTTTGCAAACTTTTTGCTCTTGACATTGGGCGATGAAACCTTCTAGTTGTATCATATAGATACTTTCATCAAGATTGCCATTCAAGAATGTAGTCTTGACATCCATTTACCAAATTTCATAGTCATAATATGCGGCAAGATAGAAGAGTGCGGATGGATTTAAGCATAGCTACTGGCGAGAAAGTTTCCTCATAGTCAACTCTCTCTTTCTGGGTATAACCCTCAGCCACTAGTCTAGCCTTAAAGGTCTGTACCTTCCTATCTGATCCTCTCTTCCTATTGTAGATCCACTTGTAACCTATGGGTTTCACTCCATCAGGTTGGTCTACAAGTTCCGAGATCGAGTTGGAGTACATGGACTCCATCTCTAGGTTCATAGCTTTGAGCCATTACTCTTTGTCAGAATCATCTATTGCACTACTATAGGTCAATGGATCATCTATACCATCTCTGGAGGCGACAACTTGTGCCTCTCCAACCCCTAGGTAGCGATCAGGTTGTCGTACAATCCTCCCACTGTGTCTAGGTGGTAGATCATTCTGACTGGGTAGCATCTGACTATCAGATGTCGAAGGTGCTATGTATTTGTCAACTTTCGTTGACGATGGCGTGCTGGTCGAACCAGTAAGTAACTACTCGAGTAATATCTTACTACGAGGCTTGAACTCCCTTATATAGTCCTCCTCTAGAAACATAGCATTTGTCGACACAAATACTTTGTTGTCATCAGAACTGTAGAAGAATCCACCCCTAGTCTCCTTCGGGTAGCCTACAAATAGGCACACCTGAGAACGTGGCTCCAACTTTGTAGTCTTATTCTTCAGCACATGTGCTGGACACCCCCATATGAGGAAATATCGTAAACTGGTTTTGCGACCATTCCACAACTCTAAGGGAGTCTTAGGAACAGACTTAGATGGAACTACATAAGGATATACATTGTGGTTTGCAGTGCATATCCCCAGAATGAATTAGGTAGTGAGCTATAACTAAACATAGATCTCATCATGTCTAGTAAGGTTCGATTTCTCCTTTCTGCAACACCATTTTGTTGTGGTGTTCCAGGTGCTGTGAGCTGGGATACTATCCCATGCTCCACTAAGAATTCCTCGAAATCTCTGTTGAGGTATTCCTCTCCACGATCTGATCGTAAGTATTGATTGTCTTACCTAATTGGTTCTCAACCTCAGTACGATACTCTTTGAACTTTTCAAAAGTATCTGATTTGTGATGCATTAGGTAGACATACTCATATCTTGAATAATCATCAACGAATGTGACTAAGTATTCATAACCACCTTGGGCTTTTACATTATCGGTCCACAAACGTCCGAATGTATTAGTTTGAATGGTTGACTGGCTCTTATACCTTTTCCAATAAAAGGCCTCTTGGTCATTTTTCCTTTTAAACAGGATTAACAAACTGGTAAAGTCCCGAGCTTTAACTGGTTTAAGGCTCCGTTCTTTATCAATCTATTTATTCGGTCAAGGTTGATGTGACCAAGTCTAAGATGCCATAGATATGTGTCATCGTGAGAAATCTTTTACCGTTTTATTTTAGGTTTTTCAACCTTAAACATTTCAGTGTTGAGCAGTGACCTATGTGTTAACGGTCTTAACACATATAAGTTATTTTCTGAGTTTCCTATGTATATAGTTAATCCATTTCTACCAATAATAACCAAATTGCTATTAAAAGAAATTGAATAACCATCATCCATTAGTCTAGAAACAAAAATCATATTCATGCGAAAACCAGGAATGAATAACACATTGTTCAAATTTAAATAACTATTATTAATAAAATTTAAACTGGAAACTCCCACTGCTCTTGCTAAAATGGCATCCCCTGTCCCGACCCTCATGGTGTATTCATCTTCAGAAAGGTCCCTCCATGAATCAAGTAGCTGTAAAGAAGAACAAACATGGTAAGTGGCCCTAGAATCAACAATCCAAGCGGATTTATCATCCTCCACTAATAGAGATTCAATAAGAGTCAATCATATTTACCTGTTTCCTTTTTCTCTCCTTCAGCTCAGCAAGGTATTTAGGACAGTTCCTTTTCCAATGCCCATTTTTGTCGCAGTGGAAACATTTTCCTTTGGGCTAGGCATCCTTGGAGCCTTTCTTGTTCTTCTTTTTCATGGGCTTACCCTTAGCCTTTCCAGTGCCTTTCTTCTTTTTCTTTGCAGATTTAGAAGATTCGGCAACATTTACCTTTGCATTGGACTTACGAGGATCCACAAGCATGGACTCGTAATGGGTGAGCTCATTAAACAGTTGGGTCAAAGTAAAAGACAACTTGTTCATAACATAGTTGCTTTTAAACTACAGGAAACTCTTCGGAAGAGTTTTCATAATCATGGTCACCTGGCTACGCTCGTCGAGATAAGTCATCATCCCTAAGACGTGCTCTCGGACTGATGTCCATCCTTCATCCTAGCAGTCATCGCTGAGACCATGGCCTCATGGCCTTGAAGCTCTGAAGGCTGCCCAAACATGCCATGCAATGACTCCATCATTTGAGATGCTAGAGCCATAGGTTCATGCTTTGCAGCAAGAACCTCAGACATCCCTGCTAGCAAGTAGCAGCAGGTTTTCTCATTTGCTGCGACCCATTTCTGATAGGTATCGCGCACAGCTTGGCCAGCATTTCTGGTCGGTTCGGGAGGACGTTCCTCCGTCAGGACAAACTTCAGGTCTTCACAGACCAGGATAGCGTTCATGTTACTTTTCCACTTAATATAGTTTTCTCCGGTCACTTTATCGTTTGAGAGTATGGAAATAATTGGAGAAACCATGGCTGAAAATAAAATAAACATGCATTTAACATTCATTCATCGCATATTAAAATCATCAAAGAATTTTGACATAAAATTAAACATGATGCATGAACCATGAATAATGAATTAGAAACCTAAGAGAATTACTATACCACGGAAATCTATCATCCCACAAGTAAGTGCCGCCGTAGGGTAGGTCAAGTACTCGTATGATAGATCGAGACAATCTCAATTGATTTAATATATGCGGGAATAACTCTAATTTCTATATTAAACAACTACCATTTTATTTGATCAAGGAATTTCATTAACAGTTAATTATTCCTTTGTGAGTGTAACCCGCCGTTTCAGGATTCTTTGACTTAACGAGTGAAGTGCTGCCGTAGGGTAGGTCAGTTCACAAGATACATCTAGAATCCATATCCTTTCGGAACCCAAACCTGATATTGACCCAAACTGGACACCATCCGTAGGGGGACAAAAATAAAGCCGTCTCGAGACGCCTTTTGAATCTCACGTTTTCTGACTAACAACGGAGATCGTGGGATGTACTGTCGTATATCCCTCTCCCACTCACTATTTCAAAATTAAGGTTTCTATCTAAAATCTAATATTTTTATTTTAACTAGTGTGGATAACTTATGGCCGCTAAATTATAATGGTTATTTACACTAGTTTGTCATAAGTGAGCTAATCAATTTTAACTATTAAAATTATGTCACTAACATTTATTAGTCTCTACTAATATATTTACTCTATTAATTTATTTAATTAGAGTGGTATAAGTGAGCTACAATATTTTAACTCTTAAAATACTAGGCACTTAATAGTCTAAAATCATGGAATTCTAAATGGTTAAAATTCAATTAAACATTTTAATAAATTTTTAGTGCGTTATAAAATCCAATGGTACGTGTAATTGTATCCCGAGTGCAGACCATATTTCCATCCATACGTAATCAACTATGGAATTTATATCCGGGTTTCCATCCTATATACCAATGTAATTTATTATGCACCAATTAAGTTCAATATATTAGAATTCAAGTTTTAGATAATAAATCCAATTGATCTTATTAATGATTTCAATGCATATCATATTCTAACATTACATAAAATCATAATTTTATGTTTATAATGATAATGCATTTATGACATGTTATGGCAAGCATAATGCACGAGTGGGCACCCTAAGCTATATGACATGTTATTCAAATAATTCGAAATAAACATACATATAACATAAAATTTATTTTGCATTGACCGGGCTCTTATTTTTCCTATACTAATCTAATTAGTACAAAAGATTCATCAAGGCATTCCTTGGCCTTCAAATCCCGCTCCAAAGTGGTGTTGGCTCCCTTTGCGACTTCGGTGCTCCATATTAAAAAGAATTGAAACTTTACATTGAAAATTAAAATTACAACGAATATAAACAATGGCCTTATGGCCTTACAACCCAAAACCAAAACCAACTATAAAAATAAGAGCCATAAAAATTTACGACCAATGCAAAATCCATTCATCACATAAATATAATAATGTGCCCACTCATCTAAACATGCATATCATATTTATAACTCATATGAATATATTAAAACAGAAACTTTAAATAAAAAGTGAAGGGTTAAGAGCACTTTTCAACCTAGCTCTTGATGCCAATTGTAGGAAACGCTTTCCCTCGAGCAGCGGAAGCGGTTAGGCCCATGGATCGAACTTGAAAATTTTTGTCTACTCTCCCTTCCTTTGGCCGAATGATACCAGCGGGTATACTGAAATTTTGCTTCTGTTTTACACCAGATTTCTTCCCCGGAAAGCCCCCGAAACAGTCCCCGAACAGCCCCTTGAACTGCAGTGAAAAAGCGAACTGTTTTGCACCCGTTTCACGTGCGAACTGCACTTAAAACAGTCCACAATATGCGTGAGCTGCTGTATGTGTTTAGGTCTGATTTTTCACTTAAAATCAATCCTAACTCAGCCCTAAAATTCCCAAAAGTGTTTTCCAAAACCCGAATAAAAAACAAACAAAACCGAGCCCCAGAATTGGCTAGTGTGCGCGCGGCAGTGGGTAATTTCTTGCCTCACTGCCGTGAGTTGTAGGTGAAGGGGAGAAGAGATTTCCAATGCCACTAGGTCTTCCGAGCTATGTCTCGTTACTAACGGAGGGTAGTGTGGGCTACACTCACAAATTAATCCCTAAACGGTTTAGAGATTAAATCACACACCGAAATAATTTTCTGGTTCTTCAATTAACTTTCTCAACTCTTGAGAGCTTGAAGAAGAGAAGGAGGCTAGGTTTCTCTAAATTTCTGGATTTGAAAAAGAAAAATATATTTTTCTTTTTATACTTAGGGTAATTTGTTTCATAAAACAAATCAACCACAAGTCTCCCATTCCCTTTAAGTTTCGGCCAGGGCAAGGAATTCTTGTTTGATTTTGTTTCCAAAATAAACAAATCATATTCCTTACACCATAGGGAATTCGGCCAAGGCCTATTATTTTGATTTGATTTTGTTTCCCAAACAAACAAATCTTATTCCTTATCCAATAGGGAATTTGCCCAAGGCATCCTATTTTGATTTTATTTTGTTTCCCAAACAAACAAATCATATTCCTTATCAAATATGGAATTCGGCCAAGGCAAGGATTTTTTTTTTGTTTCCAAAATAAATCTGAGCCTTATTAAATTATATCATATATAATTCAATATTCTATTTTAATATTATCATATAATTTTAATACCTTACATTAACTTTTAATGTATAGTCTCAAGTGTGATGTAATTAATATCATTAATCATATTAATATTTATTCTTTGTGAATATATATTGGACTATCCAATTATATTAACTCCGCTAAATTATATCGAGCTAGCACATGGACCAAATGGACCTACGGTTTCGAGCTCCAATAATCTCGAATATTAATTAAACTGTTAATTAAATATTCCGAATTATTAACTCCAGGTTATTCCACTAAAAACCCGAAGTTGCACTCTCGTTGCCGTAGATGAAATATTAAGCCGAACCAAGTCGGTGTCCACCGATATAGTCATTGCATACGAATTGATCCTTCACGAGTATCTCGTAATTAGAGACAGGTCATAATGTCTGTTATACCCCTCTAATATTATTTTTTTACCTTAAGTACCATTGATTCTCTAATGAACGATTTATTCATAACTATTATGAATATAATCTTTATATTCGTAGTAGAAAGACTTGAGCGCTCAAATCATTCAAGTATCGAATCAACCCTTAAGAAATATACTCATCTACTTCTCGCAAAAAGGAGTGAATTACATGTCTATGTAAAACGTTCCCAGCTACAAAACAAATTGTGCCCCCAAAGTACGTAGCTATTGGTTGTGACTGCAACACCAACCTCACCTTTGTAAATCAAAGGACATAGCCTGCCATGAAGGAGTTCGTAGTACACTCAGGATTAAGATCAATCCATATATGACCATCAAGTAGATTGAAATGACTTTCTTTGTTTAACGGATATGATAAGAATGTCATTTCTATCTGGGTCCAGTCCTATATGATCGCATCATACAGGTGCCGCCTCAATTCTCATGTCTTTACATGGACGATCCGGATTAAAATCGCCATACAAATATATAATGGACCGCAGCTATAGATAAATCACAAACAAAGTACCCGGTTTGTTTGCTCTCTATGGACTATTTAAGATTACTAACTTCAGACTTAAATCCTCTGGTGTATGACACTCATACACTAAGTCTGAAGGTACATAAGTAATCTACGGTATTTACGAGGATATAATATGCGAAAGTTAAACAAACAATTTTGATAAATGAATAATGCATCTTACTATTTCAAAACACATGAAACCGTTTACATCACATGTAGCTCTAGGGCATACATCCCAACACAAAGAGGTATATACATTCATCTGGAAGAATATCATATGTTGATTCAGTATATCGAAAGAGATTGTGACTGATAATGGTTTGTAATTTATCAGGCATCATTTTCAAGATTTCTACAGAAATTAGGGCATAAAATTAAGCTTTTCAACCTCACGCTTCCCACAAACTAATGGTCAGGCCGAGTCATATAACAAAATAATAATGAACACTTTGAAGAAAAGATTGGAGAAAGCTAAAGGAGCTTGGGCAAATGAACTATATGGAGGCTTGTTGTCTTACAGAACAACCGTCTGGTCGTCCACTGGAGAAACTCCATTCTCTTTGGCTTTTGCTATGGAAGTAGTAATACCAACAGAAGAAAGCATCTTATCCCCACGCTACCAATGGGTCAATGAGGATTTGAATCGACAACTTATGAATCATAGTCTTGATACAATTGATGAATTATGGGACCGGGCATCCATTCGACTAGCATCCCATTGACATAGGATGGCCAGATAATTCAATAAAAGTGTTAGGAGCAGAACCTTCAGAGAAGGAGATTGGGTCCTACGTAGAGTTTTCCAGAACACCAAGGAAGTTGGAGATGGTAATCTGGGACCAAACTAGGAAGGTTCATACCTCATCACAAAGGTCGTTCGGCAAGGAGCCTATAAATTACAAACCGTGGAAAGAACACTCATCCACAACAGTTGGAATGTAATTTATCTTAAGCGATTCTACTAATAATACGTGCATACTTAATTATGTTTCGAGTATGAAATAAATGATATGTTGTTTGTAAAATTCATTCGATGCGAAAACAAAATGCATTCAAAGACTAAGAATTTACTTTCCATTCCACTACAATAGTATAGTATAAAATATATATATATATATAAAATTAGCTATGTTATCAAACTTCTGGAGTCTCAGTCGGATGGTCTTTGATAGCTTCATGAGCAACAACAGGAGCATCTTCTTCTTGAACAACAGGCTCGACTCTCGTCTGATCACCGTCTTCTCATTCTCTAACCTGACCTTCGGATACTGCCATCTCATCTTCAGGAACTGCTACTTCTTTTCCCTCATTCTTCTTTGATTCAAATTCTTCTCATTTCTTTTCTTCACTACCTCTATTCGATAGTCCAGCCACCAGCATGTCGTATTCTCAAATCCATTTCTTGGGCTTCGATATAGTAGCTTTTCCTTCATGATAATCCTTCATCCAATTGCTCATTTCCTTCATCATGGACTCAAATGCAATTCCCTCAAGTTGCTCAAACATTTGCTCATTCTCTTTCTTTACATCATCAAAGCCCTGCTTGTAGGCTTCGAGTGTGGCTTCAAACACTTCTCTCTCCACTTTAAGTGTAGCCTTGGTTTCCTTCAACTCATTCTCCAATCCTCTCCCATTCCTATCAGAAGCATCCAGCCTAGTATTCAATTTAGATACTTCTTTCCTTACTACAGCAAGGGATTTATCCAATTCCCTTATCCTTCTTTGACTCGACTCGACATACTTCTGCATGAATAAGTTACATTCCAATATCTGAAAAATCTAAATTAGCTCTCATTCGAACAAAAATAAAATAAATTTCAAAAGAATAAGCCTAAGTATATCCATACTTGATAACTTAAGGGTGCTGCTTTCTTCGTAGCCTCAACTGGGTCTATCTCTGTTAGCTTGTTTTCATCTTCTTCTAGAAGAACCATTTCACAAATTTATTAAGGCTGGAATGATTCGAAATCGCTGTCAACCCATGAGGGATCCTTATTATAACATTTTCTAAATCCTCCTCCACCTCAACAATGACTTTCCTTTTCTTCTCAACCACAGTCATCTCAGTCCACTGTCATTTTGCCACTGCAGCCTCATCTGAAATGACTTCTTCTAGTTTAGGAGCCTCCACATTTTCAACTTTGGGTTCCTTCCCCTTGGCTCTCCTTTGGCACTTCATATCATCAATTGAGGATACTTTAAAAGGCCCTTACATTATATCTTCTGCGCATAAAAATTCTTTATGAGTTAAAGGCTTTAAATATGTTGACTCTCCGTATATCTTTCGACACGACCAACTATAGTAGATCATGGCCAAAACGTGTTTACAAAGGGCCAAAAGAATACCTTCTCGATCATGAATCTCCTTCTATAATAGAGTCGCCCTCAATCTTTTCTCTACCAAAATGACTCTCCAATCTCTGTCTTCGATAGGTAAAGTTAGGATAGCTTTAGTATTGGAAACGGTTCGACTTATAGTCTCAAACGACCTATTTCATATAGGACCTTCAAAAAACAGAAACAAATTATTAGTACTATTTCACAAATGTATTCAAAGAGGATGCATTATGAAGATATAATACTCACTCAATAAATTCTAAAATTCAGGGATTTGGCCAACTCCAGCCGACCTAAAGACACTCTCACCCCTCACAAAGAAATAATTAGACAGCCAGTTCCCCCTATCATTTATTGGGAGCCCAGTCACTAAGTGTTTCTTCTTTTGGCGAAGAAATAAAATATATCTTCATTTTTCTGTCAGATGTTCCTTCAAGTAGTATGAGAATATCACATCATTCACTTTGGAGAACACTCATAGTTCTAAAGCCATGCACTCAATCGACAATAGAATCCTTCAAGTATTTGGCATCAATTGAGAAGGAGCAATCTGAAAATGGTCCAAAATCGCCCAAACTAATCTCGGTATTTGAAATCTCAACCCATCTGCAAAGGTCGTTCATAGAACCTAATCCACCCTAGGACTTTGTAATTTATTCTTTCACTCGGCAAAGGTAATCTTAGTTTTAATGAGTTTGGGAATCTATACTTACACCTGATTTCCCTCGATGATTTCTCTGTCACTCGACTGGCAGGGTTTCTGGTTAACAGGTTTGTTGATTCACTAGTGTTGGAAATCCTAATCGACTTTCCAATTGCTGGCAAAGTCCTCAGTGGTATAGCCTCAGTAGTAACCTCATGAGATAACTATGCTACCGTTATTAATCCAGCCTCAATTAGATCCTCATACAACCAATCCCTATATGTTTCTTCATTTCTCGACTCACTAGAAGATGATTCAACAAATCTATAAATCTCAACATCTAAACTATCTAAGGATTCTTCACTCGACATTCTCCAAACGACAAACATACGAACATAAGATTTCTTAAAAATCTATTCCCTAAAGATCAAACTCTATTCCAATCCTTAAACGGAATTTCAACAATAAATCTAGGATTCCAAAGATCAAACAGCCTATATTGATTAAGAATAACTTGAATCTACACTATAAATATTCAAAGATATTGAAGAACATGAGATGAATTTTTGAAGAATACCTTGAAGGCTTGAGACTCCTCCCAACTTTATGAATAAAGTGAATTTTTGTGAATGAGGCCAAAGTGCCCTCAAAGTTCCCTTTTATACCATCCTTCTTGGCGTCTCGAATTCCCACTAAAAAAACCTTGTAAGTTACGCTAGGGTTGTATTAAATGACTGAAGAAAAGTCTAGAAGCAATCAAGGACCGTCATGCGAAAAGGAAATCTTTCAATAATTTCTAATGAATGAAGCAATGGTCAAAGATGCTTCATTAGAGGACTTATCACAATGGCTGATACCACTGGACACGACATCATATGAAGTCTCGACATAAGAGCTGGTGCCACTCGACTCGACCTCAAGGGAAGATTTATTTATAAGAGATGGAGTCACTCGACACGACATAATACGATGTCTTGGCACAAGAGATAGTGCCACGCGATTCAACTTCAAAGGAAGACTTATCACAATCACTGATGCCAATCAACACAACATTGTATGAAGGCTTAGCAGAATAGGAGAATTCACGTGACATGATGTTAAATGAAGACCTGGATTACTTTCACTCTAGACGACAATGTCGTATGAATTAACTCTTGAACCTCCATTAGGTTCAGTCGACCGGAGACATCTCCTATGGACTCATGTTGAGTCAAATGAAGACCTGGATTACTTTCACTCCAAATGATAATGTCGTATGAATTAACACATGAACCTTCATCTGGTTCAGTCGACCGGGGATGTCCCCGTAGACTCATGTCAAGTCAAATAAAGACATGGATTTCTCTCAATCCAGACTACAATGTTGTATGAATTATCTCCTGAACCTTTATCAGGTTCAATCAACCAGGGACATCCCCCATGGACTCATGTCGAGTCAAATGAAGACCTGGATTACTTTCATTCTAGATGATAATATCGTATGAATTAACTCATGAACCTCCATTTTATTCAGTCGATTAGGGACATCCTCTATGGACTTGTGTCAAGTCAAATGAGGACTTGGATTACTTTCATTCTAGGCGATAATGTCGTATGAATTAACTCTTGAACCTCCATCTGGTTCACTCGACGGGGACATCCCCTATGGACTCATATCGAGTCAAATGAAGCCCTAAATTACTAACATACCAGACGACAATATCGTATGAATTAAACACATGAATTTTCATCCGGTATAGTCGACCAGAGACATCCCTCAAAGACTCATGTCGAGTCAAATGAAGACATGGATATCTCTCGATCCAAACGATAATATAGTATAAATTAACTCCTGAACCTTCATCAGGCTTAGTCGACCGAGGATATCGCCCATAGACTCATGTTGAAAAAAGTCGTAGACTTGGATTACTTAAACATCCAAACAATCCATGTCGTATGAAGTATACCCTAAATCTTCATCTGGTTCAGACGGTTGAGGACATTCCCCATGGCTCATATCAAGTCCAGTTCATAACATGGATTGCATTCTAAACCAGAAGGAACACTAAAAATTGCACAGCTCTTTAGTTATAATGTATGAACCATCCATTAACCCAAACGATGAAAGATAATGCTTAGAACAATACATTGTTGACAGGTACTCTTACATCTTGTTTCATATGACATGCACTGAAAAACACTCCAAGTCAATGACTTCTTGACTAAGAGAGTATGAGTCAAACTGTATTGCCCAAATTTGGACCAGAGGTATTTTTGACTTTTCGCTTCAGGCCTAATATCAGTGATAGCCTAATCCATCCAAACAATACCCGTTATAGACTTGGTCTAAGGTCCCAATTACCTTCTCAGGGCCACGTACAAAGAGAAAGCCTACCAAGCCAACCCTCGACTTATCAGTTATCCGCACCCAAAATGGCCAAATCAAGGTTAGTAACTCCCTCCATATAGTTAACCATTTTAGACACCCAATTGACGAGCAATTAATGGAGAAATTAAATTTGATCTCGAATGAGTCTATAAAAGGAAGAGATGATTCACTATTCAGAACAGGTTCTTGATCTCTCATACTTGAAACTCTTTAAGCTTCTTACCTCTAAACACCGGCCACCGCCCTCACGACAGTCAACTGAAGTTAAGGTAACATCAAGCCTTGCACTTCCATTATTTACAGCTCATCTTCATTACTGACTTGAGAATCGGAGAGCCTACGGCATCTACCACACCGGTGGGCAGTACTCCCCGCTCATTCTACCTTTGTTTTACAGGTTCGCTACTGCCCCCATACAGTAGATTCTCGATTGTGGACCTCTGGCGAAAACCAGTACCTACACCCTAAACTATGACAACCACAGATAAGCCCGCTGAATCTTACAGGTTGAGGTCATTGTATATGTTTAATTCCTCATTCACAGGTTTTCGGATATATCCCAGTGATATAGATGTAAATGTCAACTCTCCATAAGGACAATCCCATCGACGTCTCTATTAGCAATCTCTAAAACAACACTTAAAACTTACTTCTAAATTATACCACGAGACCATGGTTTTATCTGATTTCTAATCATTTATGGACTACCTATGCTCTATACATAGAACTGAATGATCATATCTTGACACACATAGGACATCCTGAGGATCTGTCTACACCAAACAAATATGCGAAGGTCTGACCTTAATAGGTCAGTGACGTGACTGCCATCTAAGTGTGGAAGATGTCTCATGTGCCCAAAGTGGCATCTCAAGTCGAAGAATCACTTATACTACTTAACCCGAGAAGATTCTTATTGATGTTGGTGAATCATCCATTAAGAATCTTTGGTGAGTCATTTGGTGTTTATCTGCTATAAACAAGTACACATCTGTGCGAGTCTCCAAGACTCATGGTTCATTGAGAAACCATTATAATCCAATATTCCAGTATATGACATGTACTAGTCTCAACGGGTTTACTTTACTGACCAAGTAGTGTAAATCTCGACCAGAAACTGTCTAAGAATGACAACGTCATAATACAACTCAATGTTAGTTGTGACGCTTTTGCAAATATATCATAACTAATCATTCTAAGGTCAATTACGTCTTTACCATATAAAGAGATATATTATAGTATGGAAACTGCTTATTTTATTCATAATAAAATGTTTACAAAAATATTTACAAGGAAATACAACAGGAAATTGGCGCTCTAAGCACCAAACCTAACAAACACGAGGCAATGTCGATCGGGACATTGTATAATATGAGATAATTTCTATTGGGACATTGAATAATATGGCTAAGGTCTCTTGGAAACCCTTTGTTAAGTCATGTGGACTTTTCAGCCTTGTAAGCTTTGTTTCGTATGGGCTTGTGGGCTAATATGTTGAGTCTCGCGTGTAAACTTAGGGCCGTGGATAGTCGATTGTTAATAATCATGCAGTGAGCAATCTAATTCCAATATACATCAGTTGGAGTTATTTCTGATGATTGGAATTAGATTAAGCCTAGGAGTATGTCCAAATTATAGGTTGGAGAAAGCCTAGTTGTCGAAAGCTTAACATTGAGTTATACAATTCCATGTAATGTCGATTGGACTCATCCCAGTAGACTGGAATAAGGTTAAGCCTAGAAGTATGCACAAATTTTGGAGACGATAACTGTCAATACAAATGACAAATATTGTAGCTCATTTGGATATATATGTATCTTTTTTTTTATTAGTTTTATAAATTTCCTTATATTATAAATTTTAGGCCGAAATAGGATGTTATTATGTTTTACATAATTTTCATATTGTTTGCGTAATTTTTCTGCGCGAAGAAAGAAGAGCATGTAAGGTTCAAACCTCCTAAGGTAAAGTCCCATCAAGAGGGGGTTGATAAAGTGAATAAGCCTCCAAGGGGCACAAGAACACAAATTATAGTCCTAAAGATTGTAAAACTACGAAATAAAAAATTAAGATGCTCGTTTGAGTCTTCATTTGATCGGAGGATTTCCTCTTCGCATGAGTGAGTCTTTTATAGTGGAATTTGTAAATTGCTTGGACGGTTTTAGTCCTCAACTTCCCTGTGACTGCCTTGTCGTGCCTTCAACTGTTGAATTATGGCCATAAATGCTTGATCATTGAGGGAAACTGCCTAATTGCTGTAATCGTGGGATCATGTGTTCGGTCGGTCTAAGTCCCCTGTCATTCTAATCGCTGTTACGGTCGTTCTGAGCTCTCTATCATCCTAATCGATGTGTCATCTGGTGATTGCTCTGATCGCTCTTCCCATCGTCGTCCATGACCGCTCTGATTGCTCTTCCCCTCGTCGCCCTTCTTGTCTTTGTATTTTCCTCATTCGTTCCTTTATTTTAGGGCGATTTTGCTCTAGGGTGACTTTCTTCTGTCAATAATTGTCCCCAAAATTCACCTTGATTGAATTGGAAATGAAATCGAAGTGAATTTCTTCATATCAGGGTGATGGGCGTCGGCCTATAAGTCCTCGCGTTACGACACCTGTCTAGGGCGACTTTATAATTTCTTTCTCAGTTTCTCGCTCTTTCTCTCATTTGACTGCACTCATTGAAGACTGGCACTCTTTCTACTCGTTCGGCTGTCCTAATTGAAGATTGGTGCTTTTTCCTCTCGTTCGGATGCATTAATAGAGGACTGGCATTTTTCTTCTTGTTCAGGGGAGGCCATTGCACTAATTGAGGACTGGCCCGATGGGCATTCCTCTCGCCTTCGGCTAGCTAGCTACCCGATCGATATTTCAGTACAAGTAATCTGCGAAACCGGGGGGTACAATACCTTCCCACAGAAGAACTCGGTCAGCCGCTGTCAATGGATGTAACCCATCCATAACATTACATTCCATTTTACAACTCAACCCGTCTGGATGACCGTTGGCTAACCTTCTTACATTCCATTTCACAACTCACTAAAGAAAAGCCTTTGTTTCCGATAGCCCCTTTTCCATACAGAGATTTTCTTTTTCCGGCTCTGCTCTACTCCTTCCGTTCCTCCTCCCTCCCTCCATTCTGCGATTGAACTATTTAACTTCCTACGGTCTCTACCTCTCACTATCGTCTTACTATGGAAGTTGTTTTTAGTCGGTTCCTTACAGACGGTGCCGAATGTTGACGGTTGATTCTCGTCTTAGTGGGTTATATGGGAATGGCATTCATCGGCGCAATTTTTTGAGCAGGGTCGGCGTATGGCCGAGTAGTTGGAAGAGATTACAGTTGTTATTTTTCTATTGTTTACAAGCTGCCATTCAGAGCATTCTTTTTAAACCTCCCCTTTATATACTTTCAAAATGTGATATTGTTTTCATTTGCAATGTTTCCCATGTGCTATTTGACCGATTGACAGGTTCTTTCCCTAAGTCTGACTTTGTTGAAAGTAGCCTGCAGTCTGATGGTTTTGTCACATCAACTCTGCTTTCTATTCTGCCACACGCAACAATAATGGTGACAGTCTAGACGATGCTTCCGGGGAACGACTCGTGTTGACACATGTAAATGAAAATCATAGATTTTTGATTTTCATCGGTTGCCAAATGATCGACTAGATACACTGTTGAGCTCCCCAAAATCATTTCTGCCCTGGCCCAAGTTGGTTTTGAAAAGGGTGTGGCCGATCTAGTGAAAAACTGATGCTGAGAGAGTGGCTGAACCTGGCTTTTGAAGGATTTGCCTGACGAGCTTCAGCGATCTTCGGTCGGCCAATAATTGTGTGATAACGTAGGACGTTTCATCGTCCAGGCGTTGTTCCTTTGAGTGAATAACCCTTCAAGGGGTACAAGCACACAAATTACAGTCCTAAAGATTATAAAACTACGAAATAAAATATAAGATGCTCGTTTGAGTATTCATTTGATCGGGGGGTTTCCTCTTCGCATGAGTGAGTATTTTATAGTGGAATTTTTAAACTGTTTAGACGATTTCAGTCCTTAACTTCCCTGTGACTGCTTGGTCGTGCTTTAAAGCGTTGAATTGTGCGCCATAACTGCTTGATCATGGAGGGAAACTGCCTAACTGCTGTAATCGTGGGATCATGTGTTCGGTCGGTCTAAGTCCTCTGTTGTTCTAATCGCTGTTATGGTCATTCTGAGCCCTCTATCGTCCTAATCGATGTGTCATCTGGTGATTGCTCTGATCGCTCTTCCCCTCGTCGCCCTTCTTGTCTTTGTCTTTTCCCATTTCGTTCCTTTGCTTTTGGACGATTTTTTTAATATTAACGAGTTTAAATATTAAAAAGTATAATCTACTACTAATATTATATGTTTATAAGTAGTTGATAATAACATAGATATAATAATTTATTATTACAAGAATTTGAAATTTCGACAGTTCTTGCGCTCCTCGAGAGCATTACATTATTTACATTACATGAATCAGAAGACAAATTGGATGGTGGCACAGTAAACTTGCTTCGAATACGGTACCGTAGCTACCTCATGGAGCCACGTGGTGACTCGTGAGACACATGGAACGTATCCACAACCTTACGTATTCCTAATCCCGTTAATCAAAAAGCTTCCAACTCTGGTCATGCATCCACCGCCTGATAATCACCGAACCAAATTTACGTGACACTAGTCGATACTCCAACACTCTTCGCCACGTGTCCATTACATAACTAAGACTAAAACGTGGCAAGCCTCCTAAACTATTACAGCCTACGTGTCACATTCAAAAGATTCAAACGATATGCATATAGATTGCATACATTAATTGACCGCCTTAAGCATGATTAAAACGAAAATTGAAACTAAGCGAGCTAGCTACAACTTTAATATTTTATTTTTAAGCGAGGGGTGTGTGTGAACGAATTTGTGATTCAGTGCAATGGCATCAAGGGAAGAGAAACTGGAGCGAGCAGAGGCGGCAGCGAGGATAGCTGCTTCTGACCCGACAGACATTAACAGAGAGAGAGAAAATGAACGAGATGCTGGAGTTTATAGGGAAGAGAAGGACCAGCAGCAGGAGCACGAAGAAGAGAGGCCAGGAGTTATTGGGTCGGTACTGAATTCTGTTACAGGCACACTGGAGCATGCCAAAGAAGCTGTAGTGGGCAAGAGTCAGGAAGCTGCAGAGACGACGGGGGAAGGAACTGAGACTGCTGCTGAGGAGGCAAAGGAGTACAAGGACTACGCAGCGGAGAAGGCGAGGGAGACTGCAAACAGAACGGGGGAGAAAGTAGGGGAGTACGAGGATTATGCAGCACAAAAGACGAAGGAGATGAAGGAATTTTCGAAAGGAAAATTGGAAGATATTGGAAAGAAAGCAAAGGAAACGAAGGAGACTTCCAAGGGGAAGGTGGGAGAGAATGCGGATTATGCGGCTGAGAAGGCGAAGGAGGCGAAGGACAACTCGGCGGAGAAGGCGAAGGAAGCTAAGGACAAGAATCTGGGAAAGGCAGAGGAGTACCAAGATTATGTAGCGGATAAGGCTAAGGAAGCCAAGGACAAGACTGGGGAGAAAGCCGAGGAGTACAAAGATTACACTGAAGAGAAGGCGACAGAGACCAAGGACTCTGCAATGCAGAAAGCAGGGGAGTACAAGGATTATGCTGCTGAGAAATCAAAAGAAGGGGAAGATATTACGGTGAGTAAGCTTGGTGAGCTAAAGGATTCGGCAGCTGATGCTGCGAGGAAGGCAATGGATTTCTTGACTGGTAAGAAAGAGGAAGCTGAGCAGAAGACATCAGAGACTGGAGAGGCAGCCAAGGTATATATGGACTACTAAATAGGATTTAACAACATATTTGGTTTAAACTTAATAAATGTATTTGCAGGAGAAATTGAGTGAAACGGAGGAGGCAGCTAGACAGAAAATGGAAGAGCTGAAGATAAAAGGGGGAGAGTACAAAAATGAAGCTGCTCAAGGGCCACATATAACTGGAGATAATCATGGGTACAAAATTAATGAACTAATAATATACATCATGTGGGTTATGTTTCATTATTATAACTTTGTTTATATTATTGAAGGGAAAATTCATCAAAGGGTGGCATATTGAGTACGGTGACGGACGCCATTAAGAGCAAGCTCAGAAAGCCAACAGTTGAAGAGGAGAAAAGTGCAGCTCCGGAGCAGGGTGATATAGGAAGTAGAGATCGGGTGATCGAGGAAGTTGAAATCAAATTTGATGAAACTCCACCGGGGGGCGGTGGCGTAGTCGCTGAAAGCGGCTGATACAGGAATCTGGGCAAACGTTTAATGATGATGTTGGAAGTGTAGATTGTTAAAAGAATTAATTAATATTAATAATGAAAATATAATAATGTGACACCGTCCAGGAAAAATGTAGGGTTCAAGTCCAAGCTTTTTCCAAGGCTGTTACAAGAGTTTCAACTTTCAAACTTGTTTTGTTTTTCTTGTATTATGATGGGTTGCATCTTCTTTCTGTAATAATCATGCTTTTGAGGTTTCATGTTTTTTGGGTTGCAATTTGGTTTCCGGAGTAATGCTGTTGGATTATATAAGTTCTTAAGGAAATTATCTGTGAGACTATGAACCCAGTTTTATGTTTTGGTTAAGCCCATTGCAATTCAGTACTATTCTAGATTCCTCAAACTTGTAAATTCTATCTATTTATTCTCTCCTTGAATCGTAAGAGTTGAGTTGTTTTCTTTAATCCTATGAAAATTTATAATCACGATGTTTCAAATAAATGAATGTACTCCTGTACTGGGTTAATGCTATTTTCTGGTAGGCTGAAACAATTTTAATAACTAAATGATATGTAATTTGTTGATGGTGATTTCCGCTTCCGCAGCTAAAGTTTCAGAGTAGCTAGGTAAGGATAGAGAAGGAAATTATTTTCATCCAGAGGACCGGGTGTTCGAGGATGGCTGTCGTCGGCTGTCGTCCTTCAAACTCAACGTGGAGATCGGGTCCAGTTTCTTGGGCATGACCGATTAGAGGATGCAACATGACATAGACTTAAGAAACCGACAATATCGGAGTCGAGGCCGATCATATTTGACCGGGAGCTCAGTTTGATTTGGCCTTACCCCTGAAATCAGGGGATGAGCTCGGACATTTCGGATCACTGCGGACATAATTTGGGAAGCTCGGAAGATCATTTTGACCGATCTCTTGAAAACCGACGTGGGATCAGCGGAGTTGGATTTTTCCCTTTCAAAATTTAGCAGGCTATCATCATTAATGAAAAGGTCTGACAATGTACTTTTACTGCATGATGTGACAAGAAATCAGAGGGTAGGCTTTACTTTCGGCGATGGCAGATTGAGGAAGAGAACCTGTCAAATAACCGGAAATACGTAGAACTGCGGGCTGGCATCACAAAGATATGGAAACAGTGTTGAATATTCATTAGTATATAAGGGAAGGTTAATTACATTTGTAAGGGTTACAAAAATTTTTATTTGAGAACCACTTGTAAAAAATATTGTAAAAGAATAACCTGCTCGGTTTCGTTAGACTCTCACTAAAACAGGTCGGCCGAGCTCGGTTTGGTAATAAAACAAACCCCACCCCACTTTTTGACCGTGGACGTAGGCTGGATAAGCTCCGCCGAACCACGTTAAACAATTTCTTTTCGATTTCTTGTGTGTATATTGTCTTTCACCAAATTTGCCTTTGGTCCCCCATAACCAAACAAGTTCAAGGTTGAGGGAAGGTTGTCTCGGGAGGGTTATCTCGAAACTATCATTGGGACGAAAATCATCCGTCAACAGTTGGCGCGATATGTGAGGAAAGAGCAAAAAGCAACTAGCGTGATAAGATGATGGCGGAAGATGGGAACCATAGGTCGTCGGAGAGCTCAACAATAGAGTGAATAGGAAAAATGAAGGAGAGCATGCGAAAGGATATGGAGGAAAACCAGACGCTCATGAAAGCCATGCTGGAGAAGTTGGAAAGGTTGGAAAAGGAAAATAATGAAAGGCTAGAGGATGGTGCAAGTCGAAGGAGAAATGAGATAGTGGAAGGGAAAAGGGTGGTAAACCTAAGCGGTGATGATGAATCCGGGAGGAAGAAGCCACAGAGGGTGCGGCCAGTGGTGATAGCGAGAGCCCCACCAGCGGAAAGAATGCGGGGGGAAGAAGAAGAGAGACAAACCCCCGAGATCTCAAGTAATAGCTCACGCTCAAAGAAGGGAGAAGATAAGAGGTATGAGAGAGGGGAGCGAGAGGTATCTATCCATGGCGCGCGTCGTGTTCGGGGCAGCAGACTAGAGGATGTTCGAGGGAGGCAACATGATGATACTGATAACTATATGAAAGCCTGGTTTAGAAAGGAAATGAAAAAGTGGGAGGAAAATGTAAATGTGGATAAAAGGGGATGGTCAGGACGGAGAGATGGCTTCTCCTTTTACGGAAGAAATCTTGTTAGCAGAATTTCCTAGGCGGTTCACGATGTCGTCTATAAATTTATACATGGGTCACACCGACCCTCAGTCTCACTTGAGAGTTTTGTCATGCTAATGGAAGTACAGGGAATGGAGGAGAAGCTATCTGCAGGGTATTCCCTTTGACCCTAGGCGTACTTGCGATTTTGTGGTTTAGAAGTCTAACCCCGGGAAGCATTAGCAGTTTTCCTCAACTTAGAAAGTCTTTTATTCGGCACTTCAAATGAGCAAGTGTCCCAAAGAAGACGGTGGGAGAGTTGAGACTATTGAAACATGGGATGATGTGTTGGACAGTTACGACCCATAGCGTCACTATTTGTAAAGATCATAGTGGTGTTGTACAAATTAACTATGTGACAAATGAGATTGCACTCTTATTATTTGTGATTAGATCACATATATGTATAAATGACAGGAGGTCCCTATGATTAGTTCCTGGATTGAGATGATATGAGACAGTATCAGTCCACGAAAGATTAATTATTAAATATCTCTAGTCATAGTATTATCGAGATTGGACATCGATTATGCGTAAAAGACTAGTATTACACTTGTGCGCGTTGTGAGAGCACAATAACATAGTTCTCATATATTTGGGTATATGATACTCATGCAAGTGTAATATGAGGTTGTGTTTTACCGATGGTACGGAAAACAGTTTCGCTCTGTATAGACCCCCTCGGAATTCCATTGGTAGTATGACTATGTGTCTATGGAAGTCCGAAATCAGGGTAGGTGTATTTGGTCTTAACCCGAGACTTGCACCACTAATACTTGCGACAATCAATATGCTTTGGTTTTGGTCGTCCAGGGCTTTAACTGGTTCTGTGTACGCCTCTGCTGGGTATATTGAGAATCGTAGTGTGTTGGGTGTGATGTCAAGAAGGAAGTATCACTCCAGTCATAGTGGAGATGTGTCACGTAGGATACGGTACTAGTACTCTTAAGTACTGCAGTCATCGGGATATTATGACTAGGTCATGTATATCCGATTATAGAGACTAGTTACCAGACATCCGACATGTGCTTTGTACGGGGTAGACACAATTCCAGCCCCAGGCCTAGCACATGACTTCCGATACTGGATCGATATACACGCCAGATATAGATCACATATTCCTATAAGGATATTTCTGGAGAATTGGGTAGGCATGGCGCTTTGCTAGAGGACAACCTTATCTTGTAAATCGGTAAAAACGTAGTACTAGGTACGTACGTATTCGGATAGTTCGATAACCGGATTTACTGCCAACATATCTGGGGATCTCATGGGTCGCTTCCCGAAGATTCACCGATGAGGTATGACTCGCACTTTAATTAATCTAGGATTAATTTGATGAGAGAGAAAATTAATCTAGGATTAATTACGGAGATATTTTATCTAGGATAAAATATCATTTAAAGAGAGAGAACGATTAATTTGGAATTAATCGATAAATTAATATATTCGATATATTAAACGGAATTGGATTTCGACGCGAAATTAAAATCGGATTTTAATTCGGGCGAACGAATTAATTTAGAATTAATTCGTTAGCGACGTAAATAGTAATTATGCTTGGCATGATTATTTAATTAAATTAGATTTAATTACGACTATGCTTGGCATGATTATTTAATTAAATTGGATTTAATTACGACGCAACGAAAAATTCGTTAATTTGGAATTAGCGAACCCGAGCCCGGGAGTGTTTGCGAGAGCATTCACATTTCGAATTCGAGTGCGGCACGTAAATCACTACAAGCGTCAAATCGTAAGTCACATCTTGCGTCACATCATTCGTCAATCAAGTGATAGATGTCTTTCACTTTGAGTGATTGACACCAGTCACTATTCATGAGTGATGTGACTTGATGGAAGTTGATGGAAAGCTTTTTGAAAGCTTGAAAGACATTTACTAATTTTATAATGGTATTTGACTTTTTGATTTTTGGTATTAGATACACAAAAAATAAAACAAACACTTAACTTCTTCTCTCTCTTTGATTCACGCCTAATGGGTCTTATTTTTCTCTCATTTTGTTCATCAATGGCGTGAGCAACAAATGAGAAAAAACAAGTGATTTTTTGGGTAAAAATCATGGAGTGCTAGCACACAAAAGAGACATACGAATTTGATAGGGAAACCCACCCGTGTGCATGGAATTATACACGAAAGCTTGGAGCTTCATGAAGACCACACATGGCCGAATTCTTTGAAGACCAAAACAGTCCACTGCCGAGCCTTGGAAGAGGGAGAAACTTGGATTTTTGTTCTTCGTCGCATCGCTCAACCGATCATTGTAAGTATTCCGCAACTCCTTGATGTATTCGCATTTGTTTCTTGCTTGTTAATCGATCCTCGGGACTTAGAGATTTCTCAACAATGGTATAAGAGCGAGTAAAAGCATGAAACTTGATTTAGGGTTTAAAATTGGGTAAATTGATTTTGAGCATGATTTGGTTAAATTATTTGATTGAATATGTTTAAATGACGTTTAATTGAAGATTGATTGAATCAATTTCATGAAATTATGTTTGGAATATTTTTCCCCAAAATTCTATGCTTGGCCGAGAATGACATGAACCCTAATGTCTTGGAATTTTTATTTTTTGATTCATTGGATGAGTTGGAAATGATTGGGAATATTGATTTAGTATTTGATTGGATTGAATTCGGAATTGATTTGAAAAAAACCCTAAATTGCCAAGACTTTAAAGCATAAATTGGGTTTGATTTTTGATAAATTATGTTGGACATGATTTTATGAAAATGAACATGATTAATTGGGCTAATTGGTGTTTTGGAAATATTGAATTGGGCAATTAATTATTTAATACACTTTTGAATAATTAAATTGTGAAATTGGATTTTGTAATTTAATTATGTTGGGCCAATTTTAGAAATTGGGCTTGAAAGTTGTTATTGGGCTTTAATGGACTTGGTTGTACCAAGATGGGTTTAGGCTAAATTGGTTGGATCCAATTGGGCCCAAAACCTCTTCCGTAAAGTCCAAATGCGACTAATGGACTTTAAACTTTAATTGGGCCTAAATTGGTTTCAAAGGTATATAAGGGTGATTCCTTTAAATGAGATTTAGTCTTTGGGTTTGACCCATGTTGACCAAAAGCCCATGCCTTAAGAAATTAATTGAAAGCCCTTTGGACTTTAATTGAATTAACATTGGACGTTAATCGGGCTTTGAGACCCGTAACGATTAAATTTGGAATTTAAGTCGTTAAGGTTCTTAATAAAGTGTAATATTTAATTTGGAATTAAATAAATTGGATTAGTATTAAATACAAGTTAAATTGGATTTAATGTTGTAGTTTAATTTAATTCGAGAATTTGTACTTTGAGTACTTATTCACAAAACGAGTTTGACTCACGCAAAATCAAATCATTGTTTGAACATTGGATGGTCATTAATTATCAGATTAATTAATTGGATTAGATTGATTGATAACATGCTTATGTGAATACATGGTTGCGATGCATGAATAATGTATATCAGATGGATATTAGATGAATGGGGCAATTTTAGAAATTGTTGTAATAAATTTGGAATTTATTAAATTGGACCTGCGTGTCCAGCCTATTACCTCATTTCTCATTGTATTTCTTTTCTCACCTATTCCCCTCAATGTAAATGAGGTTTCTTTAGAAGTGTGGTGTAACGGGTAGAAGTAAATACTTGTGCTAGCGGGAGAGAGGAAATGGAGAGATTTGATCTAGATTCAATGTGTTAAGTATCCATCCGCATATCATTATTATTTTATTTATACGCGCTTTATTTGTGTTTAGAATGCATGTTTAAGGGTGTATGATGATGAGACCTTAACAAAGATAATAAATTAGTTGCCAATTTACACGCGAAAAACCCTCAAACAATATTAAGTATTTTTCCTTCCATTGAGTGATTCTTACTCAAGATCCAAGACTAGCATTGGCTTGTTGGCCAAATTCAAGGCCTTTGTCCATCGCAGATGTGTTTGAATCACGAGAGTTTTGTTCCATATTGGTGTCTTGTCCAAGTTGTGATTTGTTGGCCAAAGTCAAGATCACTTCTTGTCCATCGACATTGATTACGAAGCTTTCCATGGTCAATAGGTTCCGCTTAACTGGGATCACTAAGTTTGTTGTGCCAAAGCCAAGGCTTAGTTGATTCAGAGGAAAAAGGTTAGGGAATATATTGGATATATTGGCATATATAAGATATATGTTTCGGACTTGGATGTCCACCTACTGGATCTAGGAATTAGATTGGATCCAATTGATCTTAAAGATTTACCTAGTTAAATATCATATAATTTTTTGGCCAAAATCAAGATTGTGTGTTATTTAACGGGATCCTAGCCCACTAGGAAACACGGTTTCCCGAGTACTCGACAGAGGGTTAGAGGCTCGCCGAAAAATAGTGGGAGGCAAGTATTAGATTTGTAATATTCGTTTAGATACTTGCCATACGCGCTCAATCAAATATCATTCGTCAAATAAATTAATATATTAGTTGGACTAATATTTAATGTTGTTCTAATTAAACGGTTGAACTGTATTCAAACTAATTCAATAAATAGTTGATTTTATAATTGGATTATAGTAATCAATATAATTGAATTTAATAAATGGTAAAAGTATAGTTGATTATATAGTTGTACTATAGTAATCATTATATTAAAAGTACCTGAAATCGTTGATTAAATAGTTGGACTATTAGAATCAAGATAAAATTGAAAAATTAGTGTTTAAAACATAATCCTTTGGAAAATGTATTTAAACGACTTTAATTTTCAAATTGGAAATAAAATTTCAGGATAGTCATGGAAACTAAGAAGTTACTTTATTTGATATAATAACATCTTAGGCCTAAGCCCGGAGTTAAGCAAATAGTAGAGCATGATCTTTGGAAGATTCATATGATGATAAATTTAGTGCTTAACCCATTATGCTTGTCGTATAGACTCCTTAATTTATTAATCAGAACTAAGGATTAGATCCTTAAAGTACGATAATGAAATTGAACGATCTTCGTAGATCTATTCTTAGATCTTAGAAGCATTAATTGCAATTGTTGACTCTTGGAGAGTTCATGGGTATGCTCAAGGAGCCAAAGCCAAAGTTTGCAATAAGGCAAGTAGCGCAAGGCGCACCTTACTTCGATATTCTAGAAACCCAAGGCTTGGCCAAAGGCTTCTAGAATGTAGAAAAGGGCAAAGGCAAAATCATTATTATCTTCTAGGAAGATAAATGACACATCCCAAGATGTCTGCTTAAACTGTGGCAAACGGGGTCACTGAAGCATGATTGCCGTATGGACAAGGCAGACATGAAGGAATAGAAAGGCAAGGCAAGGCTCTGACTGAAGAATGTTTATCATAAATATGTTCACTACTAGTATTAAAATTAGATTTTAAATACTAAATAGTGGTACATAAATATGTACGAATGGGCAGAATCTGCTATGAGCAGGATACTGACTTCAGATGAGATTAATCTGCGAATTGAAAACGGGACGAAAGTCGCCGTTTAACCGTAGATACCTAAGTTTAGGAACTACCCTTCAGGTACGTACTTAAATTAGGAAACTGTTATAATGTAACTAGTTTGACTAGAAATATTATCTCTATATCGAGTATAACTCGTTGCGAGTATACCTTTATATTCTAGAATACTAAAGTGTTTTATTTTATAAAAATGATATTGAGATAAACACATTAGATGTGAATAACAATATTTATATTTTGAATATAAATAAATCTCAAACATATAACATGATAAACAAATGGCTCGAACTGATTTGATCAGATGAGACTTATACGTGGCAGTGTTATCTGGGACACATTAAACAAGACTCGTATATCCACACTTTTGAAGAGTGGGAACTAGGACGAATTTGATTCTCGTCAAATAATGTCTACGAATCTAGTTTATTGAGCAAAGTGCCTAAATCACCTTTACATGGTAAACGTGTAAATGTCATCAATCTGTTAGCCCTAGTTCATAGTGAAGCAAGTGGGCCCATATCTAGCTAGGCTAGAGGTGGATATGAATATTTCGTGACCTTTACGGATGTGGCATCGCCTTATGGTTATGTGTTTCTTTTGAAACACAAATCGAAAACTTTTAGAGTTTCGACACGAAATAGACAAACAGATCGACTAAAGTATAATTTCGTCACAGTTGGACCATGATGAAAATACTTAAGCAATAACTTTCAAGTATACTTGAAAGAGTATAGTATTCTTTCAATGAGGACCCCCCCCCGGAACACGTCATTTTGACGGTGTGTCCGAACGAAAAACTGAAATTTGTTAGATATGATAAGGTTAATCATGAGTCGCTCTGAGCTACCATTTTCCTTCAAAGGGATTAGTACTAACAGTGCAATACTTATTTTGAATAAGGTTCCATGAAAAACTGTTTGATAGACTTCATATTAGATATGAATAGGTGAGAAACTGGGTTTCTCACTCCTGAAGATTTGGGTATGCTAAGCATATGTTTGGATGATACCAAACTAAAATCCAAATTGGATTAGTGCCTAATTATTGGTTATCCTGGGGAAACCAAAGTATAGTACTTATACAACTCACTTGAGAACAATTTAATTGTTGCTTGCCTTGCGGTTTTCCTAAAAGGAATACCTATATGCAGTGGTAAATGGGAGGATAGTAAAACTCGATGAAAATTGGAGTAATACTGTTCAAGGCACCAAGTCCTTAATGGAACACAAACAGTTCATCAAGGATGAAACTGTACTAATAATCTTCGAATACACAAGAACCACGTAAATCGAAGAGAGTCAGAAAACAACCTGGGGCATAGGTTTCTGAACTCACCTCATAAAGATGTCAATCTTATTGAGGAAAACAAACTGACTACGTTTGAGGAAGTGATACAAGGTATCGACTCCCTACTATGGCAAAGTGCCATGATGTCCGAAATAGATTCCATGTATACCAACTATGTTTGGATACTAGTTATTGTACCGCAAGGTATTGTGCCTATTGGTACTATAGAGGTCTTCAAGGAAGACATACATGGATGGCAACATACCAACGTGCTAAGCTAGGCTTGTAGTGGAAAGGTATCGTTATCAACATTGTGTTGATTACAACGAAACCTTTTACCTGTTGCCACGATAAATCCATTTGGATAATGCTTGCTAATGCTGCATGTTTCATTCATGAAATATGGCAGCTGAACGGGAAAATCGCTATCCTAAAAAGGAAACCTTTTGGAGGATGTTTACAACATCCTGACGGTTTTGTCGTATCAAAACTAGAAAACAAGGTTTGCAGGTTATTCGATCCATGTTTGGATTGATGTAAGCATTAGGTTCTTAGAATTATAATTTTGATGTAATCATAATGGTGCATGATTTAATTCAAAACGAAATGATACTTGTGTATATAAGGAGGTTAGTGGGAGCGCACTGAAAGTGACTGTCCTATAAATAATGATACATATGTCATTTCTTGGAAATGATATTCCCATAAAATAATCGGTGAAAGCTTGACTTTCGAGAAAATTCTCCGTAGAATTCTTGGGAGAAACAACCTTTATTCTAGGAATAAAGATCTACTGGGATAGATCTAAAGGTTGTTGACATTCTGCGAGAACACGTGCATTGAAAAATGTATGTAACCTGGTGTCTCATACGCTTTGAGCATATGTAGTCACAAACAGGCCAATCACAGTGATGGTCACTGGATTGATGTTAAGAACATCCCTTAGTATCTTAGAGAACCAAGGATGCTGTCTTAAACTATGGAGAACGAGAACTTGAAGTGACTTGGATCACTGATGCAAGCTTCTTAACCGATAAAAACGACTTTAAATAGCTAAACGGTACTATACAGTTTGAATAACGGAACAGTGAGCTGGAAATCTTCCAAGCAAGATACTGTTACCGAATAAACAATAAATGCGGGTTATTGCTGCAGCTGAGGCAGCAATAGAAGCCATCTGGGTCAATAATAAATCTAATTAGATTAGATATAGTTCTGTTAGCAGCTGAGCTAGGCTTCAGCGCAGGCTAAAGAATTAATGGTCTCATCAATGATCCAAATATATACTTCGACTATTCATCTGATTCGTTCGGATCATACATCATGGCGATGTGATGATCGAATAAATAGCATCAGACGATAATCATGCAAATCTACTTACGAAAGCCTTTCCTCAACAGTTTGAGCGAACCGTACATAGTTCGGGTGTAGGACACTCGAGTGACTGGATATAGGCCAAGTGGGAGATTGTTGGACAGTTATGACCCATAACATCACTATTTGTACACATCATAGTGTTGTTGTACAAATTAACTATGTGACAAAGGAGATTGCACTCTTATCATTTGTGATTAGATCATCTAGATGTATAAATGATAGGAGGTCCCTATGATTAGTTCATGTATTGAGATGATATGAGACAGTATCAGTACACAAAGGATTAATTATTAAATATCTCTAGTCAGAGTATTATCGAGATTGGACATCGATAATGTGTAAAAGACTAGTATTACACTTGTGCGCGTTGTGATGGCACAATAGCATAGTTCTCATATATTTGGGTATAAGATACTCATGCAAGTGTAATAGGAGGTTGTGTTTTACGGATGGTACGGAAAACAGCTTCACTCTGGATAGACCCCCTCGGAATTCCATTGGTATTATGACTATGTGTCTATGGAAGTCTGAAATCAGGGTAGGTGTATTTGGTCTTAACATGAGACTTGCACCGCTAATACTTGCGACAATTAATATGCTTTGGTTTTGGTCGTCCAGGGCTTTAACCGGTTCTGTGTACGCCTCTTCTGGGTATATTGAGAATCGTAGTGTGTTGGGTGTGATGTCAAGAAGGAATTATCACTCCAGTCATAGTGGAGATGATGTCACGTAGGATACGATACTAGTACTCTTAAGTACTGCAGTCATCGGGATATTATAAATAGGTCATGTATATCCGATTATAGAGACTAGTTACCAGACATCTGACACAGTTCCAGCCCCAGGCCTAGCACGTGACTTCCGATACTGGATTGACATACACGCCAGATATAGATCACATATTCCTGTAAGGATATTTCTGGAGAATTGGGTAGGCATGGCGCTTTGCTAGAGGCCAACCTTATCTTATAAATCGGTAAAAATGTAATACTAGGTACGTACATATTCGGATAGTCCGATAACCGAATTTATTGCCAACATATCCGGGGATCTCGTGGGTCGCTTCCCGAAGATTCACCGATGATGTATGACTCACACTTTAATTAATCTGGGATTAATTTGATGAGAGAGAAAATTAATATAGGATTAATTACGGAGATATTTTATCTATGATAAAATATCATTTAAAGAGAGAGAACGATTAATTTGGAATTAATCGATAAATTAATATATTCGATATATTAAACGGAATTGGATTTCGACGCGAAATTAAAATCGGATTTTAATTCGGGCGAACGAATTAATTTAGAATTAATTCGTTAGCGACGTAAATAGTAATTATGCTTGGCATGATTATTTAATTAATTGGATTTAATTACGATGCAACGAAAAATTTGTTAATTTGGAATTAGCGAACCCGAGCCCGGGAGTGTTTGTGAGAGCATTCGCATTTCGAATTCGAGTGCGGCACGTAAATCACTTCAAGCGTCAAATCGCAAGTCACATCTTGCATCACATCATTCGTCAATCAAGTGATAGATGTCTTTCACTTTGAGTGATTGACACCAGTCACTATTCATGAGTGATGTCACTTGATGGAAGTTGATGGAAAGCTTTTTGAAAGCTTGAAAGACATTTACTAATTTTATAATGATATTTGACTTTTTGATTTTTGGTATTAGATACACAAAAAATAAAACAAACACTTGACTTCTTCTCTCTCTTTGTTTCACGCCCAAGGGGGCTTATTTTTCTCTCATTTTATTCATTAATGGCTTGAGCAACAAATGAACAAACAAGTGATTTTTGTGGCAAAAATCATGGAGTTCTAGCACACAAAAGAGACATACGAATGTGATAGGGAAACCCACCCGTGTGCATGGAATTATACATGAAAGCTTGGAGCTTCATGAAGACCACACATGGCCGAATTCTTTGAAGACCAAAAGAGTCCACTGCCGAGCCTTGGAGGAGGGAGAAGCTTGGATTTTTGTTCTTCGACGCATCACTCAACCGATCATTGTGAGTATTTCACAACTCCTTGATGTATTCGCATTTGTTTCTTGCTTGTTAATCGATCCTCGGAACTTAGAGATTTCCCAACATGATGAGCCCTTGAAGAGCTTTATTGAAAGATACCACAACATGGTGCTCGAGGTCGAGGCCTATGAGTCAACAGAGGCTCTGGAAAGTCTAAAGGGTGCCCTAATGGTCTAGGACGTACCAGACTACGCCACTGCTCTAGATCTAGCTCAAAAGTTTGTTTTGATGGAGGAAGAGATGAAGGTCGCCCGGAAGGGAGAGTTCAGAAAGAAAATATGTTGAAGTTGGAAATGTCACGGAGACCAGATAGAGAATTGAGGAATCCTCTTGTGAGGCAGAGGGAGTTCAGGCCGGCGCCTTTCAGCAATGTGCCACAAGGGAGGAGAGCTTAGGTACAAGTAAATCACGTGGCTGGTGGAATAGGCTACACACCTTTGAACAAGCCAATGACTCATATCGTGAAGGAAATTCAAGATAAGGGCCTCTTGATAGAGTCCGATCTAAGAAAGTATCCGGTGGAAAAGAATGGTGAGAAATTTCATTATGTGCACCATAATATGAGGGGACACTCGGCGGAAGGTTGTAGGGACCTGCGAGAGCAGATAGAAAATCTAGCGCAAAACAACTATCTAAATGAGCACATTAACCAAGGGGCCATGGCGGTCAGACAGCCGCAAGGGCATAGACAGACGTATACCGTCAGTGGTGGAAGGACATTGGCCGGAGACTTGAACAGGTTAAGAAAGAATTACTTCTTGATTTGAGGATCGAAGGTAATGTTGGTGGGACGGGCCTAGAACACGCAGAGATCAGTCAGTCCCTATAATATTCACCGACGAGGATGCATATGGGGTAAGTTTTCGCAATGACGATGCGCTAATAATTAAGGCAGTGATATGAGGAGCTAAAGTAGATAGGATATTGGTGGATCCAGGGAGTGCGGTCGACATAATCTCCAAGGAAGCCCTGGACGGATTGGGAATAGAATATGTTGCAGTAACCTAGGATGGGTCGCCCTTGTACGGGTTTGGAGGAGCAACGATCGTCCCTCTGGGCAGGATACAATTGGCCATGACAGTGAGAACTTCCCCACGCCCCTGGATGATCATGATAGACTTCACAGTGGTAGATTGTATGAGCAGTTACCAGGTCATTGTGGGCCGGCCTTTCATGATGAAGACGAAGGCCGCCATGTCGTGTTATTACTTGAAGCTGAAGTTTCCATCCTAGCTGGGATCGGGGTGGTATATGAAAATCAGAAGGTAGCCCAGAGTTGCTTTTCTACTGTTTCAAAAGAGACTCTGTATAGAGAAGGGTAGTCAGAAAAATAGAAGGATGAAGGAGGAGAAAGAGGAAGAATCAGATGAATCTCCAGATGTGCGAATCAAGAAGTTTGCCCGTTTGAGGGCAGCCGAAGAGTTGGAGTCAGTGGAACTCTTTGGCCCAGGAAAAATCATTAAGGTAGGAACGGGTTTGGAGAAAAACCTAAAGCAGGATATCCTAAAGCTGTTAAAGAGGTATGCAAATATTTTTGCTTAGGGGCATAGTGACATGCCCGGGATAGACCCCAAGTTCATCAGCCACCATTTAGTAGTGGATCTGACTCACAAGCCGGTCAATAAAAAAAAGAATATTCAACAAGGAGCGTTGCAAGGCGGTAGTAGCATAGGTTGAGGGATTGTTAAAGATTGATTCATCAAAGAGATAAAATTCCCAGAGTGGGTCTCGAATGTGGTTTTAGTAAAGAAACCTAGTGGGTAGTGGAGGATGTGTGTGGTCTTCTCCGACCTTAATAAGGCCTGCCCGAAAGATAGTTTCCCACTCCCAAAAGTAGATTAACGGGTGGATTCAACTGCATGTCATGGACTGCTCAGTTTCATGGATGCCTTTTCTAGATATAATCAGGTAAAAATGCATCCCGAGGACGAGGAGAAGACAGCTTTCATCACAGATCGGGGGCTATACTGTTATAAGGTGATGCCTTTTGGTTTGAAGAATGCAGGGGAAACATGGTAAGTGCGCAAGGAATAAAGGCTAACCCACAGAAGATCTAGGCAGTCCTGGATTTAAAATCTCTCGGGACTATCAAAGGAGTGCAAAGCTTAACAGGTCGAGTGGCTGCACTAAACCGGTCCTCTGAATGAGTAGAATTTCCTTATCATTCCTTACTAACCTACTCAGAAACTTTAGCCGCGGAATTAACCATCAACATCTATCCCTTAGTTTCTTGGGCATGACTGACCAGAGGATGCAACATGGCACAGACTTTAGAAACTGACAACATCGGAGCCGAGGCCGACCTTATTTGACTGGGAGCTCAATTTGATTTGGCCTTACCTCCTACATTTCGGGTCCAGGCAGAAAAAATTTGGGAAGCTCGGAAGATCATTTTGACCGACCTCTTGAAGACCGACATGGGATTAGAGTAGTTGGATTTTTCCCTCCATAACTATCATGTTCGAAATTTGGCTATCGTCATCAATGAAAAGGTATGACAATGTACTTTTACTGCATGATGTGACAGGAAATCAGAGGGTATGCTTTACTTTCTACGATGGCAGATTGGGGAAGAGAACCTATCAAATCACCGGAAATCCACAGAATTGTAGGGCTGGCGTCACAAATATATGGAAATAGTGTTGAATATCCATTAGTATATAAGGAAGGTTAATCACATTTGTAAGGGTTACGAAAATTTTTATTTGAGAACCACTTGTAAGAAATATTGTAAAAGAATAACCTATTCGATTTCGTTAGACCTTCACTAAAATAGGTCGGCCGAGCTCTGTTTGGTAATAAAACAAACCCCCACCCCACTTTTTGACTGTGGACGTAAGATGGATAAGCTCCGCCGAACCATATTAAACATTTTCTTTTCGATTTCTTGTGTGTATCTTATCTTTCGCCAAATTTACCTTTGGTCCCCCCATAACCAAACAAATTCAAGGTTGACGGCAGGTTATCTTGGGAGGATTATCTCAAAACTACCTCTGGGACGAAAATCATCCGTCAACATAATTAATTTCATTAAAACAATGGATTTGCCTTTATCTCTTGACGCTTTCACTACAACTTCTCAATTCATTTCCTCTATCTTTTCAAGCTCTCGATTTCTCTCACTTCGAATCCTTATCTATTTCTTTAAAAAAAAATGTCCCAAACGATCCATTGATTTTTTCCGATTTTTGAGTAGGGTATTTATTATTTATTCGAATTGTAATACGTTGTTTTAGTTTTTTAGAGTCCAACTCCTTTCTTCTTTTTTCTTCGATAACTATTTGTTTCTTTGTTCATGAAGAAGTTATTCGGTCTGAAGTCTCCAGTATAGGATCTAAGAAGAGGTCCGTGTTGATTATTGGTGAGTTAATGATGACTCAAATGGTGAGTTACCGAGATTGTTGATTCAAAAGTACCTTGGGGTATCTCTGATAGCTGTAGGACATAGAAATCGACGACGCTGTTTTAGGCTCGCGGCTTAGTTGGGAGTACGAAGTAGCCAACGGGAGACTAAACCAGAGAATAATGGAGTCGCCACCCAGTGTGAACTGGGAAAGGATTTAAGGCCGCACTCACCTCTCGCAAGGGAAGACCTCAAACCGTTGGGTTCTGAATGGTCCCTTACTTATGGCACTTGTAATGAATGGATTTATGCGATAATATAACTGAGTCTACGTAACATTTATGTTCAAAAATAACCTACGTCTCGGTTTTCATACGACTTATGTCTAAGTTTGCATGCATAAAAGAAATAAAGCCTAAATCTAAGTTTGCATGCATAAAAGTAAGTCGGCATAACGACAAACATGCAAACACATGAACCCATTAAATTGACAAAATCTAAACATGTTGTAGAAGAGACATAATTAAATTCCTAATGCAAAAGAAATAAATAAATCATGCTTAGAAATAAAAATAATATGCTATTTCTAATAAACAACGAATAAACACAAACTTGGATGAAACTGAATATGTGTGTCTCTCAAGCGGTACATGGTGTTGTATCCCGAGTGAAGACCGCACTACAGTCCATTCAGATTCGGCTACCGAATTTATGTCCGGGTTTCTATGCGATATTATAGGCACTGCATTTTTGCATATAAGTCCTGATGATGAGTCTCACATGGAGACACTACCTCTTTAATTGTGGAAGTCGCGGGAAATGGACATCGGAAGGGAAGAGTCAAGAATTGACATTTATGTTGGATTTAATTCGCTGGATTAGCTTCGGGCTCGCTCATTGGACCTCTGTTTCAAAACGCATGCTTAGCCCAAAACCGCACAAGACACCACACCAAGCCTGCACACCACTAAGCCACACACAAGCCCACCAAATGGACCAAGCCCACACGCCCAGAGAAGACCTAAGCCACACGCCCAACATATTCCCAATTTAACAAAAATCACACATTAAACACATGCATAAATCAAGCCAAATCCCCTTCCAAAATAAAAGAAATCCCATGGATCCCTTGCCTAATTAAATCAAATCATATCCCTAACTAAAAAAGAATAAATTAAATCAAATCAAATCAAATCACTTCCCTAATTAAAAAATTTTTCCTTATCACACAATAATTAAAAATATCTCCCATTAATTACACAAATCCTTTCCTTTTCAAACAAGGATAGCCCCCATTCCTTTGCCTATAAAAAGAACACTCCACCAACATATTAAACCCCTAGCTCACTCTCACGCCCAAAAGATAAAAATTGCCTCCCATTACCGTGAAAGAAGAAGTCCCCACAGCCCTTACAAACTACCCTCCCTTGCCACACCACACCATCACCAAAAACCTTGAATTACCGCATCCCTCACTGCCCTGAAACAGCCGCATAACTGACCCCCAGTTCACCCCTTTTACTACCGCATATCATCACTAAAAATAGCCCCCACTCCACGCAAATTACACCCACTGCACTACCCAAACAGCACGTAAATTACACTCATTGCACTGCCCAGTTTGCCGCATATTTGACCCCTGAAAACGCCCCCAAACAGTCCCAAAACTGCACTGAAAACTACATCAAAAACTACCCAAAATAGTGACAAAAACCGTAAAAACAGTGGCCTTAATTACCTCAAAATAGTGACCAGAAAATACCTTGAAAACAGCAACGAAACAGAGTGAAAACATCACCCCCAAACAGTGAAACAGTGAGGAAAAAAGTTGGATTAGTGAACCGGAAGAGTTACGGAGCATCAATCCTTCTGACGGCCGTGTAACTCATTTTCGAGAGACAACAAAATAGGTTAGACCTGATGGCACTTTCTTTATTTATTATCCTTCATTTTTTATTTATTTTAATATTTTATTTCATATGAATATTATGGATTGATGCATGATGTGAATTCCGGATGAACGGAATGCGTGTTCTCTTTTGTGGTATATCGGATGGAAACTCGGACGTAAATTTCGTAGCCGAATCTGAATGGACGGTATTGTGATTTGCACTTGGGATACAATGCCACGTACCACTCTAGAGACACACGTATTTCATTTCATCCAACCTTGTATTTGAGAATGATTAGGTTGCCAGTACGTTGTTTATTATTAAAGTATGATTTAGTAGTCTAATATGTCATTTATTTCTTAAAGTATAATTATGATAGTTCTCTATGCATTATTTAGTTCTTTAATTTCACATTAGGAATTTAGTTTACGTTTATGTTTAAGTGGTTATTTATTTGTTCTTTGTGTTCGATGATTCAACATGCTCGTTATGTGATATTATATGCTTGCCGTTATAATGACTTATTTTTTAAAGCATGCGAACTTAGACATAGGATTTACTTTGATGAATGCGAACTAGATCTAAGTTACTCTTGAGCATATATATGTTGCGTAGATTCGATTAAGATATTGCACAAATCGTATCATTACAAGTGCCATAAGTAAGAGACCATTTCGAACCCAACGGTTTGAGGTCTTCCCTTGCGAGGGGTGAATGCGGCCTTAAATCATTTTCCCGGTTCACACCGGGTGGCGACTCCATGTTATTTCTCTGGTTTAGTTCCCCCGCGGGCTATTCTGTACTCCCAACTAGACCACGAGACTAGAACAGCATCGTCAACATCTATGTCATATAGTCTGGCGACTCCACTGGGGATAGAGAATTGGCCCCGAAATAATGTCTTGTAATGATTATGATTTGTGCTTTAGTTAACCGTGTCTATAGTAGGTTGAAAGGGGTTTAATCAAAGGCATTATTAAAGCTTGGTAATGGTTTGGTGTCTTCCTTCATTCACTACCTTTCTACAAGGAAAATCTGTGAAGGCACCTAGATAATCATGTACTAGTAGCTTACTGTGATGGACTAATTTGGAGGACTCGTTGTTTATTCCTTTCACCAAGAGATAAGAGCCTAAGAGGCTTGGGTATTTAAGAGAGTTCGCTCCACCCTCCATCTGGGGAATCTATAATAAGAAATCCATTTGACAGTCAGTCATGCACCTTAACTCGTTGGAACGTACCTTAGTGTATAAAAAAGGTGCGCCTCGCTTGGTCGCTCAGACCCTTGAGTGGAGAGACCTAGTTGTGGGCAACCCTTCGTCAACGAGAGCCTTTATCTATACCCCTGTAAACCCACACATGAACCATAGTTGTAAGACTAGTAGAGACTATTCCCTTAAGCTTGCGTTTAAGACCATCGTCATTTGTATTCAATCGGACTTTTTGTCATGAAGTATGGGCTTGTTGGGCCATTTAAACTGGGATGAGCCCGTGCTTTATGAAAGTTGGGTCAAAAGCTTCTAAAATATCGATGGGCCACTTTATGTCTGGGCCTCTTATCATTTGAAGTTGTTTAGCTAGGTTATCGCACATTGTAAACCTGTTGGGCCTTTTCAACTGGGACAAGTTTGCACCGTGCAATAGCGTGATTGAATACTTTAAAATGATAATGGGCCAACTAGTATAGAATTTTTATGAATTTATACATTACATGTATTGCACGTATACACACTGACACACGATCTTAAAAGAGACACCATAGATTCCCGTTGGGTTAGGGAATAGGGGAGACTAATTAAAAGGCCATCAGTAAACATGAGTGAATCAGTCAACGAGGGGTCTCGTATGGATCAGATTGAAGCTAATCTCACCAAAGTCATTGAACAACTACAAGCTCTGACTACCGCCGTGTCTAATATAGCTGTGCCCCGCGCCGCGGGAGGATTTAAAAATGAGAGGCGTAAGGGCCCTCCAAGTGGATTGAATGATGATGCCCATGTGTTTGATGATGATATGCCTGAATATGCCGCATGGAGAATAGCCGGGTCTCAGGCCGAGATAAAGAAACTCTATGATCAGATGGATTCAGTTACCCATAAACTGAAGGGGAAACATGAGGACTTGTTAGATTATGAGGCGATGACCTTCGAGGAGCAGCTGCCAGCTTAGTTTAAAATGCCCGATATAGCCAAATTTAATGGAAATGGGGACCCGAAGGTCCATCTCCGACAGTATGTCTCGGTAATGAGTTCAGTGGGCCTATCAAAGCGCTAAGTCTAGAAGATGATTGGGATGTCACTCGAGGGGGCACCTGTAGTGTGGTATCATAGTATCTAGAGAAAAGTTAAGGAAGATTGGATGGAATTGGTAGAAGCTTTTCTGAAGCAATATGTTATAGACTTGGAGTTCGACTTGTCGCTGCGCGACTTGGAGAATACCAAGCAGAAGCCGGAGGAGAGCTTTAAAGACTATGTAGACCACTGGAGAGGTCAGCTTTTAAAGATGCAGACTCGACCCTCAGAAAAGGACCAAATAAAGATGATTATCAAGGGTACTAAGCCCTTCATCTTTGGCAAGCTGAGGAGGATGACCTCCATGATTGCAGATTTCCAACAGCTGAGGGAAACTGTCATGGATATTGAAGAAGAGGAAGCCGAGAATCGAAAGTTTTATAGTCTGAATAGGAGGATTGTCGGAGGAACCTCAGGTGCTAAGCCTATTTCTGCGAAGATTACTTCCATTAAGAATCGACGCTTTTCCAACCTGGGTAAGCTTTTGTCCAAAGTGCTTTAGAAATTGACAAGGCAAGGACTCTTGAAACCCTTAGAGCCTAAACCACTCCCGAATCCTCCCCCACCAAACCTCAACATGAACCGTTACTATCACTTTCACCAACAGAATGGCCATGACACCGATAGTTGTGCCCGCCTCCGCCATGAAATCCAGGACCTAATTGACTCCCATAAAATCCCTGACCCTGAGAAAAAGCACCCCAATACATACCGTAACCCCTTGCCCAATTATCACTTCGTCCCCCCCGCCTACCTATATTATCAACTCTGGCCTACCAGAAGACATTGTCCTCCAAACCTTCGACCACCAAGCCTTTTGCCTGGGTATTTGGGATAATAATAGTGAGAATGAGATGGAACAGAAGAAGAATTTCTGGGAAGATTTCTTGAGTAGTGAAGAAGAAGAGGTGAAGGGGATGACCCGAAGTGGGCTCTTTTATAGTGATACTACAGAAAAGGGGAAGGAAGTGTTGACAGAAGGCCGGGAGGTGGCTGAGAATACAGAGAATGCTGAGAGAGATGTAGTGCTGCGGCAACTGAAGAAGACCCGAGCACAATTGAGCATTTGGGAGTTGCTATGTGCATCTCAAGAGCACAGGCGGGCTATGGTTGAGGCATTGAGCAAGATAGTAGTGCTGGAGGATGCTAACCCCACAATGTTTGTCGGATCAGTGCAGAAAGAAGCTTTGTAAATAACCTTTTCTGAGGAAGAACTCTCGACAGAGGGAAGAAACCAAAATAGGCCTTTATTCATCCGAGTTGAAGTGAAGGGTAAGAAGACATCTTGCGTGATGGTGGATGATGGATCATCCATCAATGTGTGCCCATTGAAGAATTTGGCGAGGCTAGGTATAATGCCGACTGATCCGAGTCCCTCTAATATGACTATTAAGGCTTATGATGGTAGCAAGCGGGGAGTTGAGGGTACTTTGCCACAGTAGTCAAGGTTGGGCCGATTGAGGACGAGGTCGAGTTCACAGTGCTAGATATCCCAGCCATTTTTGCCTTATTGTTGGGAAGGCCATGGTTTCGTAAGCTTGGGGGCGTGCCCTCCACTATGCATCAGGTTATTAAGTTCCCATACGGAGGATAGATTATCACCAACTGAGCTGAGGTGGACAATGTTGTGGCCGCTTTGGAAATACAACCTTTCATGAGGTTCCAAGTGTCGGTAACTTTTGAGGAGTGGGTGGATCCTAAGGTGGCTAGGATCATGGAAAAAATGAAGTTCGAGCCAGACAAAGGTTCAACATTGCCAAACTTTAAGGGACAGACTACCAGGAGGGGATTGGGATACCAGTCTGATGAAGATAAGCCGAAGGCTAAGAAGAAAGGGCTGAAGTTGATGGAATGCTTTGTAAAGGCTTCGGGGTATCAAGGAGAGCCCGAAACAATAGAAGTTAATAGGATTGTGGTGCCCGGATTTGAGATCTTCTAAGATGTGTTGGGTGAGGACCCGCTGACGGAAGAAGTTACGAAGAAGGAAGAAGAGAAATGTGAAGAAGAATTGATGAAGTTCGAGAGCCTGACTCGCGAGGAGGGTAAGGAGCCTGAGAAGAACCCGGTTGCGGAGGATGAAGTGTCTGTAGAAGATGAAGACATTTATCTTCCTGATTTATTTGAGTGTACTCCCGCATTTATTAGCAATAAAGACAATCATTTTACTTATTTGCTGAGTCTCCTCCTCTTAACTTGTATGACTTAAGCATATTTGATATCAACTCCACTATAACGAATGCATTCAACCTTGGTATTCCTAAAAGCCCCAAGAAAGTCTTAATTACAAGCGAAGTTACCGTCGAAGAGCGGAAGAATTTAGAAGAGGTGTTGGTAAAATTGTTGGACAGTTATGACCCATAGCGTCACTATTTGTAAAAGACATTGTGTTTTTGTACAAAATTAACTATGTAGTAATGAAATTACCTTTTACCGTTTTGTAATTTATTTACTTTTATATATAAATGGTAAAAGTCCATATGATTAGTTCCGGATTGAGATGATATGAGACAGTATCAATCCATAAAGGTTTAATCATTAAATATCCCTAGTCGTAGTATTGTCGAGACTGGACATCGATAATGCGGAATAGACTAGTATTGCACTTGTGCATGTTGTGAGGGCATAATGACATAGTTCTCATATATCTAAGTATTGGATACTTATGCAAGTGCGATAGAAGGTTGTGTTTTACCGATGGTACGGAAAACAGCTTCGCTCTGGATAGACCCCGCGGAATCCCATTGGTAGTATGTATATGCGTCTATGGGAATCTGCTTCAGGGTAGGTGTATTTGGTTTTAACCTGAGACTTGCATCGCTAGTACTTGCGACAATCGGTAAATATTGGTTTTGGTCGTCTAGGGCTTTAACAGGCTCTGTTACGCCTCTACTGGGTTTATTAAGAATCGTACTGTATTGGATGTGATGTCAAGACGGAAGTATCACTTCAGACATATGGAGATGATGATCATGCAGGGATTCAGAACTGATTCTCTATTGTGTTACAACCGTCGGGATAATATGACAAGGTCATGATTATCCGATTCAAAGAGACTAGTTGCAAGATATCCGATATGTACTTCTTATAGGGCATACATTATTCCAGCCCCAGGCCTTGCACGTGACATCCGATACTGGATCGTAATACGCAATACTACTGTATACTATGCCTGATAAAGATCGTATATTCCATTAAGAATATATCTGGAGAATTGGGTAGGCATTGTGCTTTGCTAGAAGCCAATCTTATCTCGTAAATCGGTAAAAACGTAGTACAAGGTACGTACGTGTTCTGATAGTCCGACGACTCGTATTTACTGCCAACATATCTAGGGATCTCTTGGGTCACTTCCTGAAGATTCACCGATGATGTATGATTCGAGCTAAATTAATCTGGGATTAATTGTGGAGCGATTTTATCTTGGATAAAGTACTATTTGAAGAGAGAGAAAGATTAATTTGGAATTAATCGATAAAATAATATATTCGATATATTATTCGAAATTAGATTTCGACGCAGAATTAAAATTAGATTTTAATTCGGGCAAATGAGTTAATTTAGAATTAATTCGTAAGCGACGTGAATAGTAATTTTATTAGGCATAATTATTTAATCAAATTCGATTTAATTATGTCGCGATGGAAGTTTGTTAATTTAGAATTAGCGAACCCGAGCCCAGGAGTATTTGCGGGCCCACTCGTATTCGTAATCGAGTGGGGCCCACATGTCACATCAACCATCACATCACATGTCACCTTTATCACTTTAGGTTGATGTGTAGATGTGGTTGGTGATAGTGTGTACAACCCCCCAAATAATGAAAGCAAATTGAGACATATACCAAATACCACTTTTAATAAATGTTTATTATTGTTTTTGAAACAAAACACACTAGCTTCATTTTCCTCTCTCATTACCGAATGCAGTGGCTGTTTTTCTCCTCTCCATTTTCTTCATCAAACCCAAAAATTTGAAGGAAGAAATTGATAAATATTTGTTGAAAAGTTTATCAAAGGGCCTAGCACTCTTCAAGGATCATCAAGAGGTGATAGGGAAACCTATTCAAGGGCTTGGAAAAATCAAAACAAAGCTTGGAGCATTGTTCTTTGTCTTGGCCGAAAGTTGAGCATCTTGGAGGAGCAAAATTTGTTCATCAACTCATCGTTAAATCGATCGTTGTAAGTATGATTCCTTCATATTTCTTCATTATTCATTCGCATTTCTTTGCTTATTTTGATCTTGGGAATAATCATAGAAACCAACAAAAATATGCCAAAGTATTCGCTTGGTATTATGAGGATATGCCCGGGGTAGACAGAAGTATTGCCTAGCATGCGATACCGACTTATCCGAATATGAAGCCAGTGAAACAGAAGCTCCGAAGGATGAGACCTGAGTGGGCCGAGAAGGTCAGAGAAGCAGTTAAGAAACAAATAGATGTAGGGTTCCTAGAAGTGGTAAAATATCCCTAGTGGTTGGCAAACATTGTGCCTGTGACGAAGAAGGATGGAAAGGTTAGAATGTGTGTGGATTACAAAGATCTTAATAAGGCTTGCCCAAAGGATGATTTCCCTCTACCTCATATAGATGTACTTGTTGATAGTGCGGCTCTATCCGCCATGTACTCGTTCGTGGATGGGTTCTCGGGATACAATCAGGTTCTTATAGCTGAAGAAGATAAGCACAAGACTGCCTTTGTAACGGAATGGGGAACTTATTGCTACAAGGTAATGCCATTTGGGCTAAGAATGCCGTAGCCACCTACCAGCGGATGGCCACTACTTTATTTCACGACCTAATACATAAGGAGATTGAGGTATACGTGGATGACATGATGGTCAAATCAGAGACGAGAGACTAGCATATAGAAGCATGTGAAAAGTTCCTTGAACTTGTCGACAAGTACAACCTGCGACTGAATCCTAAGAAGTACGTGTTCGGAGTAATGTCGGGTAAGTTACTTGGCCATACAGTGGGAATGAGGGGAATAGAAGTGGATCCCGAAAAAGATCAAGGCTATTTCTGAGATGCCAGCATCGAAGACAGAAAAAGAAGTCAGGGCATTCCTTGGGAAAATCCAGTACATTAGTCGGTTCATTACCAAGTTGACGTCAGTGTGTGAGCCTATCTTCAAACTGTTAAGGAAAGACCAGCCAGTGAAGTGGAATGAACAGTGTCATGAAGCATTTGACAAGATTATAGAATATTTGGTGAAGCCTCCTGTTTTGAAACCTCCGAGACAAGGTAGACCATTGGTACTATATTTGGCTATCGAACCCGAAGTGCTGGGAGCGATGATTGTGCAAGCAAATGAGATGGGAGTAGACCATGTAGTCTACTACCTTAGTTAGAAACTGCTTCCGTATGAAGCCCGCTATCAGGAAGTGGAGAAGATATGTCTAGCGGTAGTATGGGCGTCCAGGAAATTGCGAAGGAGAATCCTTTGAAGAACCTGCATTCGGTGCCCTCGCTAGTTGGAAAATGGGCAGATATTAGTGCTGCTGACAGAATTTGATATCGAGTACCTCACTGCTAAGGTGATCAAAAGAGCGAGCCGTGGTAGAGTTCCTGGCGTTGCAACCTGTTGAAGGAGATCAGTACAATTTTGAGTTCCCTGATGAGGAAATCCAAGCGATAGTAGTCCAAGGATGGAAAATATATTTTAACGGAGCAGTGAACTACAAAGGAGCTGGAATTGGGATCGTAATAGTAACCCCCAAGGGAGAAACCCTACCTATGGCCAAGAGGTTGACGTTTGGAGTGACAATGACATGGCCGAGTATGAAGCATGTGCATTCGGGTTGACTGTATTGATAGCTTTGAGAGCTAAGAATGTCGAAGTTTACGGAGACTCAATATTGGTAATCCGACAAATGCAAGGAGAATGGGAGTTAAAGGAGGAATAGTTGAAGCCTTATTTGTTCTACCTCAGAAATCTAGCATAGGTTATCCCTGACTGCAGATTCCAACACTTGCCGGGAGAAGAGAATCAAATGGAAGACGCATTGGCAGCATTAGCCGCGACTTGAGAAAATCTAGAAAAATTGGTAATGAGACCACTGGTATTAACGACAGTGAGTAAACTCATCTACGAGATAGAGAGGATATTAGAAGTAGAGGTTGACGATGGTAAACCTTGGTATTATGATATTCATAGATATTTGGAGCGGGGAGAATTCCCAGAAGAAGCAAGCAAAAAGACAGAATAGCCATCCAGAAGTTAGCCTCTCAATATGTGAGTCTGAAGGGAGAACTCTACAAACAGCAAGCGAATGGAATTCAGCTGAAATGTTTGAGGAAAGAAGAGGCTTAGAGAGCAATGCAGGAAGTACACGCCGGAGTATATGGGCCGCATATGAATGGGTTGACTCTGTCTCACAAGATAGTGAGACAAGGCTTTTACTGGTCAACAATGGAAGCTAACTGCGCGAAGCTGGTAAAGCACAATCATGATTGTCAAGCACAAGATAATTTGAATCATTTGCCCCATACAGAGTTGCACGGGCTGTGTCACAGCCATGGCCTTTCTCAACATGGGGGATTTATATGATCGGAGAGATTCGACCGAACGCATCGAATGGACATCGATTCATAGTAGTGGAAGTAGACTACTTCTCGAAATGGGTGGAAGCCGAATCATTCAGCAATGTTACAGGCAAGCAGATGACGAAGTTCATAGCTCGGAATCTCATTTATCGGTATGGTATGCCGTACCACATGGTCACGAACAATGGAGCCCAGTTTCAGGGAGAGACAAAGGCGATGCTACAGAAGAATGGAATAGGCCATCACAAGTCCTCGCCTTATAGGTCATAAGCTAATGGGGCATTTGAGGCAGCCAATAAGACTATAAAGATGATTTTAGCTAAGATGACTGAGAATTATAAATATTTGGGCTGATAAGCTACCGTATGCCTTGTGTGGGTACATGACGTCTGTGAGAACGACAACATGAGCCACGCCTTACTCCTTGGTCTATGGAATGGAAGCAGTACTGCTAGTGAAAGTTGAGATACAATCCATGCGGGTACTAGCGGAAGTAGAGTTGTCTAAATAAGAATGGGCCTCGTAGAGGTTTGAACAGTTAGCATTGATGGATGAGAAAAGGATGAAGTCCTTGCACCACATGCAGATATATTAGAAGAGGTTGGCTTGAGCATTCAACAAGAAGGTGTGTCCTACCAAGATTAGAAAGGGTGATCTAGTGCTTAAGCAGTCGAAGTCGTCGACAACAGACCCGAGAGGAAAGTTCAGACCAAACTGGGAAGGACCCTACATAGTCCAGAAAGTAATGGGAAATGAGGTAATGAGACTGTCAAACTTAGAAGGGAATGAGTTCACCGAGCCGATTAATGTTGACAAATTGAAGCTGTACTTTGCCTGAGGGAGAGAAGACTGAGCAGTCACCAAGAGAATTGGCAAAAGACCTAACTCGACGAGATAGGAAACTCATGCATGCATGCACACACATAACGTATTTTGCATTCTTTTTGTGTTCGTTTTGTTTTGTATTCACAGGTTTTAAAGAAGAAAAGAGAAATCGACAAAGACAAGCCAATCATAAACATCAAAAGCACAGTATCAGATTCGGGTAGAAATCCCAGGGTTGAGGCCCATATTGGTGTTAGTTTCGGGAAGGAATCCCAGGGTTGAGGCCCATATCAGTATGAGTTTCGGGAATGGATCCCAGGGGGCGAAGCCCACATTATTAGCAGTAGGAAGGAAAAATTCCGTGGAGTGGAAAAAAAAAGAGAGAAGTCTTTGAGAGTTAGGCATATGTCTGGTGATGACATTATTTGCTGCAAGAAGAAACCTTAGAAATGATAAGTACGAGATGTTCTCTCATCCGGCATTCTGAATTGATTGATCTCGGCTAGACTCAGGAGCACTTGATTACTGGATCTCAACAGTGGAAGCCTGAGTGGTTGGCAAGATGACTAGTTGAAGAGATGAAGGATTAGTGAAAGACCGTTTGCCTGGATGTCCACCCTGGTTTACTTATGCTAAGATATATGATATGGTTGGAAACGAAGAAAAAGTCTCTACAATGAAAAGAAAAAGAAAAAGAAAAAGAAAAATAGACCGCCTACAATCGATAAGCGTGAAGCTACCCATGGGCGAGTATTAGGACCACCATGATGAGAAATGATACCTTAAAGGGTAGGTGTGTCAAAGAAAGAAAAAAAGAATGGAAGAGAATAAAGAGAAAGAGACAAAGAAAAAAAAAAGAGAAGAAGACCATATCATGTTGAGTATGACGAAGTAATCACATAATGTGATGAAGACATCTAGATTGGTTAGACCCACTGATCCGATTCTCCGACACGAAATCATCGAGTTGGCTTGCTTAAGGATTAAGCTGCGAAAGAGCCTTGGCACACACACATTAAGAGTCTAGTTCAGATCACCTATTCAGATGATCAGAATTGAGTGTATCAGGTACTTTGAAGGTTCTCAGGTTTCGACGCGAAGCATTCGTTGAGGACGAGAATATGACTAGCTATCAGAGATATCTCATGAGAGGCAGTACAGTATAGACCATCACGGTGTTAGTATCAGTTTTGGGGATGAGTCCCAGGGTTGAAACCCACGTCATTAGTATCAATATTGCCGGGTATGGCACTCTAGGGGCGAGGCCTACATCAGTATCAGCTTTGCCGGGTATGGCACTCTGCAAGCGAGGCCCACATCATTATCAGTATCAGTTTTACGGGTATGGCACTCCGAGTATGGAGACACAGTATCAGTTTCGCCGGGTACGACACTCCGGGTGTGGAGACACAACATCAGTTTTGCCGGGTATGGCACTCCGGGTATGGAGACACATCAACATCAGATCAGTTTTGCAAAGTACGGCACTCCGGGTATGGAGATATTACTGCGACACTCTAGGTATAGAGACGTAACCGCGACACCTCGGGTATGGTGTTTAGCTTTCCAGGTACGGCTCTCCGGGTATACATATATTACTATGACACTCTAGGTATGGAGACGCAACAGCGACACCTCGGGTGTGGGGTTTAGCATGCCAGGTATGGCACTCCGGGTATGGAGATACTAATGTGACACTCTAGGTATGGAGATGCAACCGTGACGCCTTGGGTATCATGCCAGGTACGACACTTCGGGTATGGAGATACCACTGCGATACTCTAGGTATGGAGACGCAACCGCGACGCCTCGGGTATGGGGTTTAGCATGCAAGGTACATCACTCCGGGTATGGAGATACTACTGCGACACTCTAGGTATGTAGACGCAACCACGACGCCTCGGGTAGGGGGTGTAGCTTGCCAGGTACGACACTCCGGGTATGGAGAGATTACTGCGACACTCTAGGTATAGAAACACAACCGCGACGCCTCGGGTATAGGGTTTAGTATGCCAGGTACGGCACTCTGGGTATGCAGACATTACTATGACACTCTGGGTATGGAGACGCAATCGCGACACCTCGGGTATGAGGTTTAGCACGCCGGGTATGGCACAAACAAATCAACACAGTTCGAAGCAGCAGGCGAGTCAAGTTGAAGCTGGCGAGCCAGGTAAGTAAAAATGCAATGCATAAACTTTGATAGGTTTGTCATTGTCACACATTGCACAAGTCCCATCAAAGTGGGGGTGACTGTAGGCACTGCATTTTTGCATATAAGTCCCGATGATGAGTCTCACATGGAGACACTACCTCTTTAATTGTGGAAGTCGCGGGAAATGGACGTCGGAAGGGAAGAGTCAAGAATTGACGTTTATGTTGGATTTATTTCGCTGGATTAGCTTCGGGCTCGCTCATTGGACCTCTGTTTCAAAACGCATCCTTAGCCCAAACCCGCACAAGACACACACCAAGCCCGCACACCACTAAGCCACACACCAAGCCCACCAAATGGACCAAGCCACACGCCCAGAGAAGACCTAAGCCAACGCCCAACACATTCCCAATTTAACAAAAATCACACATTAAACACATGCATAAATCAAGCCAAATCCCCCTCCAAAATTAAAGAAATCCCATGGATCCCTTGCCTAATTAAATCAAATCATATCCTAACTAAAAAGAATAAATTAAATCAATCAAATCAAATCACTTCCCTAATTAAAATATTTTTCCTTATCACACAATAATTAAAAATATCTCCCATTAATTACACAAATCCTTTCTTTTTCAAATAAGGATAGCCCCTATCCCCTTGCCTATAAAAAGAACCATCCACCAACACATTAAACCCCTAGCTCACTCCCACGCCCAAAACACAAAAATTGCCTCTCGTTGCCGTGAAAGAAGAAGTCCCTACAGCCCTAACAAATTGCCCTCCATTGTCGCACCACACCATCACCAAAAACCTTGAATTACCACATCCCTCACTTCCCTGAAACAGACGCATAACTGACCCCCAGTTCACCCGTTTTACTGCCGCATATCATCACTAAAATAGCCCTCACTACACTGCCCAAACTGCACGTAAATTACACTCACTGCAATGCCCAGTTTTCCGCATATTTGACCCCTGAAAATGCCCCCAAACAGCCCCAAAACTGCACTGAAAACTGCATCAAAAATTTCCCAAAACAGTGACAAAAACCGCAGCCCCTAACTCTCCAAAAACCACAAAAGCAGTGGCCTTAATTACCTTAAAATAATGACAACAAATACCTTGAAAATAGCAGCGAAACAGAGTGAAAATAGCAGCCCAAACAGTGAAACAACGAGGAAAAATGTTGGATTAGTGAACCGGAAGAGTTACGAAGCATCAATCCTTCCGACGGCCGTGTAACGCGCTTTCGAAAGACGACAAAAGAGGTTAAACCTGAGGGCACTTTCTTTATTTATTATCCTTCATTTTTTATTTATTTTAATACTTTATTTCATATGAATATTATGGATTGATGCATGATTTGAATTCCGGATGAACGGAATAACGTGTTCTCTTTTGTGGTATATCGGATGGAAACTCGGACGTAAATTCCGTAACCGAATCCGAATGGATGGTATTACGGTTTGCACTCGGGATACAATGCCACGTACCACTTGAGAGACACACATATTTTGTTTCATCCAACCTTGTATTCGAGCATGATTAGGTTGCTAGTACGTTGTTTATTATTAAAGTATGATTTAGTAGTCTACTATGTCGTTTATTTCTTAAAGTATGATTATGATAGTTCTCTATGCATTATTTAGTTCTTTAATTTCTCATTAGGAATTTAGTTTACATTTATGTTTAAGTGGTTATTTATTGTTCTTTGTGTTTGATGATATGTTTGTTGTTATAATGACTTATTTTTTAAAGCATGTGAACTTAGACATAGGATTTACTTTGATGAATACGAACTAGATCTAAGTTACTCTTGAGCATATATATGTTGCGTAATGCAGTTAAGATATTGCAAAAATCATATCATTACAAGTGGCATAAGTAAGGGACCATTCCGAACCCAACGGTTTGAGGTATTCCCTTGCGAGGGGTGAGTGCGGCCTTAAATCATTTTCCCGGTTCACACAGGGTGGCGACTCCATGTTATTTCTCTGGTTTAGTTCCCCCGTGGGCTATTGCTACTCCCAACTAGGCCACGAGCCTAGAACAACATCGTCATCATCTGTGTCCTACAGATATACCGCAAGAGATAACATATATTCCATTCATCCCATGGTCATAGCATACACCAATCAACAATACTCATGCGAAGTAACACAATAAAATAAATAAATAAATAAATAAATAAAAGAGAATAAATAAAAAGGGTGCCCTCAGGTCTAACCTTTTAAGTTGTCTCTAAGAAGTGCGTTCACGGTCATCGAAAGGGTTGATGCTCCGCAACTCCTCCGGTTCACTGGTCCGTCATTTTCTTTCACTGTTTCACTGTTTTGGCTACAGTTTTTACTCTGTTTCACTGATGTTTCTGGTCACGATTTTGGCTTACTATTTTGCGATAATAGGGGACTCTTTTGGCTTATGGTTTACGGGTTTTACTTGACAGTTTTAGGGGTAATATACGGTAGTTTCTGGGTGCAGTTTTGCGGTAAAATCTGGACTGTTTCTGGGGGTGCTGTGTTTTCATTGTAGTTTTTTTGGTGGTCAGGGGCTGTGTTTTCAATGCAGTTTTTGGTGTAAGGGGCTATGTTTTCAGTGCAGTTTTTGGTGGTCTTAAAGGTGCAGTTTACGGGACTGTTTTGTGGTGTGTTGAGGCGTGGTTTATGGCAGTTTTCACGGCAGTTTGAGGGGTGATTTCACGGCAGTTTGAGAGGTGATTTGGGCAATGGACTGGGCAGTTTATGGATGGCTTATGGTGTGGCAATGGAAGCAATTTGTGGAGGGCTTATGGTGCGGCAACGCAAGAAGTTCTGGAGGGCTTATGGTGCGTGAATGAAGGCTAGCTATGGCAGTGGAGGAAGGCTATTTTGATTATGTTTTTTGCGTGAATCAACTAGCCTTTTCAATGTGTTTGTTTAGGCTTCTTTTATAGGCAATGGTTAGGGTTTACCTGTGCAAGAAGAAATTGAATATTTGTGTCATTATGAGGGGATATCTTAATTAGTGTCCTATAAGGAAAAATTTATCTAATTAGGGATGTGATTTGGTTTGATTTGATTTGATCTCTTTCAATTAGGAATATGATTTAATTGGATTTAATTTGATTTCTTTAATTTGGGAAGGTGATTTGTCTGATTTTAGCATGTGTTTAATGTGTTATTTGTTGTTTTGGAAGGATGATAGGCATGTATTTGGTTCTTTGGGCGTGGGTTTGGGTCATTTTGGTGGGCTTGGTGTGTGGCTTGGTGATGTGTGGGCTTGTGGGAGTTTTGGGTTAAGGATGTGTTTTGAAACAGAGGTCTAACGAGCGATCCCACAGCTAAGCAAACAAATTTAGTCCGACAAGATATGGATTTCTGACTTTTCACTTCCAACGTCTGTTTCCCGCGACTTCCAAAACTTAAAGAGGAGTGCCTCCGTACGAGACTCATCATCGGGACTTACATGCAAAAATACAGTGCCTACAATAGCCATATCAGTTTCATTATTTGTTTTAATTATATTTTTGGGAAATTTTAAACGAATTTTAGGAAAATTTTCATTAGAAAAAGAAAGAAATAATTAATATTTTGAAAAAAAGTGTTTAGGACGTTGGTTAACATTTTTTATATGCTTTATTTTCTTTGATTGGTTTAATTTATTTTCTCATTTTTAATAACTGTATTGTTTCCGTATAAAAAGCTGATTCAATCTCTATAAAACATGCAATGTAACCATTAAATGCCCCAATGAAGCTTTAGAAAATCGCTCCACGTTTTAGCTGATTTTTGAATATGTTAAAAAAACACATTAAATTTTCTAAATATCCAATAATTAGAGCTAAATTTTTTGTGATTCTATGATCACTCTAGAGTGTATTTGAGGAAAAATCAAATCCTTTTATTACTAAAAAAGAAAATAGAATTACAAGTGTTTAAACTTACAAAAATCTCAATTCACTCTCCATTTTACAATTTTGGGATGCCTAGATCTTACAACCGAGCTCTCTATTTATAGTATGTGTATGGCTCAATTTTTCAACACATCTACAGTGAAGCACCTAAATTTGGCTTGTTTGTTTCTTTCAAATCAATTCCACCGAAAGTTGATAATCCTCACATGCATGATAACTTCTCTTCATGCATGGTAGCTGGATTCATTACAATTCTCCCTCTCCAGCTGTGTTTGATGCAATTATCATCTGACAACTATCCTGGCTATGTCTCTGCATAACTAGTTTATCTCGAGTAACCACCTTTGTTAACATGGCGGCTGGATTCTCATAAGTATGGATCTTCACTAGTCTCAGTTGTTGTTTATCCATCACCTCGCGTATCCAATGATAAAGAATATCAATGTGTTTCATCCGGGAATGATACATTGAGTTTTTGCTCAAGTCCAGAGCACTCTGACTGTCACAATATATCTTGTATTCTGTCTATTTGATCCCTAATTCTTGGAGAAAGCGCTTTAATCACAACATTTCCTTTCCTGCCTCAGCTATAGCAATGTACTCAGCTTCTGTTGTGGATAATGCAATATACCTCTGTAATCTTGACTGCCATGACAAAGCTCCCCATGTAAAAGTATATGAAACCTGATGAGATTTCTTACCATCAAGATCTCCTGTCATATCTGAATCTGATAGTCTTCCAAGATTGGATCAGCTCCCCCGTAGCACATACGAAATTTCGATGTACGCTTGAGGTACTTGAGAATCCATTTGACTGCCTCCCAATTTTGCTTATCCTATGACACTTGCGAGGGTGACTGTCGCTTGGGTGATCCGCTTCTCGAGCATGACTTCCAAAGCCAAAATGATTGACCTATCTGGTATCCAACCTGCAAAACTAACAAACTGATTTGGTGTGAATTATAAAAACTCAGTAAGTAAGAATGCTAATATAACAACCAACAAGTCAAACATAAACTACGAACACACGAGTCAAACATATCAATAGTTTATCAGATTTATTTTTTTTAGTTCAGATTTATTACTTTTTATTATCCGTTATATTTAACCCATGTCAGATTTTTATATTTATTTATCTACATATGTGCCAATCTAATAGCTAGCATCCAAAGCATACAAAGCAACATGAATACCATAAACTACATCGTTTAATGTCAAATACACTTCATCACATGAAATATGAAGTCATACATATATACTTTTATCACAATTATCCATTTTTGAAATATCATCAAATCGGCAACATAAAAAAATTGTCTTCTATTAGGATACCACTATCATCAATACCAATACAAACTTACTTTAACTCTTGACAACTTTCGTCAATTCCAAAACCTTATGATAACTTAACATTCATATCTCTCTTTCACATTATACGTATATACAATACAAACTTAGCACATACATTTTATAGCATCTTATGGTCACATAAGTTTATATGTCATTCTTTCATTCCATATACACATACACCATCCATATATATCAAATGATCTATCACACATACACATAGACTCAAGCATACACAATAATCTAGGCATCAAGGAACACACAATCATGATAGCATATACATATGAGCTGGCTCACACATACAACGCTCGTACGAGACTCATTACCTATTTTAGAATAGGTATGAGATGAATGTTGTCTGAACAGATTTCCTAACCAACTCGGCTACTACACCACGAAAACATCAACTAATTGAACATACACACATATGCACACATATTACATGACACAAACTTATCATACGATTTCTCATACATAAGCATATATATGACAAACATTGATTTATCATTTAGAATCATCATATACATACGTATATCTATCAAATATTTGAATATACCCATTACTTTAAATTCTGATACTATGACCTTTACAATCCTCATATTCTTTACTTATTGATCAACATTCACCATTCATATACGTATCATATCAATCACGAACTTCCATCACTCGGAAAAGATTAGCCTATACAAACTCAACCTCTATACTGCTAAATCTTATACATCAATCAATAACAAACTTATCCCAATGACGTATATCTACATGTGCTAATACAAATTCAAAAATCATGACTTATTCCCTTTACTATTATATACTCAAATTGTCCATAGCTTATCATTATATACATATTTAAATTAATATACCAATGCTTATTCATATATCTGTTCATTTACATATACATAGACATACTACTATATATTCATTTATTTACATGCATCAATAGGCATCAACATTATTAAACATTTCCCTTCATATCATAACAATAATGAAAGTCTATACATGAGATGATCAACTATCTCATATATACACGATCCCGAATTTCTTTCTCAAATCCATCTTTAACTATCCTAAACCTTTCAGTCATCTTTATATATATATATATATATATACAAAAACATACACACACAGACACTTCACGAGCACTCTAGTAACTAGTCAAGTTTGCCAAAACAAATGGTGAAACATCATTAGAATCACGACTTATGAAATTCCCGACATAGCTTTGACAAAGTTCCGAATCTTTTTGAGATAATCGAATCAAGTCCGATTTTAGTATTTTCAGTTTCAGTAATCTTAAAACATCTTTATAAACTAACCTAAGTGGTTAGTTAACTTAAATTCTCGGTTTACGTATTTTTGGAAAATATTCTAAAAATATTTCTGCAGACGCTACTGAAAGATCCCGAACCCTCCGAAATTTCTCGGATTTGACTAAATATTTTCTTAATATCATATATAACTTATAACTATCAACAAAACAAAAACACATCTTTATACGCAAAAATTCAATTTTACAGAATACTTACATATTACATTGGATTGATTAAAAGCGTTTTGTTTTCACTCGGATTCTACCAAATGCACATATTCAATATACTGATACTCAAAAATTTATTTTATATCATTAAGCTACTCGACGAGCTACATATGTACCGATGCATTCGATATTAACGGAAAACTTGAAATTTGGGACTTTTTATCTGGAGGTTTTATCGAGATTTCGGGGACATATACAGACTCCAAATGATCCCACAAATGTGTTAGAATCGATGGAATTCTGATCAGTGCACCCCACTATCTCATTGTGCCGGCCGGTAATATCCGGCAAGCTACCAACGCTACAAGGACGACAAAAACGTGATTTTTGGGGACGGAGGTCCGTGTGGGGTTATTTGTGATCCTTTGCCATTTTTCAAAAAGAATAAATTATGAGGTATTTATAGGAAAATTTTTGGAATTTACGTTCAGACCCTTGCAAATTACAATCAGGCCCCTATCATGGAACGTTCTTGAAAATTCATATTTTAAAGCCTTTCTGATGTAAATTTTGAAAAGTTTTCAACATGAAAGTTATTAGTCTCGAAAAAAAGAGTCTAATAATTTAAGAATCAACTCAATCTGAGTTCATTTGAAAGTTTTATAGCTAAGAAAAAAACTTTTATACCTATAACAATAAAATTAGAAATCGCGTAACCGGTTCTTGAAATCACACATTTTCTAAAGCGATGAATCTTCAATTTAAAATATTTAGATCTATCTTCTAACACAGAGACTCTGATTTATGATTGTCATCCCGTTCCAAATCCTTAACCTTAATTCAGAAATCTTCATGCACTGTTCCGAAAAACTCTGGATATTACAGGTTACGCTATTATTTTATTTGGATAATATTATTGTTTTGAGCTAAATTTTTGTGAAGGTACTAGACATATGGACTAATGATTCTGTAAAATTTCAACTCAATCGAAATTCGAAAAAGGTCGTTTGCTCCATGAAACATTCTTTTGACAAAACTTGGAAAATCAGGAAGTTGATTATGTGTCGCGACGCCCTAGGATTCGCTTCGTGATGCACAAATCAAGTTGTAATGCACGTACCAGAGCATAGCGCTACGCTGACATAGGGACCAATTTACAAACTCTGAAAATTTTGGGGCTTTATTATAAATACCCAAAACTTCAGGGTTAAATTATAATTTGAAATTAAAAAATTTTCAGAATTGAATTTTGAGTAAAATTAGAATTTCTTTTTCATTAAAATTTATTTTTGAAAAGAATTATAATAGAAATTGAGTTGTTGCTAGTTTTGAATTGAAACTTCATTTGTATAAATTAAACCTAAAATAGAATTTTCATTGAATTAAAACTAGGTCACTTAGTAAGCTTCATGGCTCGTTAAAGACCTATGAATAGACAAAAACCTTTTAAAGAATAAAATGTGGGGAATTTATATGAAAATTTCTGGAATTTACTTTTAGACACCCGAAAATTACAATTATGCCTCTATCATGGTACTTTCTCGAAAAATCATATTTTTGAAGTTCTTCTAATATAAATTTTGAAAGGTGTTCAACATAAAAGTTGTTCGGCTTAGAAAAATGATTTTGATGGTTTAAGAATCAACTCAATCAGAGTTTGTTTGAAAATTTTATAGCTGAAACAATAAACTTTTATGCATATATTAGAAATCACGTAATTGTTTCTCGAAACCACACGTTTTTCATCGCGACAAATCTTCACTTCAAAATATTTCGATCTATCTTCTAACACATAAATTGTGATTTTTGATTACCATCCCGTTCCAAATTCTTAATTTTAATTCGAAAATCTTCCTACACTTTTCCGAAAAACTTTGGATATTACAGGTTAGGCTATTATTTTATTTAGATATAATAGTTTTTTTGGGATAACTTTTTTATGGAGATACTAGACATATGGACTAACGACTGTGTAAAATTTAAACTCAATTGTAGTTCGAAAAAGGTCGTTTGCGGCACAAAATAATCTCGCAGACAATACTTGGAAAATCATGAAGCTGGTCATGTGTTGTGACGCGCTAGGATTCGGGTCGTGATGTATTAATCGAGTTGCAATGCGCGTACCAGAGCATCGCGCTACGCTGAAATAGGGACCAATTTACAAACACTAAAAGTTTTAGGGCTTTAATTTAAATACCCAAAAGTTCAGGGGTCAAATTATAATTTTTGAAATTATAAAATTTTCAAAATTCAATTTTGACTAAAATTAGAATTTCTTTTTCATTAAAATTTATTTTTGAAAAGAATTCTAATAGAAATTGAGTTGTCGCTAGTTTTGAACTTAAACTTCCTTTGTGGAAGTTAATACCAAAATAGAATTTTAATTGAATTAAAACTAGGTCACTTAGTGAGCATCATGGCTCGTTAATGACCTATGAAAAGACCAAAAACCTTTTAAAGGTTGAAAGAAATGAGAAAGTGACCATTCTTGTTGTCTAATCCTAACAACGATAAAAAAAGAGAAAGGAAAAAAGAAAAGAAAAGAAGGCCCAAGATGAGTACTTCTATTGCAATAAGAAACGACAATGGAAAAGGAACTGTTCGCAGTACCTTGCATTCTTGAAGAAGCCAAAAGAAGGTACATCCTCATTCTTTGTTATTGAAATGGATCTTGGTATAAGTTCAATATCTCATTCATCGATTTTAGATTTTGATGCTACATCACATGTTTGTATGTCCTCACAGATTCTAAAGAGTAAAAGTTTGCTCAAGGAATGAGAAGTGGTCCTCAAGATGGAAATAAATAGCTTGTCTTCGCAACCGCCTTGGGGACGTGTCATCTTCCTATGCCATCAAGATAGTTAATTTTATTAGATAAAATTTTACATTTTCCTAGTGCAATTAGGAACATTATTTCCATTACAATTTTGACAAATGTAATTATGAATTTCATTTTATCAATAAGAAATGAAATATTTATTATTTGAATAAATTTGTTGGCATTGCACTAAATATAGATGGATTATATGTCTTGAAAATGAATGATAATAATAACAATAAATTAAACGCTGTAACAAAAAAGCCACAAGAGATAATCCCAATTCAAGATTCCTTTGTGCACTTAAGATTAGGTCACATTAGAGACAAAAGAATTTCACAATTGGAAATTTAAAGCTTACTTCCTTCATTAGATTTAGAAACTTATCCAACTTGCAAATCACGTCTCAAAGGAAAAATGACCAAGTCACATTTTGTAGGAAAAAATGAAAGAACCAAAGAAATCTTGGAACTTATACATACTGATGTATATGGCTCACTTAGTATAGTGGCAAAATGTGGTTTTCAATACTTTGTTACTTTCACTAACGATTGTTCAAGATTTGGGTATTTGTACCAAATAAAACATATGTCAGATATTTTTGAAAAGTTCAAAGAGTATAAAAATGAAGTAGGAAACCAATTGGGAAAATGTATAAAATATCTACGATCTGATAGTGGAAGAGAATACTTAAGTACCAAATTTCAAGATTATTTCAAGGAATATAGAATAATGTCTCAAGTAACACCTCCTTACACACCTCAGTATAATGATGTATCTAAAAGGAGAAATCGTACCTTATTGGATATGGTACGTTCCATGATGAGCTTTGTTGATATACCAATGTCCTTTTGGGGATATGCTCTCAAAATAGCCTTGCATGTTCTAAATAGAGTTCCAACCAAATTTTCTCCAAAAACTTTATATGAAATATGGTATGGGACACGTCCTAACTTAGGATACTTGAAGATTTGGAGCAGTTCATCTTATGTAAGGGAAGTCTTTATTGTAAAACTAAACTCAAGATCTGAAAAATGATAATTTATAGGATATCCCAAGGATTCAATGGGATAGTACTTCTATATTCACTCTAATAATAAAATCTTGGTTTGTAGGAATGCTACTTTCCTTGAGGACTGCTTCGTCTAAGATAGAAGTTCTGGAAATGAAGTAGACCTATATGAAGAACTCTCTCGAGAAGAGAATTTTGAAAATCAAATTAACTTTCCTCAGAAGGAACCAGAACAAGCACTTTAGGAAACACGACCACTTTGTAGTTCAGTAAGGGCATATCGTATGCCTTTGAGATAAACCTTAGTCAATCAATAAGATTTTGAATCTCTTATAGTTGGTGAACCTGTTCACGTAGATGACCCTAGAAACTACGAATAAGCAATGTCAGAAATTGACTCTTCTAGATGGCTTCAAGCTAATTTTGAAATGCATTCAATGTACTCAAATCAAGTATAGACACTTTTTGATCATACTGAAGGAATTATTCATATTAGGTGTGAATGGGTATTGAAGAGAAAGATCAGAAATGATGGAAAAGTAGAGACTTATAAAGGTAGACTACTGGAAAAAGGATATACTCAGAAACAAGAAGTTGATTATAAGGAGACCTTTTTGCCAGTAGCTATGCTAAAATCCATTAGAATTCGCTTAACTATAGCAGCTTGTTATGACTATAAGATTTGGCAGATGGATGTTAAAATGGCTTTTCTGAAAGGATTTCTTAAGGAATAAATTTATTTTTTACATCTAAAGTAAATAGTCATAAGGTGTGCAAGTTACAAAAATCTATATTTGGTATAAAACAAGAATCTAAGAGTTGGTATCTACGATTTAATGATGCAATCAAAATGTTTGGTTTCATAAAAAATATAGTTGAAACTTGTGTTTACAAAAAGGTCAGTGAGAGCACCATCGCATTCTTGATACTATATGTATATGATATATTACTATTGGAAAATGATGTTGCTATGATGACTTCGGTCAAAGTATGGTTATCCAACATATTCTTAATGAAATACTTAAGAGAAGCAACTTACATTCTAGGCATTAGAATCTATGAGGATACATATAGAATGATGATTGATTTATCCTAAAGTCTGTACATAGAAAATATGCTCTAGAGATTCGATATGTTGGACTCTGAGAGAGGTTTGTTACCTTGTAGGCATGTAATTCATCTATCTAGATTGATGAGTTTCAAGACACCTCAAGAGAGATCACATATGAGTCAAGTATCGTATGCACCTACCGTAGGTACTCTCATATATGTCATGCTTTGTACAAGACCGAACATTGCATTTTTTGTTAGTATAACAAGCAGATTTCAGTCCAATCCAGAAGAAAATCGTTGAATAGTAGTCAAGGCTGTAGGGAACGCCTTCCCTCGCGCAGCGGAAGCGGTTAGGCTCAGGAATCGGACTTGAAAATTTTTTCTGCTATTCCCTTGCTATGGCCGAATGTTACCAGTGATATTGCTGAAGTTTTGGACAAAATTTCAGCCCCGGAATAGTCCCGAAACAATCCCTGAACAGCCCTTGAACTGCAGTGCAAAAACTGGACTGTTTTGGACACGTTATGGGCGCGTATGTTACCCAACTCTAGGTCTGATTTGTGCCACTTGCAGGTCTATTTCAGATCTAATTTTTCTCCCAAAATAATCCTAATACAGGCCTTAAGATATCCTAAAGTGTTTCCCAAAATCCCGAATGAAAATCAAACAAAACGGAGCTCCATGAACCTCCCTGTTCTTGCACAATTTATTGTTCCTCAGGGAGTGCGGGCCGCAAACTGCAGGGGTGGTTTGGGGATGATTTTCAATGTCACGAGGTCTTACGAACTATGTCTCGACACTAATGGAGGGTAGTGTGGACTACACTCACAAGTAATCTCTAAACGGTTTAGAGAACGATCACACACACCGAAGAGAGATCTCAACGTTTGAGAGCTCGGAGAAGGAGATGGAGGCTAGGATTTTTCCAATGGTTGTGTATAAAATTAAATCATAATTTTATTTTATACTTATGGTTAATTTGTTTCATAAAACAAATCAACCACTAGTCTCCCAATAGGTGTAGAATTCGGCCAAGGCTAGGGATTAGGAATCCTTGTTTTATTTTGCTTCCAAAATAAACAAATCCTACTCCCTATAGTACTACAAATTTTCGGCCAAGGGGGATATTATTTTGGATTTGATTTTGTTTCCAAAACAAACAAATCCTATCCCAAAATAAGTCAAAAATTCGGCCAAGGTAGGGTTTTAATTAGGATTTGATTTTGTTTCCAAAACAAACAAATCCTATTCCTTATCCAATAAGGAATCCTACCTTGGTAATAATTCTTAGCCTTATTAAATCATATCTTATATAATTGAATATTCTAATTTAATAATTATCAAATATAATTATTAATACTTTATATTATTTTTAATATAAAGTCTCATGTGTGATATAATTAATATTATTAATCACATTAATAATATTGCTTTTGTGAGAATATAATTGGACCATCCAATTATCTTAGCTCCGCTAAAGTAAATCGAGCTAGCACGGGGACCAAGTGGACCTACGGTTATGAGCTCCAATAATCTCGAAATATTAATTAAGCTCTTAATTAAATATTCGAATTATTAACTCCGGGTTATTCCACTAAAAACCCGAAGTTGCACTCTCGTCACCGTAGATGAAATATAAGGCCGATCAAAGTCGGTGTCCACCGATATAGTCATTGCAGATAAATTGATCCTTCACGAATATCTCGTAATTAGAGCCGGGTCATAATGTCCGTTATACCCTTCTAATTATTTTATCTTAAGTACCATTGATTCTCTAATGAACAATTTATTCATAACGGTTATGAATATTAATCTTTCCATTCGTAATAGAAAGATTTGAGCGCTCTAATCGTTCAAGTACCGAATCAATCCTTAAGAGAGATATTCATCTACTTCTCGTAAGAAGGAGTGAATTCCATGTCTATGTAAAACGTTCCCAGCTACATAACAGACTATGCCCCCAAAATACGTAGTTATTGGTTGGGTTTGCTACACCAACCTCACCTTTGTAAATCAAGGACATATCCCACCATGCAGGAGTTCGTAGTACACTCAGGATTAAGACCAATCCATATATGACCATCAAGTAGATTGAAATGACTTTCTTTGTTTAACGGATATTATAAGAATGTCATTTCTATCTGGGTCCAGTCCTATATGATCACATCATACAAGGTGCCTCCATTCTCATGTCTCTACATGGACGATCCGGATTAAGATCGCCATCCAAATATAGAATGGACCGCAGCTATAGATAAACCACAAACAAAGCACCAGTTTGTTTGCTCTCTATGGACTATTTAAGATTACTAACTTCAGACTTGTATCCTATTGTGCATGACACTCATGTACCAAGTCTTGAAGGTACATAGGTAATCTATGGTATTTATGAAGATATATAATATGCGAAAATTAAAACAAATAATTTGATAAATGAATAATGCATCATTTTATTTCTATGCAATAGAAACCGTTTACATCATATGTAGCTCTAGGGCATACATCCCAACAAAGGCAATCCTCAAATACTTAAGAAGGACTGAGGATATGATATTGACTTACGGATCACCAGAACTAAAAATTGAAGGTTTTACGTACTCGAACTTTCAGACAACCACTGATGATTATAAGTCAACCTTCTGGATTCATTTTCTTGTGTAATAGAGGAGCAGTCAGTTGGAAGAGCGTCAAGCAATTTATTATTATAGATTTCACTACTGAGGCAGAATATATAGCGGTTTTAGAAGCGGCAAAGGAAGAAGTTTGGACAAAGAAGTTCGTTATAGAACTAGGTGTGGTTCCAACCATTGAATGAGCAGTCCCATTGAACTACGACAATAATGAGGCAATAACACAGGCCAAGAAACCGAGGTCATACGAGAAATCCAAACACATTCAAAGAAAGTATCACATACTAAGAAAATATATTGGAGATGGATAGATAGTTGTTCAGAAAATACCGTCAACTGACAGTATAGCTTATCCACTCATAAAGGCCTATGAGCTAAGAACAAATGCAACATTGTCTTGAGAAGATATGCCTTGTGTTTCATAATAACCGGATTTAGTGCAGGTGGGAGTTTGTTAGAGTGTATGTCCTAAAACAAATTGTAGTTTAAGATAAAATATTTTGTAATACATTTTATTATTTATTCATAAGAGGTATTTATTTTTTACACATCATTACACGATTTTTATGTGTATATCTCGAGACATCATTTTAGATGCATATCGTTAGTCAAAAAGATGTTTGTGATTATAATAAAAGTCAACGAGATTTGTACAAACAAATTTCAAATTAAGTTCTTGGTAAAAATGATTATTATACAGAGCAATAATATATCTTTTGACCAATATTGTTATGTGTCGTCTAAATTATAATATGATGTTAATAGAATGGATGATGAGTCTCATATCATAAGGACACAAATAACAGAAAATTTCATTAGTAGAATGAAATATCGAAATATGAGAAAGAGATAAAGGTTTAGTTTTTTGGTAAATTTTTTAAAAATTTTAATAAGTGGAAAAGTTTTGAAAAATTTTAAAAAAATGAGAGGATAACCCGGGCTCTTATAGCTACGCCTCTGTCTATATTGTTTGAATAATAAATTACTATTGTTGCATTCTGTATGGTTACTATTAGAATATCTTAAACCTAGTGTATAATTATGCAAAAATAAAGGACCTAATAGGTAAATATAAAAAAAATGATTTTTAAGGACATTCTCTCTTTTTAATTTGTTACACTCTCGCATCCATTATTAAATATCTAAATTTATATGTTATAAAATAATTAGAAAACTTTCTGAATCACTCATAAAACAATCCAATAATACATTATCACTTGTGTTAAATAGTAAAAAATAACTAAATAAATAATAATTTTTATTTCATATAACTCATATATGTTATATAACTCATATAACTATTTGAAAATTGAATATGATACCTAGTGTTGGTGAGTTGGAACATATCATTAGGTCAGTTTCATAAAATTTTTAAAATAAAGTTTCTTTAATTAAAATTGAGAATTATCGTGTCTGATATAGTCGTGGGGTTTGAATCATATAATATTCCCTTAATATATATGTATTTAAAATGTCTTCAAATCCTATTTTTTACCAAACTTGTACTCATAAAGTCAGATTGAAAAACTTTACTAGTTACTTGATAAAGACCTTTATATTTTGATGAATTATTTATCAACCCAACAGGTAAAAGATGATATTAATGGTGGTTTTTCACCCCAGGAAGTTCAGGTCCCAAGGAGGGGTAGCATGAGGTTTGCACTGGGTAGATGATAGAGGTCTAAGGACCCTGAGGGGGAAGAGGTTGGACAGAGGGACCCGAGCCCATAGTGAAAAAAACACACGATAGTAGAACTAGTTGGATGGTATGTTGGGATACCGACTGACCTGAAGATAAGTTATCGAATTTGGCAACATGAGTGCATTTGTTAAAGCCGACCCGAGGTGGTATAAAGGTTACCGACCCAACCTATTCAAATTTACAGAGAGGATTAAGAATCGTTCATCTCGGCATGTCGACCCGAGGAAAACAGAGCTGTGACCACGAGATATCCAATACTTAAAAGCATGTGACTTATGCCCTATAAGAAATTTTAGGTCTCCAGAAGACTGATGTGATGAAAGTAGGTCAGAGAGTTTCATTGGGAATAGACTCTGACGGACGAAATAATATTAGAGTGGTTGAGTTACTGGCTGTCACGTGGGTAGAACATGTGGCAGTGGACAAAAGATCGGAATGATGGCTTCTGCTTACAGAGGATGGTTAAGTCAAAGACTAGAGCTACTATTTAAAAAGTGGTTAAGGAAAAGGAGCATGAGCGATGATGATAGGATGACGTGAGTTGACATTATGAGTTGGTGAAACAATAGATTCAACAGCCTATATAAAAGGGCTTAAAGTAGTAGATTCATGAGAGAATAATTTTTATTTCTCATCGCTTGTAAAGAGACTTGAAAACTTAGTGAGAGAGAGAAAACTGGTTGGTTTAGACCCAAGCAAGTAATAAAATTCCCTCTCTTTACTCTTGTGGACGTAGGCTGGAACCACTCTCTACCAAACCATGTGAATCAAACAAATTCACTGACTGGGGGAGGTTTGTTTGAGGGGTTGAATTCCCACATCACCATTAGAACGAAAAATAGTCATCAATAATTGGTGCCATTTGTGTGGACCTCTACAAAAGTAACAAACATGTTAGGATAATGGGAAGAGGTGAAAACCACAGGGCTTCAGAGACTTTGACAACGGAATGGATGGAGAAGATGGAAGAAACCCTAAAACAGGAAAGGGAAAATGCTCGAAAAGAGAGAGAAACAAGTCAAGCTATTATTAAGGCTATATGGAAAAAATTGAGAGACTGGAAAAGAAAGCAGAAGAAAATAGGCAGGGGTCCTAGCAAAATGAAAGAGGAGATAAAAAAAGAAGAAGAGAGTCGCCGGAGCGGACGAAGATCGAGAGATTGGGAAAAATGAATGGTCAAAGGGTGAGGTCTGTAGTTGTGGCAAATGTCGCACTTGGGAAGGAGCAATGGGAAGAAGTATACCACATGCGAACATGAGAATCATCCAATAACAACTTGTTTTTTTGGAGAAAGTGACATGGAGCGATATCAAGAGAGGAGGCATGAGGCTCACGATCATGGAATATACTACTCTCGTAGAAGAAGACGCGAAGAGGCATTTGGGCGAGAGCATGATGGCTCAGAGAGCCAAATGATGGGTTGGTTTAGGAGGAGTATGAAGAAATAAGAAGAAAGTATAAAAGGAGAAGCTCGGGTTGACCAAGATGTAAAGACGACACCCTTTTTCACGAATGAGGTGTTAGCGGTGGAGTTCTTATGTAAGTTTACGATGCCCACGATAGACATTTACAAAGGCAATACAGACCCCAAATCCTATGCTGAAAAGTTTACTTTACTGATGGAGATAGAAGGAATGGTAGGAGAGGTGATATGCAAGCTGTTCCCATTAACTTTGTGACGGTCGTCCAACCTATGGTTCAGAAACCTAACTCCAAAAAATGTCAGAAGTTTTTCACAACTGAGGACGTCCTTTGTACATTATTTTAAAGGAGCATTCGTTGCATGGAAGACGCTTGGGTCATTAAGGATTATGAAGCAGAGAGATGACAAGCACTTGAAGAGCTTTATCGAAAGATACCACAGCTAAGTGTTGGAGGTTAGGGCGTATGAGTCCCTTGAGGCACTTGAGAGTTTTAAAAGAGCTCTAAGGGTCGTGAAGTTATGTTCTCACCTAAGGATTCAGGAGGTATCATACTATGTCACAACCCTGAAACATGTAAGAAAAATTTTAATAATGGAAGAAGAGGAGAAGATAGCTTGAAGAGGGGTTGCTCGGGGTTCCAAAATTGTCAAGGCAAGGGGATCAGTGAGATGTCAACAGAAATCAGAGGGGACGTACTTACTGAGCCTGATCCGAAGAGATTCCTAGTTGAGAAGATGGATCATAAGGCCTATATTTCACACCATAATATGAAAGGGTATACCATAAAGATATGCAGGGACTTGCGAGGGAAGATCTGGTAAGGAATGGCCACATGAATGAGTGTATTGACCATGAGGCTATAAGAATTTGGTAGGAAAGGGGCAAAGGCTGATGTTCATAATTGTTGAGGGAAAGATGTTGGCATGAGATTCGAGCCGGGTAGGAAAGAATTATTGTCGGATCATCGGCACCGAAGTAATGGCAATGGAAAAGAGCCCCACGATATATGTTCACCGAAAAAGACACTTAGGGCGTTAGTTATCCACATGATGATGCATTGTTAATCAATGCTAGTATTGGTGGAACAGATGTGGACATGATCTTAGTGGACCCAGAAGCGCGGTAGATATCATATCCAAAGAAGCCTTGGATAGCTTGGTCATGGAGTTCACTACTTTACTTCAGGACGTAACTCCATTGCATGGGTTTGGGGGCAACTGTTGTTCCACTTGGTCAGGTGCAGCTTACGATGACCATTGGGATAGTCCCCCCTGCTCGGATTATTATGATGAACTTTACCATAATGGACTGCTCGAGAAGCTATCAGGTGATTTTAGGAAGGCCCTTTCATGATGAACTCGAGGGCAGTAATGTCAAGTTATTACCTAAACTGAAATTCCTCACTAGAGAATGAGTCAGGGTAGTTTGGGAAAGCCAGAAGGTGGCGATGAGTTATTTTGCAGCCGTTTCGAAAGAGGTGGGGGAGAAGAGGAAAGAAAGAAATGAATAAATGGTAGAAGTAGAGTCACTTAACCCCCGACCCGAGGACCTCGCTCAGCCAGGAGCAGGGGAGGAACTGGAGCTGGTGGAGCTTTTTGACCGCGGGAAGAACATTAAGGTCGAGGTCTTGCTAGAGTCGAGTTTGAAGGAGCTACTGTTGGGTTATTCGAAGGAGTATGCGGATGTCTTCGCATGGGATCATAAGGACATGCCGAGATTAACCCGTGGTTCATCAGTACCACCTGACAATAGTCGTGCTCACAAGCCAATAAAATATAAGATGAGGATTTTCAATTAGAAGTGGTACAAGGCTATCCATGCGGAGATTGAAAAATTGATGAAAGCTGGTTAACCAGCGAGGTCAAATATCCGAAATGGGTGTCAAATATCCGAAATGGGTATGGAATATTGTCTTGGTGAAGAAAGCCAGTGAGAAGTGGATAATATGCATGGATTTCTCCGATTTGAACAATGCTTACTCGAGTGATAGTTTTCCACTTTTGAAGGTGTATCAGTTAATAGATTTGACAGCCTGCCATAGGCTTCTCAGTTTTATGGACACCTTCTCCAGTTACTATCAAGTCAGAATGCATCCTGAGGATGAGGAGAAAACACATTTCATCACCGACTAAGGGCTGTATTGTTACAAGGTAATGCCCTTTGGACTGAAGAATATCGGGACTACATAACGGAGGTTGGTAATAATGCCTTCAAGCCATTCATTGGCAAGACGATACATATTTATATCGATGACATGATTATGATGATTATAAATCCCAATGACCATCTGGGTGACTTCAGTGGAACATTTGAGCTGTTAAGAAAGTATAATATGAGGTTGAACCCGGATAGATATGCCTTCAGGGTGTCTTTGGGAAAATTCTTGTGGTACATGGTCAGTGCTAAAGGCATCTAGGTGAATCCCAAGAAAATCAGAGAAGTGCTAGATCTGAAACCTCTGAGGACAGTGAAAGAGCTGTAAGGCTTGACTAGCCGAGTGGCAGCGCTCAATAGGTTTATTTTTAATGCCATGGAAAAGTGTTATATCTTCTTCCAGTTGACCAAGAAGGTAAAAAAGGAAGTCAACTAGACATGTGAGTGCGAGGAGACACTCCAACAGCTTAAAGAGTACTTAAAATGACCTCTATTCCAGGCTAATCAATCTAGGGTGAGATGTTATTCTTGTAATTAGTTGTTTCCAAATATGTTATAAGCTCGGTATTAGTAAAAAAAGTAGAAAAAATCTAGAGGTCGGTGTCTTACACAAGTAAGGCCTTGCTAGATATTGAAACTCGGTATCCGGTCTATGAGCTGGTGGCTCTGTCCTTGGTCATTACAGTGAGGAAATTACGTCCATACTTTAAAGCTCATCCCTATCGGGGTATATCCCGACCACATATTGAGGCATATATTACATAAACCAGAAACATTATGTTGTCTTGTCAAGTTGTCCACGGAGCTCAGTGAATATGATATCTCTTACCTGCCCTAGGTGTCGATCAAAATGCAAGCTCTTACAGACTTTGTAGCAGAATTCACTGGACCCCAGTTATGATAGTCGAGGAGGAAAAGTGGGAATTGTTTGTTGATGGGTCAGTCAGCTCATAAAGGTATGGCGCTGGGATAATTCTCAAAAGCGATAGAGGAGAACAGTTAAATTATGCACTGAGATTTGCCATTGAAACAACCAAAAATGAGGTGGAATATGAAGAAATTCTGGCTGGCTTGAGGCTTCGCTGTGCGGTCGGGGTAAAAGATGTAGTGCGGAAGAGCGACTCCCTGTTAGATGTGCAACAGCTGAATAATGAGTTCTAGGTGAGGGAACTGTTAGTCTCTAAAACATGCCACAAGGCCTAAACATGAATTATATGTATGAAATAACAAGAAAAGTGGCAGAATCACTTACATTATTCAATGGAGAAATTTCGAATTTTTCCTCTTTGGATGAAGCTCCAAGCTTATTGCTATGTTGTTTATTCCTTGGGTGAGTTTCCCTATCACCTAATTTGACTCCTCCAAGTGCTAGTTATGTAGAAAATTTGAAGTAAAATTTCACTTCCAATGGAGAGAAGAATCGGCCAAGGTGGAAGAAGAGAGAGTTTTTGTAAACTTGGGGGTTGTGTGTTAAATGATTAAAATTAATTAAGCCAACTACTTCCATCAAGTTTTGACCTTTGATGTAAGTCATGTGGTCCCACCATATTTTAAATTCAAAATTTGAGTTGGCTTCCTCAACACACAACTTGACTTGGGCCACTAAAGTCAAAGATATTTTGTGTTCCCAAAACATAAAAAGACACACGCAAAGTCACAGGCAATATTATCGGGTTCGTTTAATTCTGACTAAACGAATTTACCATCGCGCCATAATTAAATCCAATTTAATTACATAATTATGCCTCACAAAATTATTACGATAATCGCTTTTGAATTAATTCTAAATTAATTCGTTCGCCCGAATTGAAATCCAATTTTAATTTCGTATTGAAATTCGATTTCCATTAATATATCCGATATATTATTTTACCCAATAAATAAATAAATTAAATAGAAAAATCCAATTTAACTATTAAATTTATTTTATCGATTAATTCTAAATTAATCTTATTCTCTCCTCTATACGATGTTAATCCCAGATTAATTCTTGCCACAATTAATCCCAGATTAATTTTCTCTCTCTCATAATTAATTTTAGACTAATTCTATATGAGTCAAATGTCATTGGTGAATCTTTGGGAAGCGACCCAAGAGATTCTTGGATATGTTGGCAGTATATGGAGTTATCAGATTATCCGAACACGTACGTAACCTGTTCCATGTTCTCACCAATTTACAAGACATGGTTGGCTTCTAGCAAAGCACCGTGCCTACCCAATTCTCCAAAAATATTCACAGAGGAACATCATCTGTATCAGGTGTAGTAATACTAATATTATATAATACGTAATATGATCCAATATCAGATGCCACATGCTTGGCCTATGGCTAGCTCTGTGTCTACCTCATACGAAGCATATATCGGATCCTGAGTAACTAATCTCTGTAATTGGGAAGTCATGACTTAATCATACTATCCCGATAGCTGCAGCTTTAAGAGTACTAGTTCCGTATCTTGTGTGACCATTATTTTCATATGACTGAAGTGATACTCCCATCTTAACATCACATCCAATACACTACGATTCTCAGTAAACCCAATACAGGCATGCACATAACCTGTTAAAGCTCCAGACGACCAATACTAAAGTAAACTGATTGTCCCAAGTAATAGTGATTAAGTTTCCCATAGATACATAGTCATACTTGTTTGACAATTATGACCCATAACATCACTATTTATAAAGAACATTGTGTATTTGTACAAATTAACTATGTGACAAAAGGAAATTACCATTTTATAATAATTGTAATTAGATTACTTGGATATATATTAATGATAAAAGTCCATATGGGTAAATCGGATTAATAAGATATGAGACAGTATTAATCCATAAAGGGTTTAATTATTAATATCCATAGTCGAAGTATTATCACGACAGGACATTGATAATGCAGAATAGACTAGTATTAGACTTGTGCGCGTTATGGAAGCTTAAAGGCATAGTTTTCATATATTTAGATATAGGACACTTATGCAAGTGTAATAAGAGGTTCTGTTAGCCGTTAGACTGGGAACAGTTTGCTCTGGATAAACCCACTCGGAATCCCATTGGTAGTATGACTATGTGTCTATGGGAACCTGAATCAGTTTACTTTAGTATTGGTCGTCTGGAGCTTAACAGGTTATGTGTACGCATGTATTGGATTTATTCAGAATCGTAGTGAATTGGATGTGATATCAAGATGAGAGTATCACTTCCGTCATATGGAGATGATGGTCACACAGGATATGGAAGTAGTACTCTAAAAGCTACAACTATCAGGATAGTATGTGTAGGACACAGAAATAGGTGACGTTGTTCTAGGCTCGCGGCCTAGTCGGGAGTACGGAATAGCCCATAGGAGACTAAACCGGAGAATAATGGAGTCGCCACCTAGTGTAAACTGGGAAAATAATTTAAGGCCGCACTCACCCCTCGCAAGGGAAGACATCAAATCATTGGGTTAGGAATGGTCCTTTACTTATGCCACTTGTAATGAAAAGATTTGTGCAATAATTTAACCAAGTGTACGCAATAATATATTTAAGAATAACCTATATCTAGTTCGCATTCATGAAAATAAATCATATAGCTAAGTTTGCATGCTTTAAAAGTAAGTCATCATAATGGAAAACATACGATATCACACAATAATCTCATGAGCATGTTGAATTATCAATCACGAAAAATAAATAACAAGCTAAACATAAACATAAATTAAATTCCTATTGTGAAAAAAGTAACTAAATCATGCATAAAGAAATAACGTACTAACGGCTAAATCATGCTCAAGAAATAAACATACTAACGACCTAATCATGCTCGAACACAATGTTGGATGAAATGAAATATGTGTGTCTCTCAAGTGGTATGTGGTATTGTATCCCGAGTGCAGATCGCAATACCATCCATTCGGATTCGACTACGAAATTTACGTTCGGGTTTCCATCTAATATACCGCAAGAGGGAACACATATTCTATTCATCCGAAATTTATATCATACACCAATCCACAATACCCATGCGGAATAAAGTAAGAAAATAAATAAAAATAAAGGATAAATAAATAAAAACACATATTCTCAGGTCTAACCTCTTAATTCGTCTCTCGGAAGTGCGGTACGTGGCTGTTGGAAGGGTTGATGCTCCGCAACTCCTCCGGTTCGCTAGTTCAACATTCTCCTTCACTGTTTCGATGTTTAGGCTACGGTTTTACTCTATTTTATGGCTGTTTCTGGTCACGGTTTAGGCTTACTGTTTTACGGTAATGCGGGGCTGTTTTGGCTTACGATTTATGGGAAAATTTGGACTGTTTTAGGGTGTATTTATGTGGTAAAACTGGACAATTTATTGGGCAGTTTGTGGGGTTTTATGCGGTAAAATTGGGCAGTTTGTGCGGTAAAAAACTGGGCATTTTACGGGGTTTTGTCTAGGCAGTTTGTGGGGTTTTGTCCAATAAAACTAGGCAGTTTGTGCGGTAAAAAACTGGGCAGTTTGTGGGGTTTGGACTGGGCAATTTGTGGGGTTTCGTGTGGCAAAATTGGGCAGTTATTTGTGCAGATTTGAGGTAGTTTGGCGTGGTTTATGGGAAGGCAGTTTGGCGTGAAGGCTCTTGGTGCGTGAATGGATTGCTGCCTGAACGTGGCTGTGTGAATGGCCTGCTGGGTGGGGGTTATGTGTTGATGTGTGAGGGCTATGTAGCTTGCGTGAGGGCTATGTGTTGATGAGTGGGGCTGATGCGTGGAGTGGAGTTGAGGCCGCTAAGTGTTTTTTGGTGCCGTATAGATGCTATTGGGGCGTGAAGGGGTATTATTGGCGTGAGTATGGAATAGGTTATTTTCTTTGTGTTTTTTCGTGAGAATGAGCTGTTAGACATTATGACCCATAGCGTCACTATTTTGTAAATGATATTGTATTATTGTACAAAATTAACTGTGTGATAATGAAATTGCCTTTTGCCATTTTGTAATTTATTTTACTTTGATATATAAATGGCGAAAGTCCATATGATTAGTTCCTTGTTGAGATGATATGAGACAGTATCAATATATAAAAGGATTAATCATTAAATATCCCTAGTCGGAGTATTATCGAGATAGGACATCGATAATGCGGAATAGACTAGTATTGCACTTGTGCACGTTGTGAGGGCACAACAGCATAGTTCTCATATATTTAAGTATTGGATACTTATGCGAGTGCGATAGGAGGTTGTGTTTTACCGATGGTACGGAAAACAGCTTCGCTCTGGATAGACCCCGCGGAATCTCATTGGTAGTATGTCTGCGTGTCTATGGGAGGCCGCATCAGGGTAGGTGTATATGGTCTTAACCTGAGACTTGCATCGCTAGTACTTACGACAATCGGTAAACTTTGGTTTTGGTGGTTGGGGGCTTTAACCAGTTCTGTGTTCACCACTTCTGGGTTTATCAGGAATCGTGGTGTACTGGTGTGATGTCAAGATGGAAGTGTCACTTCAGACATATGGAGTTGATGATCGCGCAGGACACAGAACTAGTACTCTATAAAAGGTTGCAACCGTCGGGGCAATATGACTAGGTCAGGATTGTCCGATTTAAAGAGACTAGTTGCTTGATGTCCGATATATGTTTCGTACGGGGCAGACACATTTCCAGCCCCAGGCCTAACATGTGATCAAACGACACTGGATCGATGTACACAATACTACGGTATACTACGCTTGATATAGATCTTATATTCCTATAAGAATATTTCTGGAGAATTGGGTAGGCATCGCGCTTTGCTAGAAGCCAACCTTGTCTTGTAAGTCGGTAAAATGTAGTACCGGGTACGTACGTGTTCGGATTATCCGACGACCGTATTTACTGCCAACATATCCGGAGATCTCTTGGGTCGCTTCCTGAAGATTCACCTATGATATTAGATTCGTACTCAATTAATCTTGGATTAATTGCGGAGAAACTTTATCTTGGATAAAGTGCCTTATTTAGAGAGAGAACGATTAATTTAGAATTAATCGGTAAAATAATATATTCGATATATTAAACGAAATTAGATTTCGATGCGGAATTGAAATCGGATTTTAATTCGGGCAAACGAATCAATTAGAATTAATTCGTTAGCGACGTGAATAGTGATTTCGCTGGGCATAATTATTTAATTTACGTCGCGACGGAAATTCGTTAATTCGGAATTAGCGAAACCGAGCCCGAAAGTGTTTGCGGACACATTCGTATTTTGAAACGAGTGGGACCCGCAAGTCACATCGCGAAGTCACATCGATTGACATGACAAGTTGATAGAAGTCACACATCACTTTATTAAAGTGACATCTAGTCACTATTCATGATATAAGTTGGTGGAGCCTTTAATGGCTTTTTGGAGGGAGATTTGTTTTGATTTTTTGGATTTGGTATATACCAAATATTTGGTATTACTTGAATTGAATTCTTGGAGAAAACAATTACAAAAAAAAACAAAGACTCTCCTTTCTCTCTCATCTTGGCCGAAACTCCTTCAAAGAAAAAGGAAGATTTTTCTTTCTTTCTTCTTCATTGCTAGCACACTTTTGATCTAAAGAGGTGATAGGGAAACCTCCAAGGGCATGGAATACTAAAAGCTTGGAGCTTTCCACCATCCTTTCACCTTGGCCGAAAATCATCTTCAACCTTGGAGCTTCCACTTTTGATTTGATTTTTCATCACCAAAGCATTGTAAGTATGATTCCGCCATACTTCATCTTTTGTATATATTCATTGTTGTATTTTAATGCTTAATCTTTCCTTGGGACTAATAATAGAAACCAACAATGGTATCATGGAGCCATGGTTAAGCATGAAATACTTTAGGTTAAAATTTGGGTAAAATTGATTGAAGCATGTTCTTGTGAAATTTGATGAATGAGTATGCTTATATGTATGTATAATGACATAATATGTAATCAATTTGAAGAAAAATGCATTGGATGATTTTTCCCCCAAATTAATGCCTTGGCCGAATACATTACTACTTGGAGTGGATTGGAATTTTTTGGTTGTAAGATCATTGGATGACTTAAAACGTATACGGGACGTAGATTAGTGATTCAATCGGATTGAAAAACAAATCGACACAAAAATTCACCTTGGCCGAATGTAATGGACATGAATAAGGACTTGATTTTTTGTTCAAATAATTGTTGGACATGTGTTTTGAACAAGTGATGATTAATAAATTAAATTGGTGTTTTGAAATATTTGGTTTAATGTATTAATCATGGATTTACACTTTAATTAATTGGATTTTAAAATTTGGAATATAAAATTTAATTAATGGGCTTAATTGTAAAATTGGGCTTGAATTATTATATTTGGGCATAATGGGCTTGGTTGGGCCAAGTAGATTTGGGCCAAAAGGATTGGATCCAATTTGGGCCTAAATCACTCCATTAAGTCCAAATATGGTAAAATGGGCTTTTATGTTTAATTGGGCCTTATGGGCTTGAAATTGATTTTATGGCATTTAAGGGTGATTCCTTATTTGGGTTTGGCAATTGGGTTTGACCCGCATTGACCAAAGCCCAAGCCTTAATAAATCAATTGAAAGCCCATCGGACTTTAATTAAACAAACATTGGATGTTAGTTGGGCTTTGAGACCCAATTAGATTAGATTTAGAATCTAAGTCTTTAAAGCACATTTATAGTGTAAACATTTAATTTGGAATTAAAATTAATTGAATTAGTATTGAATACGAATTAAATTAGATTTAATAAGTAGTTCGATATAATTCGCGAATTCGTACCTTATGTACTTATTCTCAAACGAGTTGGACTCGCGCAAAATCAAAACCGTTGTTTGAACATTGGATGATCACTTTAACAAAGACTAATTAATTGGATTAGATTGGTTGTAGAAGCATGTCTTGATTGAATATATGTATGTGATATGAATGTGTGTGAAGTATATCGGATGGATTTAGAAGGGAAAGGGTAATTCTAGGAATTATTGTAAATTTAGAATTTATAAATTGGACCTGCGTGTCCAGCCTTATCTCTTTTATCTCTTTGTATTCTTTTCTCACCTAATTCCCCTCAATGTAAATGAGGTTTCTCTTATTGTATTATGTAATTGGGTAGAAGTAGAATAGTGCTAGCGGGGAGAGGAAGGGAGTGATTTGTTCTAGGAACAAGTTGTTTATATATCCATCCGCATATCACTATTAATTTACTTTACGCGCTTTATGATGTTTTAGAAGCATGCTTAAGGGTGTATGTTGATGAGACCTAACAAAGATAATAAATTGGTTGCCAATTACGCGAAAATCCCTCAATTTATATTAAGCGAATATCCTTCCATTGAATGATTCTCGTTCAAGATCCAATTGGCATTGGTTTGTTGGCCAAAGTCAAGACCTTGTCAATTAGGATGTACTTGAATCATGAGAGTTTTGTTTCACATCGGTGTCTAGTCCAAGTTGTGATTTGTTGGCCAAAGTCAAGATCACTTCTTGTCCAAAGACATTGATTACGAAACTTTCCTTGTCAATGGGTCCCGCTTAACTGGAATCATTAGGTTTGTTGTGCCAAAGCCAAGGCCTAGATGATTCGGAGGATATGGTTAGAAAATGTATTGGATACATTGGCATATGTAATATGTTTAGGACTTGGATGTCCACCTAACCGGATCTAGGAATTGGATTGGATCCAATTGATCTGTGAGATCTACCTAGTTAAGTAGCATACAGCTTGTTGGCCAAAGTCAAGGTTGTGTGTTATTTAACGGGATCCTAGCCCACTAGGAAATAGGATTTCCCGAGTTCTCAACAGAGGGTTAGAGACTCGATGAAAATAGTGGGAGGCTAGTATGTGAAATTGCAATTTCGTTCAGATACTTTGCCTTACGCGTATTTCAAAATTTTTTCGTCTATTTTTTAAAATTAGTTGGACTAATACATTGTTATTTTTTTTTGTAACAGTTTGACTGTACCCATTTCATCGTCAACTAAATAGTTAGACTATTGTGGTTGAGATGGCTAGCAAGGGAAATGTGCGTGACATCATCATGGGTGATAATGTCTTTAAAGGCACAAACTTCGCTGACTGGGAATGAACCTCAAGATAGTACTTGGGGCTGAGAGGCTACTGTATACTATACAGACACCTCTCCCGCCTAGACCCACTGATCCGCTTGAGCTGGAGTTATGGAGAACTCACAGCGAGGATTGTGACACAGCTCAGGCTGTTATGTTAGCTTCAATGACTCAACACTTTCGTCGCCAGAATAGGGACTTGGATCCTTATAACATGATGGCTAGACTGCAAGATCTCCACCGCACCAACAAGCGGATGGAGAGGTATGAGTTAGTGAAGAAACTCTTCCGCACCCGAATGACTGAAGGCACATCAGTTGAGGTCCATGGGGCTCAAATGATTGCCGATATTGATGAGTTGGGCAGTATGGGAATAGTCTTGGAGGCCGAGCTGACTGTAGATTTGATCTTACAATCACTTCCCGATACTTGGAAACAAATCATAATCAACTATAAGTTGATGGATACCGATGACACTCTTGGAGAGCTGTTATCCATGCTGAAGGAGTCTGAAAAAGAACTCCTAAAAGGGGGCAAGCGCGAGGCGCACTATGCATCGACCTCTCAGGGGCCAAGGGCTGGGCCCAAGGCACTGGAGGGGTGAAGAAGAAAAATATAAAAACAGGGTAAAGGCAAGGTGACAAAGGCTTCTGGGAAGCCAAGGGACAAATCTCAAGATGTCTGCCTCAAATGCGGCAAAAAGGGTCACTGGAAACGTGACTGCCGAGTGGGCAAAGGGACAGAGGGAGGATATCAAGGCAGGCAAGGCACCAGCCTCTGGTATGTTTTGTTATTGAAATAAATATGACTACTTCAAGTCTTAAAAATTGGATTTTTGATTCTGGTTGTGCTGCTCATATTTGTACTGATTTGCAGGATCTGCAGAATAGCAGGATGCTGGCTTCAGGGGAGGTTGACCTACGAGTCGGAAACGGAACATCAGTTGCTGTTTTGGCTGTAGGGACTTTTGTTTTAGAACTGCCCTCGGGGCATGTACTTAAACTTTTGAACTGTTATATATACCTAGTTTAACTAGGAATATTATATCTGTATCTTTGTTAACCCAGCAGGGGTACACTTTTGTATTTAGAAACACTGGGTGTTATTTATATAAAATGATGCAGAAATATGCACTGCCGTTGCAAATAATGGTCTTTATATTTTGAATATAAATGAATCTCCTAAACGTAAAATGACAAACAAAAGGCTCAAAATGAGTAATCTAAAAGATGAAGCTTACATGTGGCATTGTCGTCTAGGACACATCAACAAGACTCGCATATCCACACTTTCGAAGAGTGGATACTTGGACGGATTTGATCCTAATTCATATGATGTCTGCGAATCTTGTCTTTTAGGCAAAATGCCTAAATCACCTTTTAGCGGTAAAGGTGAACGTGCCACAGAACTGTTAGCCCTCGTTCATAGTGACGTATGTGGGCCCATGTCTAGCCAGGCTAGAGGTGGATATCATTACTTCGTAACCTTTACGGATGATGCATCTCGTTATGGTTATGTGTATCTAATGAAACACAAGTCGGAAACTTTTGAGAAATTCAAAGAGTTTCGACACGAAGTAGAAAAACAAACAGGCAAGAGTATTAAGACATTGCGGTCAGACCGTGGTGGGGAATACTTAAGTTATGAGTTTCAAGATTACTTGAAAGAATATGGTATTCTTTCACAGTGGACTCCTCCTGGAACACCGCAATTGAACGGGGTGTCTGAACGGAGAAACCGTACCTTGTTAGACATGGGTAAGGTCGATGAGAGTCGCACTGAGCTACCAATATCCTTCTGGGGATACGCTTTATACAGTGCAGTACTTATTTTGAATAAGGTTCCGTCAAAGTCTGTTGAACAGACTCCATACGAGTTATGGACAGGAAGGAAACCGGGTTTCTCTTTCCTGAAGATTTGGGGATGCTGGGCATATGTTAAACGTTTGGAAGGAACCAAACTAGAACCCAAATCAGATAAATGCCTTTTCGTGGGATATCCTAGGGAAACCAAAGGATATTACTTCTATCACCCACAAGAGAACAAAGTATTTGTTGCTCTACATGCATTTTTCCTTGAGAAGGAATTTCTAGATGCAGTGGTAAGTGGGAGGAAGTAGAGCTCGATGAATCGTAGTGATACTGTTCCTGGCAATGATCAATGACGGAACAACAACGACAGACCATCCGGGATGAGTCTGTACCACAATCTTCATATACACAAGGACCGCGTAGGTCGGAGAGAGTCAGGACAATACCTGAGAGGTATGGGTACCTGATCTCGCCTCATGTAGATATTAATCTTATTGAGGATAATGAACCGACTACGTATGAGGAAGCAATACAGGATATTGATTCCGCTTTATGGCAAGAAGCCATGAAGTCCGAGATGGATTCCATGTATGCCAACCAAGTTTGGACACTGGTTGATGCACCAGAAGGCGTAAAGCCTATTGGATGCAGATGGATCTTCAAGAAGAAGACCGACATGGATGGCAACGTGCAAACATACAAAGCTAGGCTTGTAGCAAAGGGGTATCGTCAACAATATGGTGTTGATTATGACGAAACTTTCTCACCCGTTGCCATGATTAAATCCATTCGGATAATGCTTGCAATAGCTGCATATTTCGATTACGAGATATGGCAGATGGACGTTAAAACCGCTTTCCTTAACGGAAACCTTTTGGAGGATGTTTATATGCAACAGCCTGACGGTTTTATCGTACCTAGACTTGCAAACAAGGTTTGTAAGTTAAATCGATCCATTTATGGATTGAAGCAAGCATCACGGTCATGGAATCAGCGTTTTGATGAGATCATAAAAGAATATGATTTCGTGCAAAATGAAGATGACCATTGTGTATACAAGAAGACTAGTGGGAGAGCACTGACTTTTATTGTCCTTTATGTCGACGATGTATTGCTTATAGGCAATGACATTCCCATGCTAACGTCGGTGAAAGCTTGGCTTTCATTAAAATTCTCCATGAAAGATCTGGGAGAAGCAGCCTTTATTCTGGGAATAAAGATCTACCGGGATAGATCTAGAAAGCTGCTTGGACTCTCCCAGAGTACATATATTGACAAAGTGTTGAAGCGATTCAGCATGGATCAATCCAAGAAAGGATTGATGCCAATGTTACGTGGTATCTCTCTGTCTAAGGACATGTGTCCTAAGACTCAAGAAGAGAGAGATAACATGAGTCGGATACCGTTCGCCTCGGCAGTCGGATCGATCATGTATGCCATGATATGTACACGACCTGATGTGTCATATGCTTTGAGCATGTGCAGTCGCTATCAGGCCGATCCAGGTGAAGGTCACTGGATGCAGTTAAGAATATCCTTAAGTATCTTAGACGAACTAAGGATGCTTTCTTAATTTATGGAGAAGGAGAACTTGCGGTATCTGGGTATGCTGATGCAAGTTTCCAAACCGACAAAGACGACTTCAAGTCGCAATCCGGGTACATTTTTTGTTTGAATAACGGAGCAGTGAGCTGGAAATCTTCCAAGCAAGATACTGTTGCCGATTCAACAACAGAAGCGGTACATCGCTGCGTCGGAAGCAGCAAAGGAGGCAGTTTGGATCCGAAAATTCCTAATCGGATTAGGAGTAGTTCCGTTAGCTGCTGAGCCCGTTCCATTGTATTGTGACAATAACGGGGCTATAGCACAAGCTAAGGAACCAAGGTCTCATCAACGATCCAAGCATGTTCTTCGGCGTTACCATCTGATTCGAGAGATTATACATCGTGGCGATGTAAAGTCGAGAAGGTCGCATCAGATAACAACATTGCAGATCCGCTGACGAAGGCTGTTTATACGCATGTGTTTGAGCGACACATACATAGTTCAGGTATTAGATGCTTGAGTGACTGGCTATAGGCCAAGTGGGAGATTGTTAGACATTATGACCCATAGCGTCACTTTTGTAAATGATATTGTATTATTGTACAAAATTAACTGTGTGATAATGAAATTGCCTTTTGCCATTTTGTAATTTATTTTACTTTGATATATAATGGCGAAAGTCCATATGATTAGTTCCTTGTTGAGATGATATGAGACAGTATCAATATATAAAAGGATTAATCATTAAATATCCCTAGTCGGAGTATTATCGAGATAGGACATCGATAATGCGGAATAGACTAGTATTGCACTTGTGCACGTTGTGAGGGCACAACAGCATAGTTCTCATATATTTAAGTATTGGATACTTATGCGAGTGCGATAGGAGGTTGTGTTTTACCGATGGTACGGAAAACAGCTTCGCTCTGGATAGACCCCGCGGAATCTCATTGGTAGTATGTCTGCGTGTCTATGGGAGGCCGCATCAGGGTAGGTGTATATGGTCTTAACCTGAGACTTGCATCGCTAGTACTTACGACAATCGGTAAACTTTGGTTTTGGTGGTTGGGGGCTTTAACCAGTTCTGTGTTCACCACTTCTGGGTTTATCAGGAATCGTGGTGTACTGGGTGTGATGTCAAGATGGAAGTGTCACTTCAGACATATGGAGTTGATGATCGCGCAGGACACAGAACTAGTACTCTATAAAAGGTTGCAACCGTCGGGGCAATATGACTAGGTCAGGATTGTCCGATTTAAAGAGACTAGTTGCTTGATGTCCGATATATGTTTCGTACGGGGCAGACACATTTCCAGCCCCAGGCCTAACATGTGATCAAACGACACTGGATCGATGTACACATACTACGGTATACTACGCTTGATATAGATCTTATATTCCTATAAGAATATTTCTGGAGAATTGGGTAGGCATCGCGCTTTGCTAGAAGCCAACCTTGTCTTGTAAGTCGGTAAAAACGTAGTACCGGGTACGTACGTGTTCGGATTATCCGACGACCGTATTTACTGCCAACATATCCGGAGATCTCTTGGGTCGCTTCCTGAAGATTCACCTATGATATTAGATTCGTACTCAATTAATCTTGGATTAATTGCGGAAAACTTTATCTTGGATAAAGTGCCTTATTTAGAGAGAGAACGATTAATTTAGAATTAATCGGTAAAATAATATATTCGATATATTAAACGAAATTAGATTTCGACGCGGAATTGAAATCGGATTTTAATTCGGGCAAACGAATCAATTAGAATTAATTCGTTAGCGACGTGAATAGTGATTTCGCTGGGCATAATTATTTAATTTACGTCGCGACGGAAATTCGTTAATTCGGAATTAGCGAAACCGAGCCCGAAAGTGTTTGCGGACACATTCGTATTTTGAAACGAGTGGGACCCGCAAGTCACATCGCGAAGTCACATCGATTGACATGACAGTTGATAGAAGTCACACATCACTTTATTAAAGTGACATCTAGTCACTATTCATGATATAAGTTGGTGGAGCCTTTAATGGCTTTTTGGAGGGAGATTTGTTTTGATTTTTTGGTTTGGTATATACCAAATATTTGGTATTACTTGATTGAATTCTTGGAGAAAACAATTACACAAAAAAAACAAAGACTCTCCTTTCTCTCTCATCTTGGCCGAAACTCCTCAAAGAAAAAGGAAGATTTTTCTTTCTTTCTTCTTCATTTGCTAGCACACTTTTGATCTAAAGAGGTGATAGGGAAACCTTCCAAGGGCATGGAATACTAAAAGCTTGGAGCTTTCCACCATCCTTCACCTTGGCCGAAAATCATCTTCAACCTTGGAGCTTCCACTTTTGATTTGATTTTCTTCATCACCAAAGCATTGTAAGTATGATTCCGCCATACTTCATCTTTTGTATATATTCATTGTTGTATTTTAAATGCTTAATCTTTCCTGGGACTAATAATAGAAACCAACATGAGCTGGGTTTCAAGGTGGTTTATGCTTCTTTTTACAGGCAAAGGTTAGGGTTTACCTTGTGTGAATAGGGAAATGATTTGTAATTATGGGGGTATCTTCTTAATTAGTATGTGATAAGGAAAAATCCATTTAATTAGGGATGTGATTTGATTTGATTTGATTTATCCTCTTTTAATTAGGAAAGTGTTTGATGTGATTTGATTTGTATCCTTTAATTAGGGAAGGTGATTTGTCTTGATTTTAACATGTGTTTAATGTGTGATTTCATTATTTTGGAACGCTTTGGGCATGTACTTTAGTGGTTTGGGCGTGAGTTTGGTCTATTTTTGGGGGCTTGGTGTGTGGCTTGGTGGTGTGTGGGCTTGGTGTGTGACTTACGGGGGTTTGGGCTAAGGATGTGTTTTTTTTTAAATGGAGGTTCAATAAGCAAATCCAGGACTTACATGTAAAAATACAGTGCCTACAGTCGACCATACTTTGAGGGACTTGTGCAGTATGTGACAATGACAATCCTATCAAAGTTTATGCAATGTACTTTTACTTACATGGCTCGCCAGCTGCCACCTAACTTGCCTGCTGCCTCGAACTGAGTTGATATTGTGTGAGGTGCTGCGACCCCAAGGTTCATCCCTGTAAGATGCTGCGATCTCTAGGAATCACTACCGAACTGTGCTGTGAGGTGGTCCATTCCTGAACCGTTACTGTGAGGTGGTCCATCCCCGAACAGTTATTGAAAGGGGTCCATTCCCGAACCGTTAATGTGAGGTGGTCCATTCCCGAACCGTGCTCCATTCTCAGAGTGCCATTCCCGGCTTGTTCATTCCCGAACCGTGCTCTATTCTCGGGGTGCCATTCCCGGCTTGTTCATTCCCGAACTTGCTCCATTCTCGGAGTTCCATTCCTGACTTGTTCATTCCCGAACTGTGCTCCATTCTCGGAGTGCTATTCCCTACTTGTTCATTCCCGAACCTTGCTCTATTCTTGGAGTGCTATTCCCGACATTCTGATGATGTGTGGGCCTCAACCCTGCGACTCATCTCAAAAAATGATACTGATGTGGGCCTCACCCTCGAACTGATACTGATATGGGTCTCGCCCTCGAATGATACTGATGTGGGTCTCGCCCTCGAACTAATTCTAATGTGAGCCTCACCCCCAAACTGATACTGATGTGGGCCTCGCTCCCAGACTGATACTGATGTGGGCCTCACCCCCAAACTGATAATGATGCGGTCCTCGCTCCCAGACTGATACTGATGTGGGTCTCGCCCCAAACTGATACTAATATGGGCCTCGCCTGTGGGCCTCGTCCCAAACTGATACTGATGTGGGCCTCACCCCGGACTGATATTGATGTGGACCTCACCCCCAGACTGATACTGATGTGGGCCTCGCCTCCGGACTGATACTGATGTCGGCCTCGCCCCCATACTTATACTGATGTGGTGTTGAATATCAACATGATGTATTGCCTCTCACGAGATAGTCATGAGAGCTAAATATATTTTCTTCCTCAATGGATGCTTCGCGTCGAAACCAAAGAACCTTCAAAGTACTTAATATACTCAAATTTGATCGTCTGCATGAGTGATCTGACTGATATGGTGTTGAATATCAATATGTTGTATTGCCTCTCACGAGATAGTCATGAAAGCTAAATATATTTTCTTCCTCAAGGATGCTTCGCGTCGAAACAAAGAACCTTCAAAGTACTTAATATACTCAAATCTGATCGTCTGCATGAGTGATCTGAACTAGACTCCTAGTGGTGTGTGTATGCCAAGGCTTTCACAGTTTAATCCTTAAGTAAGCCAACTCGATAATATTGTCTCGGAAAATTAGATCGGTGGTCTAACCAACCGAGATGTCTTGATCATACTATGGGATTACTTTCTCGCACTCAAAATGATATGGTTTTCTTCTTCTTTCTTTCATTTCCTTCCTTTCTTTCTTTTCTTTTGAACTTTCTTTTTTTCTTTTTCTCTTTTCTTTCTTTTTTTTCTCGACATACCTACCCTTTATGGTATCATTTCTCCTCATGGTGGTCCTAATACTCGCCCATGGGTAGCTTCATGCTTATCGGTTATAGGTTGTCTATTTTTTCCTTTTCTTTTCAGAGACTCTTTCTTTGTTTCCAACCATATCATATATCGTAGCATGAGTAAACCAGGATGGACATCTAGGCAAACGCTCATTCACCGATCTGCCATGTCTTCAACTAGTCATCTCGCCGACTACTCAGGCTTCTACCGCTGAGATCCCGTACTCATGTGCTCGAGAGTCTAGCCGAGATCAACCACTCAGAATACTGGATGAGCGCACATCTCGTACTTATCGTTTCTAAGATTTCACCTTACAGCAAACAAGGTCATCACCGGACATATGCCTAACCATCAAAGACTTCTCTCTCTCTCTCTCTCTTTTTTCTCTCTTTTTTTTTCTCTCTCTTTTTTTCTCTCTCTCTTTATTTTTTACTCACTCACTCCACGGAATTCTTCCTTTCCACTGCTGATAATGTGGGCTTCGCCCCCTCAGATTCCTTTCTGAAATTGACACTGATATGAGCCTCAACCCTGGAACTCATCCCCGAAACTAATACTGATGTGGGCCTCAACCTTGGGATTCATTCCTAAATTGATACTGCTTTATTCCTGAAACTGATAACATTGTACTGTTGCTGCTTCTGATTGGCTTGCTTGTGCCACTTTCTTTTTTTCTTTGAAACCTGTAAATACAAAACATAACAAACACACGAAACAGTACAAATACGTTACGTGTATGCATGCATGCATGAATGAATTTCCTATTCCGTTGGGTTAAGCCTTCTGTCAGCTCTCCCGGTGACTGCTCGGTCTTCTTTTCCTCAAGCAAAATACTGCTTCAATCTGTCCACGTTGATCGGCTCGGTGAACTCGTTCCCTTCCAAGTCTAACAGTCTCACTGCCCCATTTCTCATTACTTTCTGAACTTTCCTCCCGGGTCCGTGGTCAACAGCTTCAACTCTTAAGCACCAGATCACCCTTTCTTATCTTAGTAGGACTCACATTTTTGTTGAATGCTCAAGCCAACCTCTTTTGGTATATCTGCATGTAATGTAAGTACTTCATTCTCTTTTCACCCAGCAGAACTAACTGTTCAAATCTTTGTGAGGCCCATTCTTGCTCTGATAACTCTGCTCTTGCTAATACCTGCATGGACTGTATCTCAACTTCCACCGGCAGTACTGCTTCCATTGCCTTTCGAGCTTCTTCTTTTCATAAACACTTCAACCGAATGCCATTCGCTTGTCTTTTGTATAGTTCTCCCTTCAAACTCAGGTATTTAGAAGCCAACTCCTGAATGATTATTTTGTTCTTCTTGAAAGGTATAAACTCAGGCAAGTAAGTGAAATGAACATCTTTATTATTATTAAGAAAAAAAGTTTGAACAAGTAGACAAAATCACTGTCTTTATTAAAAATACAGGGTTACAATCAAATAAACTAGGAAAAAGTCTTCATCTTTCACATCATTGCCTTATGATTTGGCCTAATGTTCTTCACTGCTGCTTTCCTTTATTCCCATGCGAGAAGTTTGGTGGTTGAGATTTTGGATGACAAAGGTTTCAGGTAGGCCGGAGTTGATCATATAGGTAGGCGGTGGGACGGAATGATAGTTCAGTAGGGGGTTTCAGTATATGTTGGGTTTCTCTTTTTTGGGGTCGGGTATTTTATGAGAATCTATGAGATCTTAGATTTCATGCCTGAGGCGGGTGCAGTCGTTGGTGTTATGGCCATGTTGCTAGTGGAAGTGACAATAAAGGTTCTTGTTCAGGTGTAGCAGTGGTGGGTGTGGAAGTGGTTTAGCTTCTAAGGGTTTTAAAAGTCCCTACCCTTTCAACTTCCAAGCACCTTAGACAAAGGCTTACCCAGGTTAGAGAAATGTCGGTTCCTAATGGCAGCAACCTCGGCAGTAGCAGGCTTGGTCTCAGAATACCCCCCAAAAGTCCTCATATTCAGGCCTTAAAACTTCTTGTTCTGAGCTTCTTCTTCCTCAATGTCCATGATGGTCTCCCTTAACTGTCGAAAATCCACAATCATAGAGGTCATCCTCCTCAGCTTGCCATAGATAGAGGGTTTGGTGCCCTTGATGATCATTTTAATTTGGTCCTTCTCCGAGGCCATGTCTGCATCTTCACAAGTTGGCTTCCTCAGCGATCCATATACTCCTTGAAGCTCTCTTCCGACTTATACTTGGTGTTCTCCAAGTCACGAAACGACAAGTCGATCTCCAAATCTGTTACATACTGAGCTAGAAAGGCCTCTACCAACGCCCTCCAGTCATCTTTGACATTCCAATCGAGGCTGTGATACCATACTATGGGTGGTCCTTCAAGCGACATCCCAAACATTTTCTGGACCTGACGCTTCGACAAACCCACTGAACTCATCACAGAGACATGATGCATGAGATGGACCCTCGGATCCCCGTTCCCATTGAATTTAGCCATGTTAGGCATTTTGAACTGAGCCGGCAACTGTTCCTCAAATGTCATTGCTTCATAGTCTAACAGATCCTCATGTTTTCCCCTCATCTTACGGGTAACAGACTCGACCTGATCTCGGAGTTTCTGTAATTCAGCCTGAGACTCCACTATTCTTCCTGCTACACACTCAGCCATGTCATCATCAAAGACATGGATATCATCATTCAACCTATTCAGAGGCTCCTCACGCCTCTCATTTTCAGAGCTTCCCCCAGCACGGGGCACGAACATATTAGACATAGCAGTAGTCAAAGCTTGCAGTTACTCGGTAACCTTAGTGAGACTGTTCTCCAGTTGATCCATACGAGATACCTCGTTCTCTGATTCGCTCATTTTTACCGACGGCCTTTTGACAAGTCTACCCTCTTCCCTAACCCAATGGGTATCTATGATGTCTTTTAAAACTACAAAGTTAGCATGTATGTGTGCGATGCATGGAATGTATAAGTCGGCCTATTATCATTTTAAAGTATTCAATTATATTATTGCGATGTGCAAACTTGTCCTAGTTGAAAAGGCCCAACAAGTTTACACTTTTTCGATAACATGGCTAAACAACTTCAAATGATAAAAGACCTAAACATAGAATGGCCCATTGGCATTTTAGAAGCTTTTGGCCCCATTTCCATAAAGCACAGACTCGTCCCAGTTTAAATGGCCCAATAAGCCCATACCTCATGATAAAAGGTCCAACTGAATCCAAATGATAATAGTCCTAAAGGCAAACATAAAGGACTAGTTTCTATTGGTCCTACAACTACAGTACATACGCGAGTTTATATGAGTATAGACAAAGGCTCTCATCGATGAAGGGTTGCCCACAACTAGGTCTCCCCACTCAAGGATCCCAGCGACCAAGTGAACACACCTTTTTTATACACTAAGGTACGTGCCAAGAGTTATGGTGCGTGACTGATTGTCAAATAGATTTTCGGTTGTAGATTCCCGAGAGGAAGGGTGGAGCGAACTCTCTTAAATACCCAAGCCTCTTAGGCTCTTATCGCTTGGTGATAGGAATAAACAACGAGTCCTCCAAATTAGTCCATCACAGTAAGCTACAAGTACATAATCATCTAGGTGCCTTCATAGCTTTTCCTTATAGAAAAGTAGTGAATAAAGGAAGACATCAAACCATTACCTAGCCTTAATAATGCCTTTGATTAAACTTATTCGACCCACTATAGACACGGTTAACTAAAGCACAAATCACAATCACTACAAGATATTATTTCGGGGCCGATTCTCTATCCCCAGTGGAGTCGCCAGACTGTAGGACATAGAAATCGGCGATGCTGTTCTAGGCTCATGGCCTGGTCGGGAGTACGGAATAGCCCACGGGAGACTAAACTAGAGAATAATGGAGTCGCTACCCAGTGTGAACTGGGAAAATGATTTAAGGCCGCACTCACCCCTCGCAAAAGAAGACCTCAAACCGTTGGGCCTGAGGTCTAGCATGTGACATCATATACTGGATCGTATTACGCATTACATAGTATTACTATGCCTGATATAGATGATATTCCTCTATGAATATTTCTATAGAATTGGGTAGGCACGGTGCTTTGCTAGAAGCCAACCATGTATTGTAAATCGGTGAGAATATGGTACGGGGTACGCATGTTTCGGATAGTCCGATAACCGTATTTACTGCCAATATATCCAGGAATCTCTTAGGTGCTTCCCAAAGATTCACAAATGACATTTTACTCATATAGAATTAATATGGGATTAATTATGAGAGAGAAAATTAATCTGGGACTAATTGTAGCAAGAATTAATCTGAGATTAAATTCGTATATAAGAGAAAACGTGGTCATTTATAATTAATCGATAAAAAAAATTTAATCGCGATTAATTTATAATTAATCGATAAATAAATTTAATAGTTAAATTGTATTTTTCTATTTAATTTATTTATATGTGGCTAAAAAATATATCAGATATATTATTTGAAATTGGATTTCAATACGAAATTAAAATTGGATTTTAATTCGGTCGAACGAATTAATTTATAATTAATTCGAAGAGACTATCGTAATAATTTTGCGAGGCATAATTTTTTAATTAATTTGGATTTAATTATGGTGCGACGATAAATTCGTTTAATTTGAAATTAAATGAACCCGATTAAATTACCAGTGACTTAGTTATGTGTTGGAAAAGCCAATTTAAATTTTGAATTTAAAAGTGGTGGGACCAATTGACTTACATCCAATGTCAAAACATTGATGGAAGTAATTGTCTTACTTAAATGCTTCGTTTAACAACACAACAACCATTTTTTTGAAACACACACTATTCACTCTCTCATTCTCCCTCACATTGTCGATTCTTCCTCTCTTTAGTGTGAAATTTATACTAAGCTAGCATTTGGAAGGTCAAATGAAGTGATAGGGAAACTCACCCAATGAACAAACAACTCAAACAACAAGCTTGAAGCTTTATCCAAAAGGAATTTTTTATTTTTTTTCTAAATCAATGTAAGTGATTCCGCCATTTTTACTTGAGTTTTCACACATAAAAACACATTTAGGATATTGTGGCATGTCTTAGAGACTAATAATGGTATCTAGAGCATTGCTAAATATGATTTTAATATCTAGAGCTCATAAACTTTAATTAGGGATTTTTACTTGGAGCATGAAAATTCAAAATTGAGTTGTTGTTTGATGTTAGATTATGATAACTTAGAGTTGTGCATTGTTGGATTATTGAAAAATTGATTGGATCAAATTTCTCTAATTCCATTATGTTGGATGAATATGACCCTAGTGTAGCTCATGGTAATTTTTTAAAATTTGACATTTGGATGTGTTAATGGCATGAAATAATTATTGAATGTTGATTTAATTGGATTGGAATCAAATTTGATGTTAATTTCTTGTAATTGTCGTGAGTAAGAATGTTGTTGGAGACTTGATTTTGCTTCAATTTATGTTGGACATGAATTGGAATGATAAGTATAATTAATTAGATTAATTAATATTATGGAAATTTTAGACTAATTAATTAGTTATGTTAATTACACTTAAATTGGATTAATGTAATATTTGGGGTATTATATTAATGTAAATTAGTCCCTAAAATACTAATTGTGCTAATTTGGTTATATTTGGATTAATGGGCTTAGTTGGGACAAGTTTGGTTTTGGACAATTGGATTTGATCCAATTGGGCCTAAACTATTTGCATAAAAGTCCAAAATATTACTTTTATGCCTTTAATAATCTAATTGGGCCTAATGGGCCAAAGTTAATTTATGGCATAGGGTGATTCCTAAATGGGCCAAGGCATTATGGGTTTGATTCATAATGGCCAAAATTCCATGCCTAAACAATTAATTAAAGCCCATTGGACCTAATTGAATTGGCATTGGATGCTAAATAGGCCTTTGAGACCTATTGGATTAGATTTGGAATCCAAGTCTAAAAATACATTATTTTAATAGAATAAAAGTAATTATTTAGTTTGGAATTTAACTTGAATTAGTATTGAATACAATTTAAATTGCATTTAATATTTTAGTTCGATATATTTCAAGAATACTTACTTTGAGTATTTATTCTTAAACGATTTGGACTCGCGCAAATCAAATCGTTGTATGAACATTGGATGTTCATTAATTGAAGAATTAATTAATTGGATTACATTGATTGACAACATGCTATGTGTGAATGCTTGGATGTATTTGTTTGAATAATGTATATCGGATGGATATTAGATGCGTGGGGTAATTTTGGAAATTATTGTAAATATTGTATTTATTTGAAATTGGACCTGCGTGTTTAGCCTATCACCTATCATTCTCATTGTATTTCTCTTCTCACCAATTTCCCTCAATGTAAATGAAGTTTCTTATAGTTTTATGTAATTGGGTACTTTGAAGAATGTAAAGTGCTAGCAGGAGAGAGATTTGTTCCAGGAATAAAATGTTGTTGAATATCTATTCGCATATCATTATTATATTTATCGCGTCTTATTATGCTTTTAGAATGCATATTTAAGGTGTATGATGAGACCTAATCAAAGATAAAAATTTGATTGTCAATTAACGAAAACACCCTTGTATTTAATATTAAGTGTTTCCTTGTATTGAGTGGTTCTCTCTCTCTGAAGGGGTTTTTCTAGGGGCTGAATCCGGTAACGCAGCGGAAGCGGTGAAAATTGTATTTTCCGATTTCAAAACTTTTTCTCGGATTAATTAAATAAACATATTTATTTAATTGTCCAATAATCAAATTATGAAATTAAAATTCAAATGAATCATATTCAAGTAAATTTACCGAATTACCCTTATATTGGTACTTTGTCCATTTTAGTCCGAAATTGATCAATCAATTTTGAATGATTCTAAATCATTTTTAGGATGAACTTAGCATGCTTGAAACATCAAAACACCAAAAGCAACCAAATCCCCAAATTTCCAAGTCTTGGCCGAGAGCCTCATAAGGTAGGTATTTTGTGCCGTTTGTCATTTCATGCATCAAAACACATCAAGATGTAATCCAATCAACATGAAACTTTATATGCATCTTATATACATCCAATTACACAAAATAAATGAAAAGCCCCAAATTTGGAATTAGTTATAAACCCTAATTTTTCAATTTCCACAAATTAGACCAAATACATTAAATCAATTACTTCAATCATCATTCTTACATCCAATCCAAGTCTCAACACAATGAAACAACTCAAGATCAAATCTAGGTCATCTTAGAGTGGGTCAACAACTCTAGATTAGCAACATGGTTTCCAAAACCTCAAAAGAATGCTTACAACTACAATAGTCACAAGCTTTCTTCATCATACATGCTCAACACTTTCAACAAAATTTCCATCATCAAAAACACAAGAAATAAAGAAAAGAATAACTTAAGAACATCACAAGATGTAGCCTAGATCCTAAGGAACATTTTCCTTTCTAATAGTAAGTTGAAGAAACTTACTAAAATCCAAGCTTTCTTTGTTTTGTCTTTTCTTCCTCTCAAGCTTTCTTTGTTTCTTTAATGGAGTTTCTTTGTAAAGTGTATTAGGTTATGAATAAAATGAAATGAAAAATCAATATATACATGAAACAATAAGCCTTGGCCGAATTTCACAAATTCAAACACAAGTATATTAATTTCAATTCATTTCAATTAACATTTAATCAACTTGCATAAATATCTAAAAACACTTTATTAGATATTTTATTAAAGTCAACAAAGGCAACTAATATCATTTACTACAAATATCCTAATGTAAGATATTTATATTTTAATTAATTTAATCATTTAACAATTAATTAATTAATTAATTAATCAAATATAAATATATTAAATATATGTATAATATTTACATTAAATATTAAAAATATATTTTTATTTAGGATATTAGTCAAATATCTCATTTTGACTATCAATTAATGTGTATTTAAATTAATCAAGCATTAAATGTAAATACACAATAATTAAGTAAATGACTATCGGGTCCCTACAGATGTATTTTACGTTTAACCTTTAAACGAATTTATAAACAATCAATATTATTTATTAATGTTGCTCTAGTGCTCTACGAGTTTATTTCATTATTGAGACTCTCTAGATTCAGGCATATCCGTCACGAAATCCAATTTCGTGTCCATAATTTATCCACCCGTAAATTATGACGATCACGGATAATCTTACTGAATCATACAGGTCGAGGTCATGGCAAATGTATAATTCTTCCGTCACAGGTATCTGGATGTATCCCAGAGATATAGATGTAAACGTCAAATCTCTATGGGGATTATCCAGTCGACTATTCTATTAGCAATGTCATAAGAATGTTTAGAACTAGCTTCTAAACTTTACCACGGGCCCATGGTTTTATCTGATTGCTAATAATATGGACTACCTATGCTCTGTTACACAGAACTGACGGATCCTATCCTGATACACATAGGACACCCTGAGGATCTATCTACACCCAACGAACAGGCGGAGGTCTGATCTAAATATATCGGTGACGTGATTGCCATTTAAGTGTAGAAGATGTCTCATGTGCCCACAATGGCATCTCAAGTCTAAGAATCACAAGTGCTACTCAACCCCAGAAGATTCTTATTGACGCTGGTGTACCATCCATTAAGAATCTTCGGTGAGTCGTTTAGTGTTTATCCGCTATAAACACCTACACGTCTATACTAGTCTCCAAGACTTATGGTTCATTGAGAAACCATTGGAATCATATATTCCAGTATACGACTTGTACCGGTCTCAACGGGTTTACTATACTGACCAAGTAGTGTAAACCTTGACCAGGAACAGTCTGAGAATGACAACGTCATGATACTACTCAATGACCATTGCGACGCTTTTGCAACTGTATCATGACTAATCATTCTAGGGTATTTACGTCTTTAACATATTAAAAGATTCATTATATTATAGAAACTGCATATATTATTCATAATAATAATGTTTTACAGAAGTATTTACAGAAAGATACAACCGGGAATTGGCGCTGTGAGCACCAACCCCAACACTCTCGAGATCCAAGATTGGCTTTGATTTGTTGGCCGAAGTCAAGATCATTTTCTATCGCGGATGTATTTGAACCATGAAAGCTTTCTTAACATCGCATGTCTTGGGCAATTGTGACTTTTTGACCAAAGTCAAGGTCACTCTTATTCATCGACGTGGATTACGAAGCTTTCCCACTGTCAATAGGTTGCGCTTACTGGAATCATTAAGCTTGTTGAGCCAAAGCCAAGGCTTAGTTGATTCAGAGGAAACAGGTTAGGAAATATATTAGATATATATTTCGGACTTGGATGTCCACCTACCGGATCTAGGAATTGGATGGGATCCCATTGATATTAGAGATCTACCTAGTTAAATTTTATACAGCTTGTTGGCCAAAGTCAAGATTGTGTATTATGTAATGGGATCCTAGCCCACTTGGAAACTAGGTTTCCCGAGTACTCGACGGAGGGTTAGAGGCTCGCCGAAAATTAGTGGGAGGCTAGTATTAAATTTGTAATTTCATTTAATACTCGCTAATATGCGCGCTCTATTATTATTATTTCTCGTTATTATAAATATATTAGTTGGACTAATATTCATTTATTATTTTCTTTGAACAGTTAGACTGTACTCAACACTACTCAATTTATAGTTGGTTATATAGTTGGACTATAGTAACCATTGCATTTGAGTGTACCCGAGAATGTCTTTAACGGCGCAAATTTTCCAGACTGGGAAATGAACCTCAGGATAGTCTTGGGAGCTAAGAAGTTACTTTATATAATAGAGAGACCTCTCGAGCCTGAGCTCGGACTTGAGCAGCCAGTGGAGCATGAGCTTTGGAAGACTCATCGTGATGATAACTTTACTGCTCAATCCGTTATGCTTGCTGTAATGACTTCTTAGTTTCATCTTCAGAACAAGGGATTAGATCCTTATACGATGACCTTGAAGTTGAAGGATCTTCATAGATCTAATCTTAGATCTCAGAAATATGATTTACAAAAAAAGCTCTTTCGCTCTCGTATGTCAGAAGGTACATCTGTCGAACATTACGTGTCGTAGATGATTGTTGACATCGAACATCTGGGTCAGCTGGGCATTACCTGTGAGGTCGAGACTTCCATAGATTTGATCTTATAGTATCTGTCCGACTGCTGGGGTGGGTCATCATGAACTATAATATGATGAACCAAGAGAAAACTGTTGTAGAGTTAATGGCTATGCTGAAAGAGGCAGAGCCAGAGCTTCTAAAATGGAAGAAGTGCGAGACACATCTTACTTCGATATCCAATAAGGCCAAGGCTTGGCCGAAGGCTTCTGGGGGGTGTGAAGAAGAAGAAAAAGTGTAAGGCTCAATCATCATAGTCTTTTGGGAATACAAAGGACAAATCCCAAGATGTCTTCCTACACTGTGGCAAGCGGGGTCACTGGAAGGGTGACTGCCGTAAGTTCCAGGCGGACTTGAAGGAAGCGAATGTGAGTAAGGCTCTAGCTTCATATATGTTTGTTATTGAAATAAGCATTTCCACTACTAGTTTTTAAAATTTGGATTTTTGATACTGGATGTGGTACTCACATATGTACTAATGTGCAAGATCTACATATTAGTAGGAGACTGGCTTCCAGAAAGATCGACCTGCGAGTTAGAAATGGGACGAGAGTCGCTGTTTTGGCCATTGGCACCTATGTTTTGAATCTGCCAACAGGGCATGTACTTACATTAGGCCACTGTTATTTTGCACCTAGTTTGACTAATAATATTAACTCTGTATCTAGTTTAACTCGATGCGGGTATACCTTTGTATTCAGGAACACTGGGTGGTTTATTTAGAAAGATGATATTGAGATATGTACAGCAGATGTGAATAATTGTCTTTATATTTTGAATATAAACAAATCTCAAACATATAACATGATAACTAAAAAGCTCAAATTGAGTAAAACGGATGAGACTTATTTGTGGCATTGTCGTCTGAGACACATAAACAAAACTCGTATATCCACACTTTCGAAGAATGGATACTTGGACGGATTTGATCCTAATTCATATGATGTCTGCGAATCTTGTTTGTTAGGCAAAATGCCTAAAATACCTTTTAGTGCTAAAGGTGTACGTGCCACCGAGCTGTTAGGCCCCGTTCATAGTGACGTATGCGGGCCCATGTCTAGCTAGGCTAGAGGTGGATATGAATACTTCGTAACCTTTACGGATCGCGTTACAGTTATGTGTATCTTATGAAACACAAATCGAAAACTTTTGAGAAATTCAAAGAGTTTTGACACGAAGTAGAAAAACAAACTGGCAAAAGTATTAAAACATTATGGTCAGACCATGGTGGAGAATACTTAAGCAATGAGTTTCAAGATTACTTGAAAGAATATGGTATTCTTTCATAGTGGACTCCTTCCGGAACACCTCAATTGAATGATGTGTCCGAACGGAGAAACCAAACTTTGTTGGACATGGTAAGGTCAATGATGATTCGCACAGAGCTACCGATTTCCTTCTGGGGATACGCATTAAACAGTGCAATACTTATTTTGAATAAGTTTCGTCAAAGTCTGTTGAACAGACTCCATATGAAATATGGACAGGAAAGAAACTGAGTTTCTTATTCCTGAAGATTTGGGGATGTTGGGCATATGTTAAACATTTGGATAGTACCAAACTAAATCCCAAGTCGGATAAGTGCCTATTTGTAGGGTATCCTAAGGAAACGAAAGGATATTTTTCTACAACCCACAAGAGAACAAAATATTTGTTGTTCTAAATATAATTTTACTAGAAAAGGAATTCATGAATGCAGTGGTAAGTGGAAGAAAAGTAGAACTCGATGAAAATCGGAGTGATATTGTTCCTTGCACCGACCCCCTCACGAAAAATGAACAGTCCATCAGGGATGAGACTGTTTTACAATTTTCTGATACACAAGAACCGCGTAAGTCGGAGAGAGTCGGAAAATAACATGAGAGGTATGGGTTTCTGATCTCACCTCATGTAGACATTTATCTTATTGAGGAAGATGAACCTGCTACATATGAGGAAGCGATACAAGGTATCGATTCTGTTTTATGGCAAGAAACCATGAAGTCCGAAATGGATTCCATGTATACCAACCAAGTTTGGACACTGGTTGATGTACCAGAAGGTATTAAGCCTATTGGTTATAAATGGGTCTTCAAAAGGAAGACAGACATGGAAGGTAATATTCAAACATACAAAGCTAGGCTTGTATCTGAAGGGTATCGTCAACGACATGGTTGATTACGACGAAGTCTTTTCACCCGTTGCTATGATTAAATCCATTCGGATAATGCTTGTTATTGCTGCATATTTCGATAATGAAATATGGCAGATGGATGTCAAAACCGCTTTCCTTAACGTAAAACTTTTAGAGGATGTTTATATGCAACAACCTGATGTTTTTGTCCTACCAAGACATGCAAATAAGGTTTGCAAGTTAAACCGATCCATTTATGGATTAAAGCAAACATCGCGTTCTTGGAACCAACATTTTGATGAGATCATAAAAGAATATGGTTTCATTCAAAACAAAGATGATTTTTGTGTATTTTAGAAGGTTAGTTGGAGCACACTGACATTCATTGTCCTATACATTGATGATGTATTATTTCTTGTCAATGACATTCCCATGCTACAAACGGTGAAAGCTTAGCTTCATTAAAATTCTGCATGAAAGACTTGGGAGAGGTAGCTTTTATTTTAGGAATAAGGATCTACCGGAATAGATCTAGAAAGCTGCTGGCGCTCTCCTAGAGCTCGTTGTAGACATTGCATTTTTGCATAACACCCGATGAGGAGTCTTATATGGAGACAACTCCCTCTTAGTCATGAAAGTCGCGGGAAAAGAACGTTGGAAGGGTAAAGTTGGAAAACACTATTTTTTATGGATTGCTCCAAGTTGTTTCGCTTCGGTTGCTTGCTCTATACCTCCGTTTCTAAGCTCACCTTAGGCCCAAAACTCCCCTAGACCACATACCTAATCCAAACCAAGCCCAAATACCCAAGTCAACCCAAGTCAAACCAAGTCAACCCAAGTCAAACCAAACCCATGCCCATTAGATGTAATTCACGCCCATTGCCCTTTATTTAGGTAAATTGCACATTAATCACATGTTAAAATCTTGATTAATCCTTACCTAAATAAAAGAAATCAAATAAAATCATTACCAAATCAAATCCAATCCCAAATCCTAATTAGGAGATGCATTCCTTATTAGAAACCAATTAGGAGATTCCTTCCTAATCTAAAAAGGAAAGCCTTTCCCCTTTGCCTATAAAAAGAGGCCTTCACCCCCATTCACAACCCTAGCTCACATATCTCCCTCACACGCCCAAAGCACTCTCTTAAGCCTCCATTACACGCCCAAGCATCCCCTGAACCCTCCATTGCCGCACCTTCAAAATCCAATAGCCTCCATTGCCGCACCTTCCCTCCATCATCAACGCCCTTCACGCCCAAGCCCTAAACTTAACCCTCCATTGCCGAGTTCCAGCCCCCATTCACAGCCCTAAAACACCCTCAAATAAACCTTATTTCCAGCCCTTAAGTTCCGCAAAAACACCCCCCAAAGCAGCTCCAAATCGGCGCCAAAACAGCCCCTGAAAACGGCTTCACTGCACTGGTGAACTGCCGAATTTAGTCTTCTGTTCTGGTCTGATTCTGTTGCGGTTTTAGCCTCCAAAACAGTCCTAAAACCATCTTAAAACATCCCGAAATCCCCAAAAAGTTTCCCCAAAAAACCTTACAAACGCACCTCCCGAGACCACCAAAATCACCCAAAACAGTCCAAAAACGCCCAAAACAGTGACCTGAAACGCAGCGACCAAACGGCGGTGAATCGAAGGTAAAACAGCAGCCCGAGCATCAAAACAGCAAGGAAAACAGTGAGCAAACAATCTTGAAAAGTTTCGGATCATTCGCCCTTCCAACGGACTTGGAAAGCACTTCCAAAGATTGACGAAAGAGGTTAGACCTGAGGGTACCTTTTACTTATTTTCTTTTGTTTTATTTTATTTATTTTAGAATATTATCGCATGAGAGTCGTTTGAAGCATGATGTGATTGTTGGATGAGCGGGATATGTGTTTCCTTTTGTGGTATATCGGATGAGAAACCCGGACGTAAATTCCATAGCCGATTCCGAATGGACGGTAGTATGGTCTGCACTCGGGATACAATACCACGTACCACTTAAGATACACGTATCTCGTCTCATCCAAATTTGTATTCGAGCATGATGTAGTTCTAGGTTGTTTATTTATTATTTTAAGCATGCCTTAACTTAGTTTCGTTATTTAATTTTAAAGCATGATTATGTTTCTTTTTTATGCATGATATTTAATCTAGTTTATATT